>JAUIMM010001348.1:735000-1170000 GCA_031769625.1 Taudactylus pleione
AAAATTTTTGCTTTATTGGGAGGGGTGGGGGCATTCTACCTAGGCAATGTTTTTCAAATTTTTGTTTTATTGGGAGTGGGGGGGGAGTCTACCTAGGCTTAGGTGTCGGCATCTTTATTTTTGTTATTGAGATGGGTTCAGTCTACCCGGGGGTATGTGTCGGCAAATATTTGCTTTTTATGGTTTTTTTTTTTTTAATTGGAAGGGGGGCCGTCTACCCAGGCTTAGGTGTCGACATCTTTTTTATTGGGAGGGGTTCAGTCTACCCCGATTTAGGTGTCATATTTTTTGTGGTTGGTGAAAGAGCCGCCAGCTTCCCCTCACTGGGGTTAAGGGGCGACAGGCGGGCACGTGCTGGGACTCGAGGCGTGATTGGTTCTTTCAAAAAGGCGTGCTGCGTCACACACAGAACCAGGAAGCTTCGGATGTTTGCGTCACTGAGGGGAGGCTTCTACAGCTGGAGTGCTTTCGCAGTTTCGGTAGGTGTCAGCCTTTTTCTTCGTTTACCATGCATATGCTATTGCGGGAGGGCTTACCCTTATTTTTCTGGTTCCTTTTAAAGGTGGAAAATATGGAAATAAGCGGTGACATAACTGACAGCAGCTCCAACGGCAGTGACAAAGACTATCTCCCTGACTCCTCTCAGGCGGACAGTTTGGAAGACAGCAGTGTGGATGAGCGGTCCCGTCATGGGACACAGATGCTGGCTGAGAAACACTCTGCTATCGAAGACTCCCCAATTTGTGGCCCACGTTTCTGCATCTCAAAAAAAACCCACGCTGTGACAGTCCAGGTACTTACCAAAAAATGTGATGGCTCAAATTTGTATAAAAAAAAAAAGAACTATTGTCAATGGTGCGAGAAGCCATTCTCAAAAATTGCAATGCATGTGGAGGCCGTCCACCGCGATGAGCCTGAGGCAGCCTGGGCACTGAGCTACCCAAAGTGCTCAAGGGAAAGGCGGCTACAGCTTAACCTGATTTGCAACCGGGGAAACGTTGTCCATAATGCCGGGGTTCTGTGTGAGGGCTGCGGTGTTCTACTTCCATGCAAGCAGCCTGGTGAAGCTGTGGCTAAGACTTCATGCATTGTGCATATTGCCAGGGCCTTTTCTCAAGGCAACACCTGTGGCGTCATGTGAAAAGGTGCCCACTGAAGAAAGGTCCTGCCAACACCAAACCAGGCAGGACCAGAGTGCAATCCCTCTGTGCTTATGCCACACCCGTTCCACCAGGTGTCGGCAGGGCCTCCGGAAGGTGCTGTGTGATATGATTCATGATGATGTGGTACAGGTAATAAAGGGTGACCCTTGCATCATACAGTTTGGGCTCCACCTCTTTAACCGGCATGGTTCGGATGTCAGTAAGCATTATATACGGCAGAAGCTTAGAGAGGTGGGGTGACTGCTATTGCATGCCAGGATGGTTAGTCCACTGAGGAGCATGGCCGAGTTCATCCGCCCTGCAAACTTCCTGCAGGTCATAACTGCCGTAAGGAGCCTGACCGGCTATGCTGAATTGACGAATACCTATAAGGTAACCTCACTGGCCCTGAAAGTGGGCCATAGCCTCCAAAAAATACCTACCATGGTGGAGTGCCAGACACTTATGGAAGGCCATGCCCCGACTGTGGAGAGCACATGGAGCTTCCAAAAAATATACAAGGCAAGGTGGAGCGAGATGATCTCAGCTGCTGCCCTCAAAACCCTGGAGGAGCAAAAATGGAACACCCCCCCCCTTCTACCTTTCACTGATGTAAAACAGTTGCACCTATATCTCACTGACAGACATCGGGAGTACCTAGAGGATTTGTCCGCCCACCCGACCACAAAGAAGTGGTTGCTGCTGGCCAAGGTACCCCTGACACAGCTGATCCTATTCAACCGACTTAGGGAAGGTGAGGTCTCAAAGATAATGATTTGCTCTTTTGCATCTTGGCACACAGCTGATTTACAGGGTGATGTGGCGCTGGCCCTGTCAGAGCCAGAAAAGAGGCTATGCCAACACTTCACTCGCATAGAGCTTCCTGGTAAGAGAGGCAGGAAAGTCCCCGTCCTCCTGTCCCCATGCATGCAGAGGGCAATGGAGCACCTCACAGAGAAAAGGGTAGAGTGCGTTGTCAGTCCTCACAATGTCTATATGTTTGCAAGACCCTCCGCCTTGTCACACCTCAGAGGATCCGACTGCATTCGTCTCTATGCACGGGAGTGTGGGGCCAAGCATCCAGAAGCTCTTTCCTCTACCAGGCTTCAGAAACATGTGGCCACCCTTTCGAGGGTGCTAAACATGAGTGACACGGAGATGGAGCAGTTAGCCGATTTCCTCGGGCACGATATCCGGGTGCACCGCCAGTACTACCGCCTCCCTGAAGGTACCCTGCAATTGACCAAGATTAGCAAACTCTTCGTGGCACTCCAGCAAGGTCGATTGGCTGACTTTAAGGGTCAAAGTCTGGAAGAGATCTCCATTGATCCCAACAGTAAGTAGCATGGGTCCTCACCCGACTGGTTGTTCCATGGGCTGACAGTCTAAGGGGGATGCTGTCACCGGGGATCTCTGTTTATCTCTGTATTTCCAGAACCAATCTCGCTAGCCAGTGATGAGTCAGATGATGAGCCAGAGGTGGAAGCTGGCGCAGTGCACGTGGAGGAGATGCCAGTGCAACGAAAGTGAAGGAGGGGCATGTGCCCATGGCTACTAAAGGTGTGTGTCCGTCAAATCCATTGGGTGGCTTGGGCTGGCGGTGAGTTTTGGGTGACTGATCTCTCCCGTCTTGCATAGGTGATTGCATGGGTTCTAAAAAGAACCGTGGAGCAGAAAAGAAGTAGCAGCTGTTGAGAGACACCTGATGCGATTCATCCTCTCCTGCAAGGTCCCCGGCAAAAAGGATTGTGACGCCTGCCTCGGCGCTGAGGAGCAGGCTCCGAAGGCTAGGAACTGGCTGCGGTCAAGTACTACATAAAAAACCGAATAACTGCTATCAAGCGAAAGTGTACAGCCTGAATAACATTTCTGTTGGTCCAAACAAGGCGTCTTTTTTTACTTTGATGAAACCATTCGTAGCAAAGGGCGTACCCACATAGTTAGGAATACCTGACTAGGTCCCGGTTTCTGTCAGCAAGCTATACGGCGCATGAGCGCCGGGTGATATGATATAGATACCCGTCAGCATGCACAGGTTGCTGGTCATGCTGTTTGGGCAATGGGAAGCAGGCGTCCCCATGATGGTTGAGCCAGTCATGGGTCCATAAAAGGTCGCAAAAACAAGTATGTGTGCGTGTGTGTTCCGGTGTCAGTGTGTGTGTGTCCCGGTGTCAGAGTGTGTGTGTGTGTCCCGGTGTCAGTGTGTGTGTGTCCCGGTGTCAGTGTGTGCGTGTGTCCCGGTGTCAGTGTGTGTGTGTGTGTGTATGTCCCGGTGTCAGTGTGTGTGTGTCCCGGTGTCAGTGTGTGTGTGTGTGTGTGTCCCGGGGTCAGTGTGTGTGTGTCCCGGGTGTCAGTGTGTGTGTGTGTCCCGGTGTCAGTGTGTGCGTGTGTCCCGGTGTCAGTGTGTGCGTGTGTGTATGTCCCGGTGTCAGTGTGTGTGTGTCCCGGTGTCAGTGTGTGTGTGTGTGTATGTCCCGGTGTCAGTGTGTGTGTGTGTGTGTGTCCCGGGGTCAGTGTGTGTGTGTCCCGGGTGTCAGTGTGTGTGTGTGTCCCGGTGTCAGTGTGTGAGTGTGTGTGTCCCGGTGTCAGTGTGTGCGTGTGTCCTGGTGTCAGTGTGTGTGTGTCCCGGTGTCAGTGTGTGCGTGTGTCCCGATGTCAGTGTGTGCGTGTGTCCCGGTGTCAGTGTGTGCGTGTGTCCCGGGGTCAGTGTGTGCGTGTGTCCCGGGGTCAGTGTGTGCGTGTGTGTCCCGGGGTCAGTGTGTGTGTGTCCCGGTGTCAGTGTGTGTGTGTCCCGGTGTCAGTGTGTGTGCGTGTGTCCCGGTGTCAGTGTGTGCGTGTGTCCCGGGGTCAGTGTGTGCGTGTGTCCCGGGGTCAGTGTGTGCGTGTGTCCCGGGGTCAGTGTGTGCGTGTGTCCCGATGTCAGTGTGTGCGTGTGTCCCGGTGTCAGTGTGTGCGTGTGTCCCGGGGTCAGTGTGTGTGTGTCCCGGGGTCAGTGTGTGTGTGTCCCGGGGTCAGTGTGTGTGCGTGTGTCCCGGTGTCAGTGTGTGCGTGTGTCCCGGTGTCAGTGTGTGCGTGTGTCCCGGGGTCAGTGTGTGCGTGTGTCCCGGGGTCAGTGTGTGCGTGTGTCCCGGTGTCAGTGTGTGTGTGTCCCGGGGTCAGTGTGCGTGTGTCCCGGTGTCAGTGTGTGCATGTGTCCCGGTGTCAGTGTGTGCGTGTGTCCCGGTGTCAGTGTGTGTGTGTCCCGGTGTCAGTGTGTGTGTGTCCCGGTGTCAGTGTGTCCCCTCAGTCTCCTGCCGAGTCCTAAGCAGATGCTAATGTGACCAAAGCTCAATCATGAAAAATCAGGACAGCAAACATGGTCACCCTAAAAACAAACGGCTCAATCCAGTTAGGTGCGAATTGCGAGTTGTTTCTTTAAACTCGCACACATCGCAGCGAAGCGCGCTCCCCAGAATTCTCCAATCCAATTAAAAATGCCTATTCGCACTACTCGCAGCGGAGGGGTGTGAAGTGACTGCCAAATGAGATTTGCAAGAAATGCATGAAAATGTGGGGAGACCATCCCGGACCCCCCAAAATGGATAATTTCGTTAGCAGGACCCTATAGACGGCTGTTTGTGGCCGTTAGGAAGTTACTGTAGGTTTGGAAATGGTGACAAATGGCTGATTTGTGAGGGGGGGGGGTTAAATGCAAGAAAATGATAAAAAACAAACTTTTTTCGTTTAATATCAAACAAATTAAACAAAAAATGCAAAAGAAAAAAAGTAGGGAAAGGGTGATTTTAGGGTACTTTGAGGGCACCTTGAAAAAAAAAAAAAAGATAAAAACAATTATTTTCAACTAATTATTGTAATTACATTTGGGGTGCCTAAACTAACGAAAAAGTTGATTTTGGTGTAATCTGAGGACATTTTTTTTTTTTTTTCCTAAAAAAAATTACAATTATTGGACTAAATAAGCTAATTAGAAACTTCCAATTGCCTAATTGGTCATTAGGGGGGTGCCCAAGGGGTTCAAGCACAGTGTCCCCACATTTTAACCTTAAAATAAAGATTTTCCCTTCCATCTCTCACCCTGAGGGAGGTGCAAGTGGAAAGTTGCGATTTCAGTCTGACTGATCAGTGCGAGTTGCTAATTGGATGCAAAATTAATTCACTATGCAAATTCGAAGCGAAAATCGCAACTCGCACCTAATAGGATTGACCCCAAAGTGTCTGTTATAAATGTGCCCGGCCATGATCCCAGGAAAAGAATTGACCATCCACATTCTGGAAAGGGAATAAAGATCCACCAGAGGCTCACACGCACGTCAGCTATGTTATTTATATACTGATATGCCTATGTACTGTAGGTTATTATATGAGCGGATGGCTAGCCACAAGAGTGCTGTGCACCAAACCATCCTCACCGGGAAGCAGCAAAGCACTGTCTGGAAAGGAAACACGGTTAAATGTACGTCATGGACCATGTGCCACCTCTACTTAGAGGTGACCGGGATAAAATCCTATTTTAATAGGGAAGCAAAATGGATTTTTACCCTCGATACCATCTCGCCACCTGGTTTAAATGAACCACATAATTGTCTTCTATGAAAAACCCTAAACATAAATATAGTCCTCGCCATATTGGGAGAAAGAGGGAGATGATATAGATATATTTAGGTATATATACTGCATCAGTGTCAGGTTGGTAGCATTCTACACGTTAGAGAAATTAGGAACTTCCCCGGGCATAAAAATCTTATAGTGTAATAGCGACAGTGACGAGTTACCACTTATGAAACTGTGCTTTTATCTTATTTATGATTCCATACTGCAAAACAACTACAGAGTACCCGACTACATTAAGGGTCCTCTCTTCATGGACCTATTGTAGGAGCCCCATTGATGGGCTTCATCTAGTAGCTGCGACTTGGGACCTTCCATGGCTGCTTCTGATAGTACAAGTCCAAAAAACCTTCCTTCCACCTGCTTCTCCCCAACAACAAGAGCAATTGTGTGATAGTACAAGTCCAAACAACCTTCCTTCCACCTGCTTCTCCCCAACAAGAAGAGCAATTGTGTGATAGTACAAGTCCAAACAACCTTCCTTAGGTCTTCTTTATCACAAATCCACCTGCTTCCCCTCAACAAGAATAATTGTGTGATAGTACAAGTCCAAACAACCTTCCTTAGGTCTTCTTTATCACAAATCCACCTGCTTCCCCCCAACAACAAGAGCATTTGTGTGATAGTACAAGTCCAAACAACCTTCCTTAGGTCTTCTTTATCACAAATCCACCTGCTTCCCCCCAACAAGAGCAATTGTGTGATAGTAGAGATGTGCCGACACAATTTTGCACTTTTATATGAGCATTCACGTCTGCATTACTAGCAATGGAATCCATTTAGCAGGAGACCAGATCTCTCCACACATATTGGCCCCTGCCATTCATTACACCAACAATAATGTAGGAGGTTCTGGCGATTGTAAAATTAGACACGGAGTACATATGTACATAGAGCATTTATTGCACATAATCAGTCGGACATTGGAGGGTCTCTTAGTGGCGGGGTGAAGGACGTCCTGATGAAGGCTGTGGGAGGCGAAACTTCGCAAGCTCTACATCATAATCCACAAAGGTGAGTGGGGTGTAAGAAAAATGCTGCTCATTCTGGTACTTGGAATTGTCATAGGGCTCTTCAGGAACAGGAGCAGCAGGGGGCGCGGGAGGAGACACTGAGAGGAAATAAAAGGAATAGATTATGTGCTATAACCTGACTCACAATAATAATGTTACAGATAGTACACAGGGGCTTCCAGTCATCCACATTTCACTTTGTGGGTTTTATGTTAAGATTTACTAGTCCAGAAATAAGACATAGGAATAATCAGGAATTATCTGGGACCACATCTTCATCTTTATAATATTATTAATGAGGGAAGAATCAATAATGCCTAAAGGTCTTATAGTCTATAAATACTTCAAAGTGAAATGAAATGCTGGGGACACAAAGGACAAACAACATTAGTAAAAGAAGTACAAGGGGCTACATTCAGGTGCCTGCACTAGGACACAACACTACAGTACTAAATACAGCTTCTCTCTCTGGCAGGTGACATATAGGAGTAACACTTACATAGAAGATACTTCACAACGTAATAATGTGTCCTGCCCACTATAACATACAGGAGGAAATTCTCTGATCTTCGGGCCCCGTCCTATATTCTCTATACTGCGATATACATACATCCCGACAGCTTTACTAAAAACAATCAGGTATCACTCGCTGCACGATCCCACCCAACAAACTCTCTCTGACGCTCATGTACCGGACAGACCCTATCGGCTTCTCCATTTGTGTATCTGTGTACTGTAATCTCCACCTTGTCCAATCCGAGTTTTTCCACCAGAGTTGAGCCAAGAGTCGGAGGAACACGGCGGGTACTTTCCGAACTCATCTCAGCATTTTCTTAGTTAAGCATCACTCAGCGTACAGCTGTCTATCCGTTACTCGCTCAGCGTACAGCTGTCTATCCGTTACTCGCTCAGCGTACAGCTGTCTATCCGTTACTCGCTCAGCGTACAGCTGTCTATCCGTTACTCGCAGGTCACACTTGGCAGTTCCAATTACAAACTCAAAAAACACACAACAAAATCTGTAGCACTGGTAAAAGACCTGGGTGACCGGTGAGACAGCCAGCGGGGCACACAGATTTCTTGCTTTTTATCCAATAGTAAAAGAAAACTGAAAACTAGTTGGTGCAAAAAAAAACAACCAGCTCCTTGCGCTAATAAAACAGGTGTGTAAATAAAACAATTCAAGCTGCTAGTCCAAATAGACCTGGTCTCAATAATGTCACCCACAAAAAACTACAAGTTAGGACTGTGCTATAAAATATCTCATATATCGCTTATTTGAAATGAATCAATGATAAAGGCTCCTCTAAATATAAAAAACAAATTTATTCAACACCTACAATAGATAAAAGTAAAAAATAAACACAAATAAAACAAAAACAAGTATCTAATACACACAGTAATTGTATAAAATAGCACTGGTAATAATTCAATTGAAATCACTAGTGACATGCATATGACCCTTCCACATAAAGCTTAGTACATCAGCACATGTCCTGATGGAAAAGAGGGAGATATCTCTCCTTAGTTGGTATATATGTCTGTATAAGCTCTTATCCATCTGCATATTATTGGTCAAAGAAAGTCTTTTCATGCACTGTGACTGTCTTTAGTAGCTAAGAGATGCTCTCACCACGAGTTCACATTGTAGATTTATTGGATGTCGAAAACAAATAATTGGTTATGATCATCGTGCAAATTATTATCTGACGATCTGGTCGTCGATGGTCTGTTGAAGAGCGAGTTGGACAATGTTCTGCTTCAGCCCAGTCTGATTGCTGCACAAATGTGTGGTGTCTGCCCTGTGTTCTAAAGCCGTCCTAGGAGAGCACGGTGTGGTAGATGAAAAGCCGTCCCGGGAGAGCACGGTGTGGTAGATGAAAAGCCGTCCTGTGAGACCACGGTGTGGTAGATGAAAGCCGTCCTGGGAGAGCACGGTGTGGTAGATGAAAGCCGTCCTGGGAGAGCACGGTGTGGTAGATGAAAGCCGTCGTGGGAGAGCACGGTGTGGTAGATGAAAAGCCGTCCTGGGAGAGCACGGTGTGGTAGATAAAAGCCGTCCTTGGAGAGCACAGTGTGGTAGATGAAAAGCCGTCCTGTGAGACCACGGTGTGGTAGATGAAAGCCGTCCTGGGAGAGCACAGTGTGGTAGATGAAAGCCGTCCTAGGAGAGCACGGTGTGGTAGATGAAAAGCCGTCCTGGGAGAGCACGGTGTGGTAGATGAAAGCCATCCTGGGAGAGCACGGTGTGGTGAATGAAAGCCGTCCTGGGAGAGCACGGTGTGGTGAATGAAAGCCGTCCTGGGAGAGCACGGTGTGGTGAATGAAAGTCGTCCTGGGAGAGCACTGTGTGGTGAATGAAAGCCGTCCTGGGAGAGCACGGTGTGGTAGATGAAAGCCGTCCTGGGAGAGCACGGTGTGGTAGATGAAAGCCGTCCTGGGAGAGCACGGTGTGGTAGATGAAAAGCCGTCCTGGGAGAGCACGGTGTGGTAGATGAAAAGGGGCCGCTCTCACACCGGATGCTTCCCCTTGTATACAGGAGACTCCTGGTAGATTAATGCAAACTTTTTCCAATCACACTGGATAGTAGCGCAAGTGGGTGAACAGGTAAGTCGACATGTTTCGCTCCACCAGGGAGCTTTTTCAAGATCTTGAAAAAGATCCCTGGTGGAGCGAAACATGTCGACATCTATGGGATTTTAAAATCCACTTGTGACCCTGCCTGTGATCCGTGTACCTACCTGTGTACTTACCTGTTCACCCACTTGCGCTACTATCCAGTGCGGTTGGAAAACTATTGCATTAATCTACCAGGAGTCTTCTGTACACAAAGGGAAACATCCAGTGTGAGAGCGGCCGCTTTTCATCTACCACACCGTGCTCTCCCAGGACTGCTTTAGAACACAGGCAGACGCCATTGCTCCGTATGAATTCCTAATAAACCTTTATACCCAAAATGTCGCTATTTTAGCGTAACCTGTCGCACAATAAATAATTGCTTTCCAGCCCAACTGTGGTTCCAAAACACAAAAGTTATTATTCACATAAAGGATAATACGCACTTTGATCTAAAACAATTAGCGCAAAGAAGCAAGTAAATACAGAAGGTACAAACCGATATAAACGCTAGCGCTCTGGAATCCAGTACTCAGCCATCAATCCTGAAGCCTGCAGTCATCTAGTAAGGGAATATGATTCCCGTACAGTTCACAGAGCCCTAGCCTATATACCACACAGATCACATATACAACAATAGAAACGAGCTGGCATGATTCCATTGGTTCTTGCTCCTTGTCATTCTGTTCATTGGTTAGTTCATATGGTGTCATCAGAGCTATGGATTAGCTTTCAAACTGCTTCTTTGTGTAGGTTTCCCTCCGAAGAACTAATAAAGAAACACTACATACAGAGATACATTCTAACCTATAATTCATATCTTGCGAACGCCTGCTGCGATCTCCTTGCCGATAGAACCGAAGATCTGCAAATAAACAGTGCATCAGTTTGATACTCAACATGACATGTCCAGAGTGTTCTATACCTTTAATATCAAATACATGCATTTCATATCATAACCAATATCTTTAATATTAACCATAATGTGCAGGAACCTTTTATGAGTGTAAATATATATAAATATGTTTGTGGTCGCTAATGTGCGTCTGCATATTAAATTAAGGAAATGTTCGTGAAGGTGTATATACCTCACTAAGATCACGTGCGTCCATGTGTACTTAAATGAATGTATATACAATTATTAATGTGTGTTTATTTACAATTATATGTAAGTATGTGTTGTGCGTCTACCCACAGCACAAAGGGTGCACAGTGTGTAGGGGTAGTGTACGGCGCAAACTTGCGCTGTATGCGTGAACGCATAAAAGCGTTTGTGTTCCCATCTATGTATGTGAGGACGCCCGTGAGTGTCCATGTGTACGCATGTGGTTACACATACAAGTGTTTATGTAATTCAGTGTATTTGTGATGGATTAATATATAAATAGATATTATCCATTTCTGACATATTTTAACATCCAAGCATTGCCTCGACTAATTCTAAGGTATAAATGGAAGTTTATCTCTGATATTGGTGTAAGAGACCCACAACTGCTAGGTGCCACATAGTCTGGTCAAGTAATTAAAATGTAGACGTTCGTTTCTATGGACCAAAACAGCATTGAACAATAAATATACAACTGCTAATGACTTGCAGGTCCATGACAGTAATTCGTAACTTTACATTTAGACCACTTCCTTTGAGCATACTAGTCTCTGTGTACATATTAATTCATTTGTTACAGACACAAATACACATTTGTGCTGCAGACTGGGCTGAAGCAGAACATTGTCCAACTCGCTCTTCAACAGACCATCGACGACCAGATCATCAGATAATAATTTACACGATGATCATAACCAATTATTTGTTTTCGACATCCAATAATTCTACAATGTGAACTCGTGGTGAGAGCATCTCTTAGCTACCAAAGACAGTCACAGTGCATGAAAAGACTTTCTTTCACCAATAATATGCAGATGGAGAAGAGCTTATACAGACATATATACCAACTAAGGAGAGATATCTCCCTCTTTTCCATCAGGACATGTGCTGATGTACTAAGCTTTATGTGGAAGGGTCATATGCATGTCACTAGTGATTTCAATTGAATTATTACCAGTGCTATTTTATGCAATTACTGTGTGTATTAGATACTTGTTTTTGTTTTATTTGTGTTTATTTTTTACTTTTATCTATTGTAGGTGTTGAATGATTTTGTTTTTTATATTTAGAGGTGTAGAAACTAAATGAAGCTCAGGGGGAAGGCGCTAAATGAAGCTCAGGGGGAATGCGCTAAATGAAGCTCAGGGGGAATGCGCTAAATGAAGCTCAGGTGGAATGCGCTAAATGAAGCTCAGGTGGAATGCGGTAAATGCCGCTCAGGTGGAATGCGGTAAATGCCGCTCAGGTGGAATGCGATAAATGAAGCTCAGGTGGAATGCGATAAATGAAGCTCAGGGGGAATGCGATAAATGAAGCTCAGGGGGAATGCGATAAATGAAGCTCAGGGGGAATGCGATAAATGAAGCTCAGGGGGAATGCGCTATATGAAGCTCAGGTGGAATGCGCCAACTGCCGCTCAGGTGGAATGCGCTAAATGAAGCTCAGGGGGAATGCGCTAAATGAAGCTCAGGGGGAATGCGGTAAATGCCGCTCAGGTGGAATGCGATAAATGAAGCTCAGGTGCAATGCGATAAATGAAGCTCAGGTGGAATGCGGTAAATGCTGCTCAGGTGGAATGCGCTAACTGCCGCTCAGGTGGAATGCGCTAACTGCCGCTCAGGTGGAATGCAGTAAATGAAGCTCAGGTGGAATGTGCTATATGAAGCTCAGGTGGAATGCGCTATATGAAGCTCAGGTGGAATGCGCTAACTGCCGCTCAGGTGGCATGCGCTATATGAAGCTCAGGTGGAATGCGCTATATGAAGCTCAGGTGGAATGCGCTATATGAAGCTCAGGTGGAATGCGCTATATGAAGCTCAGGGGGAATGCGCTATATGAAGCTCAGGTGGAATGCGCTATATGAAGCTCAGGTGGAAAGCGCTATATGAAGCTCAGGTGGAATACGCTAACTGCTGCTCAGGTGGAATGCGCTATATGAAGCTCAGGGGGAATGCGCTAAAGGCTGCTCAGGTGGAATGCGCTAAATGAAGCTCAGGTGGAATGCGCTAACTGCCGCTCAGGTGGAATGTATCTTTACATCTTCCCTAGTCTTTGTCACTTCAAATGTATCAGACTCACAGCAGCTAATCCATGTAAGGTTATCGCTAGCACTTTCTAAAGAGATTTTCAAAACCACAAACACAAGGACAGCACTAGTGAAATAAATATACAACATAAAAACAAGATAAAACAATATCAGGTGGCAGCTACGTACACCTAATGCGCCTGGAACATAGATCACTTAGAACTGGTCACACTCCAGAGCAATTAAAATCAATCCAAACAAGTCCTCTAAGATGAAGTTAGGACCCATAAAGTACAAATAAATGTCTCAATCCACAAATGGAGATTGTATAAATGCAATAAGGTATAATTAGCAGAGAAGGCCGGGTTACTGCGGCAGGACTTGCTGCCTCTCACCTTTGTGCTTATATGAAATGCGCTACACATGGGACCTTGCACTCCTGTAAGTCAGTCACTGGTCCCTGTACAATCCTCCAACGCGTTTCACCTTTCCAAACACTTTATCTGACTTCAGCCGAGTGTACTGTGATTCTGCAATTCTCCACTCAGAAAAATATTCTACATAACAGTCTTCATTCCTTCTTCTTAGATTGATGTTTCTTTGGAAAGAATGTTAATGTCTTCCACAGCTATGAGAGCCCCAGACACTATAGTACGGCTTAATCCCTACTCCGAAATACACCCCCACCCTTATGCCGCTGCCTCTTTATCTAGAACAAAGATGGTGGCTCCACTGCGAAAGGCTCACAATATAAACTGCAGATATGAACAGGAACATTCTGCTGTTGTGTAAAGTATTAGAGATCACTGACATGATCCAAGTCTGATGGAGGATGATATAATAGTTGGATGATGTACTACAGTATGAAAGATATTATATCACCCGCCAGCTCGACCATTCCACTGTGTTATATATTATTGCCCATCTGACTAGTTTGTTGTGTTGTATTATAATAAATTACAAGAAGCCAAAGAAGGAAAGAAAGGGGATTATTACTTGGTGCACTTATCCCCCATTGACAAACAAGTATATACTTCCATGTAATGATAAATCAAATAAAATATAACTTATTTTTAATCTCTTAAAATTGTTAGCGAAATATTAAAATAATATTATGTGAACAAATAGTGCAAAGTGTTATTACAATGTTTCCAATAAGGAAAAAAATGTGCCCCCTCGTAACCAGCAGAATGTTCTTGATGCGAATAATTCTACCATTAATTAATTATTGAGAATTTCACTCATATTTAGGTAGAGGGTTAATTATTATCTCTTAGTGAAGGTAATATGTATATTCATATATTCAGTATCTAATTTATCCCACATATTGGTTGTTTATCCGCTCTATGATTTACTTAATGCGCGGACGGACAATAGTGTGACCACCATAGGCTATGTGCAATACGTCCTTCACAGAAATTAGTATGACAGCCGGATCAACTAAGTGGTATTATACCCGCTATAGAATATGCGGGGAGATCCTCAATTATCATATACATTCACATTCCACATTTCACGTTTATATCTTTTGTTTAACCATGCTGGAGTACGGAGGGCGCGTGCTGGAGTACGGAGGGCGCGTGCTGGAGTAAGGAGGGAGCGTGCTGGAGTAAGGAGGGAGCGTGCTGGAGTAAGGAGGGCACATGCTGGAGTACGGAGGGCGCCCTCCGTACTCCAGCATGCGCCCTCCGTACTCCAGCATGCGCCCTCCTTACTCCAGCATGCGCCCTCCTTACTCCAGCATGCGCCCTCCTTACTCCAGCATGCGCCCTCCTTACTCCAGCATGTGCAGAGGGTAATATATTGTTGCCTGTCTGCATATTAGCAGGAACGCACTGCAGCATAGCAGAGGGTAATATATTTTTGCCTGTCTGCATATTAGCAGGAACGCACTGCAGCATAGCAGAGGGTAATATAGTGTTGCCTGTCTGCATATTAGCAGGAACGCACTGCAGCACAGCAGAGGGTAATATAGTGTTGCCTGTCTGCATATTAGCAGGAACGCACTGCAGCATAGCAGAGGGTAATATATTGTTGCCTGTCTGCATATTAGCAGGAACGCACTGCAGCATAGCAGAGGGTAATATAGTGTTGCCTGTCTGCATATTAGCAGGAACGCACTGCAGCATAGCAGAAGGTAATATAGTGTTGCCTGTCTGCATATTAGCAGGAACGCACTGCAGCATAGCAGAGGGTAATATAGTGTTGCCTGTCTGCATATTAGCACTAACGCACTGCAGCATAGCAGAGGGTAATATAGTGTTGCCTGTCTGCATATTAGCAGGAACGCACTGCAGCATAGCAGAGGGTAATGTATTGTTGCCTGTCTGCATATTAGCAGGAACGCACTGCAGCATAGCAGAGGGTAATATAGTGTTGCCTGTCTGCATATTAGCAGGAACGCACTGCAGCATAGCAGAGGGTAATATAGTGTTGCCTGTCTGCATATTAGCAGGAACGCACTGCAGCATAGCAGAGGGTAATATATTGCTGTCCGTCTGCATATTAGCAGGAACGCACTGCAGCATAGCAGAGGGTAATATATTGTTGCCTGTCTGCATATTAGCAGGAACGCACTGCAGCATAGCAGAGGGTAATATATTGCTGTCCGTCTGCATATTAGCAGGAACGCACTGCAGCATAGCAGAGGGTAATATATTTTTGCCTGTCTGCATATTATCAGGAACGCACTGCAGCATAGCAGAGGGTAATATAGTGTTGCCTGTCTGCATATTAGCAGGAACGAACTGCAGCATAGCAGAGGGTAATATATTGTCCGTCTGCATATTAGCAGGAACGCACTGCAGCATAGCAGAGGGTAATATAGTGTTGCCTGTCTGCATATTAGCAGGAACGCACTGCAGCATAGCAGAGGGTAATATATTGTCTGTCTGCATATTAGCAGGAACGCACTGCAGCATAGCAGAGGGTAATGTATTGTTGCCTGTCTGCATATTAGCAGGAACGCACTGCAGCATAGCAGAGGGTAATATATTGTTGCCTGCCTGCATATTAGCAGGAACGCACTGCAGCATAGCTGAGGGTAATATATTTTTGCCTGTCTGCATATTAGCAGGAACGCACTGGAGCATAGCAGAGGGTAATATAGTGTTGCCTGTCTGCATATTAGCAGGAACGCACTGCAGCATAGCAGAGGGTAATATATTGTCCGTCTGCATATTAGCAGGAACGCACTGCAGCATAGCAGAGGGAAATGTATTGTTGCCTGTCTGCATATTAGCAGGAACGCACTGCAGCATAGCAGAGGGTAATGTATTGTTGCCTGTCTGCATATTAGCAGGAACGCACTGCAGCATAGCAGAGGGTAATATAGTGTTGCCTGTCTGCATATTAGCAGGAACGCACTGCAGCATAGCAGAGGGTAATATAGTGTTGCCTGTCTGCATATTAGCAGGAACGCACTGCAGCATAGCAGAGGGTAATATATTTTTGCCTGTCTGCATATTAGCAGGAACGCACTGCAGCATAGCAGAGGGTAATATATTGTTGCCTGTCTGCATATTAGCAGGAACGCACTGCAGCATAGCAGAGGGTAATATATTGTCCGTCTGCATATTAGCAGGAACGCACTGCAGCATAGCAGAGGGTAATGTATTGTTGCCTGTCTGCATATTAGCAGGAACGCACTGCAGCATAGCAGGGGGTAATATATTGTTGCCTGTCTGCATATTAGCAGGAACGCACTGCAGCATAGCAGAGGGTAATATATTGTCCGTCTGCATATTAGCAGGAACGCACTGCAGCATAGCAGAGGGTAATATATTGTTGCCTGTCTGGATATTAGCAGGAATGCACTGCAGCATAGCAGAGGGTAATATATTGTTGCCTGTCTGGATATTAGCAGGAATGCACTGCAGCATAGCAGAGGGTAATATATTGTTGCCTGTCTGGATATTAGCAGGAATGCACTGCAGCATAGCAGAGGGTAATATAGTGTTGCCTGTCTGGATATTAGCAGGAACGCACTGCAGCATAGCAGAGGGTAATATATTGTTGCCTGTCTGGATATTAGCAGGAATGCACTGCAGCATAGCAGAGGGTAATATATTGCTGTCCGTCTGCATATTAGCAGGAACGCACTGCAGCATAGCAGAGGGTAATATAGTGTTGCCTGTCTGCATATTAGCAGGAACGAACTGCAGCATAGCAGAGGGTAATATATTGTCCGTCTGCATATTAGCAGGAACGCACTGCAGCATAGCAGAGGGTAATATAGTGTTGCCTGTCTGCATATTAGCAGGAACGCACTGCAGCATAGCAGAGGGTAATATATTGTCTGTCTGCATATTAGCAGGAACGCACTGCAGCATAGCAGAGGGTAATGTATTGTTGCCTGTCTGCATATTAGCAGGAACGCACTGCAGCATAGCAGAGGGTAATATATTGTTGCCTGCCTGCATATTAGCAGGAACGCACTGCAGCATAGCTGAGGGTAATATATTTTTGCCTGTCTGCATATTAGCAGGAACGCACTGGAGCATAGCAGAGGGTAATATAGTGTTGCCTGTCTGCATATTAGCAGGAACGCACTGCAGCATAGCAGAGGGTAATATATTGTCCGTCTGCATATTAGCAGGAACGCACTGCAGCATAGCAGAGGGAAATGTATTGTTGCCTGTCTGCATATTAGCAGGAACGCACTGCAGCATAGCAGAGGGTAATGTATTGTTGCCTGTCTGCATATTAGCAGGAACGCACTGCAGCATAGCAGAGGGTAATATAGTGTTGCCTGTCTGCATATTAGCAGGAACGCACTGCAGCATAGCAGAGGGTAATATAGTGTTGCCTGTCTGCATATTAGCAGGAACGCACTGCAGCATAGCAGAGGGTAATATATTTTTGCCTGTCTGCATATTAGCAGGAACGCACTGCAGCATAGCAGAGGGTAATATATTGTTGCCTGTCTGCATATTAGCAGGAACGCACTGCAGCATAGCAGAGGGTAATATATTGTCCGTCTGCATATTAGCAGGAACGCACTGCAGCATAGCAGAGGGTAATGTATTGTTGCCTGTCTGCATATTAGCAGGAACGCACTGCAGCATAGCAGGGGGTAATATATTGTTGCCTGTCTGCATATTAGCAGGAACGCACTGCAGCATAGCAGAGGGTAATATATTGTCCGTCTGCATATTAGCAGGAACGCACTGCAGCATAGCAGAGGGTAATATATTGTTGCCTGTCTGGATATTAGCAGGAATGCACTGCAGCATAGCAGAGGGTAATATATTGTTGCCTGTCTGGATATTAGCAGGAATGCACTGCAGCATAGCAGAGGGTAATATATTGTTGCCTGTCTGGATATTAGCAGGAATGCACTGCAGCATAGCAGAGGGTAATATAGTGTTGCCTGTCTGGATATTAGCAGGAACGCACTGCAGCATAGCAGAGGGTAATATATTGTTGCCTGTCTGGATATTAGCAGGAATGCACTGCAGCATAGCAGAGGGTAATATATTGCTGTCCGTCTGCATATTAGCAGGAACGCACTGCAGCATAGCAGAGGGTAATATATTTTTGCCTGTCTGCATATTAGCAGGAATGCACTGCAGCATAGCAGAGGATAATATATTTGTCTGCATATTAGCAGGAACGCACTGCAGCATAGCAGAGGGTAATATAGTGTTGCCTGTCTGCATATTAGCAGGAACGCACTGCAGCATAGCAGAGGGTAATATATTGTCCGTCTGCATATTAGCAGGAACGCACTGCAGCATAGCAGAGGGTAATATAGTGTTGCCTGTCTGCATATTAGCAGGAACGCTCTGCAGCATAGCAGAGAGTAATGTATTGTTGCCTGTCTGCATATTAGCAGGAACGCACTGCAGCATAGCAGAGGGTAATATAGTGTTGTCCGTCTGCATATTAGCAGGAACGCACTGCAGCATAGCAGAGGGTAATATAGTGTTGTCCGTCTGCATATTAGCAGGAACTCACTGCAGCACAGCAGACTGTAATATATTGTTGTCTGTCTGCATATTAGCAGGAACGCACTGCAGCATAGCAGAGGATAATATATTTGTCTGTCTGCATATTAGCAGGAACGCACTGCAGCATAGCAGAGGGTAATATAGTGTTGCCTGTCTGCATATTAGCAGGAACGCACTGCAGCATAGCAGAGGGTAATATAGTGTTGCCTGTCTGCATATTAGCAGGAACGCACTGCAGCATAGCAGAGGGTAATATAGTGTTGCCCGTCTGCATATTAGCAGGAACGCACTGCAGCATAGCAGAGGGTAATATAGTGTTGTCCTTCTGCATATTAGCAGGAACGCACTGCAGCATAGCAGAGGGTAATATAGTATTGTCCGTCTGCATATTAGCAGGAATGCACTGCAGCATAGCAGAGGGTAATATAGTGTTGTCCGTCTGCATATTAGCAGGAACTCACTGCAGCATAGCAGAGGGTAATATATTGTTGTCTGTCTGCATATTAGCAGGAACGCACTGCAGCATAGCAGAGGGTAATATATTGTTGCCTGTCTGCATATTAGCAGGAACGCACTGCAGCATAGCAGAGGGTAATATAGTGTTGCCTGTCTGCATATTAGCAGGAACGCACTGCAGCATAGCAGAGGGTAATATATTGTTGCCTGTCTGCATATTAGCAGGAACGCACTGCAGCATAGCAGAGGGTAATATAGTGTTGCCTGTCTGCATATTAGCAGGAACGCACTGCAGCATAGCAGAGGGTAATATATTGTTGCCTGTCTGCATATTAGCAGGAACGCACTGCAGCATAGCAGAGGGTAATATATTGTCCGTTTGCACATTAGCAGGAACGCACTGCAGCATAGCAGAGAGTAATATAGTGTTGCCTGTCTGCATATTAGCAGGAACGCACTGCAGCATAGCAGAGAGTAATATAGTGTTGCCTGTCTGCATATTAGCAGGAACGCACTGCAGCATAGCAGAGGGTAATATATTGTCCGTCTGCATATTAGCAGGAACGCACTGCAGCATAGCAGAGGGTAATATAGTGTTGCCTGTCTGCATATTAGCAGGAACGCACTGCAGCATAGCAGAGGGTAATATAGTGTTGCCTGTCTGCATATTAGCAGGAACGCACTGCAGCATAGCAGAGGGTAATATAGTGTTGCCTGTCTGCATATTAGCAGGAACGCACTGCAGCATAGCAGAGGGTAATATATTGTTGCCTGTCTGCATATTAGCAGGAACGCACTGCAGCATAGCAGAGGGTAATATATTGTCCGTCTGCATATTAGCAGGAACGCACTGCAGCATAGCAGAGGGTAATATATTGTTGCCTGTCTGCATATTAGCAGGAACGCACTGCAGCATAGCAGAGGGTAATATAGTGTTGCCTGTCTGCATATTAGCAGGAACGCACTGCAGCATAGCAGAGGGTAATATATTGTTGCCTGTCTGCATATTAGCAGGAACGCACTGCAGCATAGCAGAGGGTAATATAGTGTTGCCTGTCTGCATATTAGCAGGAACGCACTGCAGCATAGCAGAGGATAATATATTGTTGCCTGTCTGCATATTAGCAGGAACGCACTGCAGCATAGCAGAGGGTAATATATTGTCCGTTTGCACATTAGCAGGAACGCACTGCAGCATAGCAGAGGGTAATATAGTGTTGCCTGTCTGCATATTAGCAGGAACGCACTGCAGCATAGCAGAGAGTAATATAGTGTTGCCTGTCTGCATATTAGCAGGAACGCACTGCAGCATAGCAGAGGGTAATATATTGTCCGTCTGCATATTAGCAGGAACGCACTGCAGCATAGCAGAGGGTAATATAGTGTTGCCTGTCTGCATATTAGCAGGAACGCACTGCAGCATAGCAGAGGGTAATATAGTGTTGCCTGTCTGCATATTAGCAGGAACGCACTGCAGCATAGCAGAGGGTAATATAGTGTTGCCTGTCTGCATATTAGCAGGAACGCACTGCAGCATAGCAGAGGGTAATATATTGTTGCCTGTCTGCATATTAGCAGGAACGCACTGCAGCATAGCAGAGGGTAATATATTGTCCGTCTGCATATTAGCAGGAACGCACTGCAGCATAGCAGAGGGTAATATATTGTTGCCTGTCTGCATATTAGCAGGAACGCACTGCAGCATAGCAGAGGGTAATATAGTGTTGCCTGTCTGCATATTAGCAGGAACGCACTGCAGCATAGCAGAGGGTAATATATTGTTGCCTGTCTGCATATTAGCAGGAACGCACTGCAGCATAGCAGAGGGTAATATAGTGTTGCCTGTCTGCATATTAGCAGGAACGCACTGCAGCATAGCAGAGGATAATATATTGTTGCCTGTCTGCATATTAGCAGGAACGCACTGCAGCATAGCAGAGGGTAATATATTGTCCGTTTGCACATTAGCAGGAACGCACTGCAGCATAGCAGAGGGTAATATAGTGTTGCCTGTCTGCATATTAGCAGGAACGCACTGCAGCATAGCAGAGAGTAATATAGTGTTGCCTGTCTGCATATTAGCAGGAACGCACTGCAGCATAGCAGAGGGTAATATATTGTCCGTCTGCATATTAGCAGGAACGCACTGCAGCATAGCAGAGGGTAATATAGTGTTGCCTGTCTGCATATTAGCAGGAACGCACTGCAGCATAGCAGAGGGTAATATAGTGTTGCCTGTCTGCATATTAGCAGGAACGCACTGCAGCATAGCAGAGGGTAATATAGTGTTGCCTGTCTGCATATTAGCAGATCACAATATGATTACAGACCATAAGAACTGAGTGTGGCAAAGACTACAGATTTGACAACAGCTGATTTAAGCATCATACAATAATAGCAGATAATATACTGCAGTTGCAGCAGTGGTCAAGGTCTATATAAAAACAGGATTTTGGTACTTACCGATAAATCCCTTTCTCCGATTACACAGGGGACACTGGAGGACTTCAAGACAGTGGGGTATAGACGGTGCTGAGTGGAGCTGCACTTTAAATTTAAATGAAGTGTGACTAGCTCCTCCCCTCTATACCCCCCTATAGGTCAGTATTAGAACGGAGCCCGAGGGGAGCAGAGAAAAAAGATTGACAGAAGAGGAGGAGGCGAAAGTACATATAACAACTGAAAGGTGAAAACAAAGCAAAATAGAATGAAACAAGAGACGACAAACATGTCTCTAATATTCATAACATCACCCTAGACAACAAACATGTCGCCAACAGGCATAACAGGTGTGGCAGGAAGAACAGCGCAGGGTGGGCGTCCAGTGTCCCCTGTGGAATCGGAGAAAGGGATTTATCGGTAAGTACCAAAATCCTGTTTTCTCCTTCATCCACTAGGGGACATTAGAGGACTTCAAGACAGTGGGGACGTCCCAGAGCTCCAATCACGGGTGGGAAAGCGCTGAGAACCCTGCAAAACAGACCGACCATATTGCGCTGCAGAAGTCGCAAAGGTGTCAAATCTGTAAAACCGAACAAAAGTATGCCATCCTGACCAAGTAGCTGCCCGGCATAGAGATTCCATAGAAACGCCTTGAGCAGCCGCCCACGAGGCACCCACTGAGCGAGTGGAATGTGCGGTAATGGAAGATGGAGGCTCTCTAGACGAGGCCAAATATGCCTGTCGTATGGTCAGACGAATCCATCGAGCCAGTGTCTGTTTGGAAGCTGGCCAACCCGGACGACCAGCATCATACAAAACAAAGAGAGAGTATCTGTCTTGCGAACGGCTGCCGTCCTGTCTACATATATGCGAAGAGCTCTAACCACATCCAAGGATCTAGAAGAAGGAGAATCCTGTGGAAGAACCGGAAACACAATAGGTTGATTGATGTGGAAGGCCGAAACCACCTTAGGCAGAAAATCCATTCTGGTGCGTAGCTCAGCTCTATCCTCATGAAATACCAAATATTGTGGACGACATGATAAAGCTCCCAGCTCCGACACCCTCCTGGCGGAAGCCAGAGCCAGCAGAAGTATCACCTTTCATGAAAGATACTTCAATTCCATCGACTCCAAAGGCTCAAACAACGAAGACTGCAAGAAAGACAGGACGAAGTCCAAGTCCCATGGAGCTGTAGGAGGAACAAAGGGTGGTTGTAATCTAACCACACCCTGTAGAAAAGTTTGCACATCCGGTAATAAGGCCAATTTCTTTTGGAAGAAAACCGAGAGCACTGAAATTTGTACCTTCAGAGATCCCAACCGAAGGCCTGCTGAGAGACCTGCTTGCAGAAAAAGCAGAAATCTGGGAAGACTGAACTCCGTAGAAGACAGAACTCTACGTTCGTACCAGGTTACATATGCCCTCCAAATACGATGGTAATGCTTGGAAGTAACTTCCTTCCTGGCTCTAAGCATCGTAGGAATCACCTTGGAAGGTATCCCTTTACGTCTTAAGATGGCCCTTTCAACAACCAGGCCGTCAAACGTAGCTGCTTTAAGTTTGGATAGGGTAAAGGACCCTGAAGGAGCAGATCCTCTCTGAGTGGTAAGGGCCACGGATTGTCTACCAACAGGAGCTGAATGTTGGAGTACCAAGCTCTGCAAGGCCAGTCCGGAGCTATCAGCAGGACCTTGGCCTGTTCCCTCTTGATGCGTTGAAGGATTCGAGGGAGAAGGGGAAATGGAGGAAATAGATAAATGACTTGGAACCGCCATGGTGTTGACAGTGCATCCACAGCCACCGCTTGTGGATCCCTTGTTCGAGAGCAGTAAAGGGGCAGTTGATGGTTCTGCCTGGATGCCATGAGGTCGACCTGCGGAAGACCCCACCGTTGGACCAGCTGCTGAAACACCTGTGGATGTAGAGCCCATTCTCCTGGATGTACATCCTGACGAATGAGGTAATCTGCCTCCCAATTTTCGACGCCCGGAATGAAGATTGCCGAAATCGACCTTGCGTAGCTTTCCGCCCAGATCAGAATCCTGCTGACTTCCTTCATGGCCGCACGACTTCTGGTGCCTCCTTGCTTGTTTATGTATGCCACTGCTGTGGCATTGTCGGACTGGACCCCGACTGCTCGGCCCCTCAGAAAGTGAGCTGCTGTCTGTAATGCATAGAAAACTGCTCTTAACTCCAATATGTTGATTGGAAGACTCGATTCCTGTGCTGTCCAGCGTCCCTGGAAGTGATGCTCCAGAACTACTGCCCCCCAACCTCTTAGACTCGCATCCGTGGTAAGAAGCGTCCAATCCCACTCTCCGAATCTCTTTCCCTCCGCAAGGTGAACTGAGTTTAGCCACCACAGTAGGGAAATCCAAGTCTTGGGTTGTAACCTGACTCTTTTGTGAAGAAACAGGTGGGATTCCGACCATTGTGATAAGAGATCTAGCTGAAAAGGTCTGGAGTGAAAACGACCGTACTGGACAGCCTCGAAGGCTGCCACCATCTTCCCCAGAAGTCGGATACATGCATGAACCGAAACCTGCCGACGTCGAAGGACCAACCTCACCATCTCCTGAATGGAAGTTATTTTGTCCTGGGGAAGGAACACCCGTTGAGACACTGTGTCCATGATCATTCCTAAAAACTGCAATCTCTGTGTCGGTTGCAGATGCGATTTGGGAAAATTCAGGATCCATCCATGTTGAATGAGGAGGCTGTGCGTCACGGTGATGTCCTGTAATAGTTGATCCTTGGAAATCGCCTTCAGGAGCAGGTCGTCCAGGTACGGAATAATAGTGATTCCTTGTTTCCGAAGGAGACTCATCATCACAGCCATAACCTTTGTGAATACCCGTGGGGCCGAAGATAAGCCGAAGGGCAAGGCCTGAAACTGGAGATATGAATCCCGAACTGCGAATCTCAGGAAAGCCTGGTGAGGTGGCCAAATGGGAATGTGCAGATAGGCGTCCTTGATATCTAGAGATACCATGAACTCGCCCTCCTCCAAGCCTGCAATTACCGACTGAAGAGACTCCATCTTGAACCTGAAGATCCGTAAGTATGGATTGAGGCCCTCATTCAGAGCCGCTCGTAAGCGGCCGTTCGCTCGTTCCGAGCGATGTTCGCACATCTGCGCATGCGTACGGTTTGTAATACGCATGCGCGAACCAGTCAGTGCGGCCGAAAATAGTTTGTTCGCTAAATAGCGAGTGCCTGCTAATTTGAGTGACAGGAGGAGGCGTATGTGGGTGGTAACAGGGGAAGGTGCTTGAAAACGGGGAGTGGAGATCAGAACGCAGGCGTGCTTAAAGGTCAAAACGGGCGTTTTAAGGGTGTGCATAATTAAAACTGGAGCGTCATTGACCACGTCACTTGTTTTTTTTTTTTACTCAGAACTGCTCGCAAAATAGCGGTTGAAAAAACCAACCACAAGAATAGCGAGCAGTTCATACGCTGTACTCGATTAATCAAATAAATAGCGGACATGACGTATGGTGCGAGCGGCAAGGGGGCGTTTTTGTCAAAATTACAACCGCAAGTTTTGCTCGCTCATTCAGACTTAGAGGCGTGAACAGACCGCAATGAGCGAACAGATCATTTGAATAGCCACCCCTTGTTTTTGAACGAACGACCGCAAATAGCGAGCGGCTCTGAATGAGGGCCTGAGATCCTTTAAGTTTAGAATGGGTCTGACCGAACCGTCCGGCTTCGGAACGACAAAAAGACTGGAGTAAAATCCTTTTCCCTTCTGATGACTGGGGACTTGGATTACCACTTTCATGGACAGAAGCCTGTCTATTGCTTTCTGTAAGACCACGCTTCTGTCGTTGGAAACTGGCAAACCTGTGGTAAAAAAACGATTTGGGGGTTGCAGTTGAAAATCTAGCTTGTAGCCCCAAATTATTAGATCTCGGACCCAAGCGTCCGCACAGGTTTCCGTCCAGACCTCGCTGAAGTCCCGAAGACGCGCTCCCACTCTGGGGTCCCCCAGGTGAGAGGGAAGCCCGTCATGCACTGGGTTTAGACTCGAGACTGTAGACTCGAGCCTCTGCTGGCTGCGGTTCTACCCCGACCTCTGGTATCACGGGACGTTGTTGATCCTCTGAAACAACCACGTGAACGACCCGGGGCCCGAAAGGACCGAAATGAAGGTCCTGAGTAAGATCGTCTAGGTGGAGGAGCTGCAGATGGTAGAAACGTGGATTTACCTCCAGTAGCCTGAGATATCCATTTATCTAGTTCTGCCCCGAATAGTACATGTCCAGTGAAAGGAAGTGCTTCCACAGCCTTTTTGGATTCCGCGTCAGCCTGCCAAGTTTTGAGCCACAGCGCCCGCCGTGCTGAAATTGCCAGAGCTGAAGTTCTGGAGTCAATAGAACAAACATCCTTAGACGCTTCTCCAAGGTAAGCTGCCGCTTCACCTATATGTTCTGCTAATGGAATGAGTTCCTCCATTGGTAGTTGATCTTTCATTCCGTCCACCAATTGCTTAGCCCAAATTTCAATAGCCTTGTTAGTCCAGCAGCTAACGATCGCTGGACGAAGAGTCACCCCTGCAGCGGTGTAAATGGACTTAAGAGTGCTCTCCAGTCTCCGATCGGACATGTCCTTTAAAGACGTGACTCCAGGAACAGGGAGCGTAGTCTTTTTTGACAATCAGATTTGGCGATACAGATGAATCTACCGTAGGGGGAGTTTCACAAGCCTTTCTATTATCTGCTGGAAAAGGGTAAAAAGATAATAAATCCCGGGACATCTGAAATTTTTTATCTGGATGTTCCCAGGCTGTCGTTTGAAGGGAATCCAGCTCCTCCGATATAGGAAAAGCCGTAGCTTGTCTTTGTTTCTTAAGAAAGACTGTTTTGCAGGACCTGAGTCCTCTTCCTGTATGTGCAATACCTGTCATATTGCAGCAATCAAGGCTTCTATTCCCTCTGATACCTGTTCAGAATCAGACTCCAGAGGCTCTTTAGGCGAATCTGGGGCATATTCACCCTCTTCTAATTCGGGCATATCCTCCTCCTCCTCTGGGTCATCCCAATGGAGGACTGAGGGTAACAATCTCTTTTTAGAGACCTGCGGAGCGGACGCCATTGTCATGGCTCTGGAAATCCCCTCCATAGAAACAGCTAGGGATCTCGCCCATGCTGGTTCCTCTGTAGCCGGTGACCTAAAAGCCTCTCTTTCTCTGCGAGAAGCCTCCAGTTCAGCGGAGAGAGAGGACATAACGGATGTAACCTGCGTCCAAGACGGTGGTTCTGACATGTCTGCAGATTGCTGATCCGTCACACAATCTGGAGGTAGATGACTGTCCCTGTGTACATTTTACTCCACACTTTTTGCAGGTAAATAACTTTTGCGAAGCCTTAGACCTGCCAGTCATGCTACATACAGACCCCACACAAAACACAAAGAGGTTAAGTGACAGGGTAAGAAAAACAGAATATACTGGGGTACAGAGAGATTGGAGACAGTCACACGTGCCCACAACGGCGCTCCTAGCAGAGCCAGAATGCCAGGCAAAGGGTTAATTATTATTATGCTCCAAAACGCTCTTTACATCAGCCTAAACCCCTGGTGTAATACATACAGGTCCGAAGGCTGTCCAGCGCTGCCACTACCTGTAATGGCCGCCAGCAGTCTGCAGAGAAACGCTGGGGCTGATGGGAGGCAGGAGAAGGAAGTCGGAGCTAAGCTCCGCCCCCTGCATTCTAGTACCCAGTACACACACATATATATATACTGCCTCTGCAGTATTATGCTGAGCCGCCTAATGCAGGGACAATACTGGCTACCCTGCTAATCAGGGAGCCAGCTGTACATAGAGAGAGAGGCGCTGGCTGTACTTTAGAGAGAGAGAGACGCGCTGGTGGCTGAACTGCCGCCGGCGCGCTGTGTGGGGGGGTCTAAGAAGCCGCCTCTGACCGCTAAGCTGGCTGCCCTGCTAATCAGGGAGCCAGCTGTACTCACAGGGAGACGATGAGGAGGCTTCCTGCTGCCGGTGCTCGCTCTGACTGTGGGGGGTCCGTGATGCGTGCTGCATGCAGCGGCATGTGGCCCCCCCCGAAGACTGAGGTCTCAGGTGTCGGGGACCCCAAGCGAAGTGCATGCACTTGCGAGTGGGTCCCCTCTGGCAGCGTCCTGCGTAGCAGACAGGCAGTTGCAGCTACTGCCCGTCTGTCCTCAGATTCTATTTATTATAAACTATCCTAGTCCTTAGAGTAGGAGAGATCTTTTTTGTGACCTGCTCCCACTCGGGCACAAACTAATACTGGCCTATACGGGGGTATAGAGGGGAGGAGCTAGTCACACTTCATTTAAATTTAAAGTGCCAGCTCCACTCAGCACAGTCTATACCCCACTGTCTTGAAGTCCTCCAGTGTCCCCTGTGGATGAAGGAGAAAGCCTCAATTTTTCTGCATAGCCGCAACTTTATCTTAATTAATTTTTATTAACACATATGATACATATAGAAAGGTGACACTTCCTATGATAAGATTATCCTCATATGTATTCTGGTTGTGTCAGAATGAACTAAGGGATATCGTAATGAGATTAGTAAAGACAGTATGTTGTAACATTGGCAACTAAATAACAGCTATAAACCAACATAATTACAAAGATTGGGAAATAAACAACCAATATGTGGGATAAATTAGATACTGAATATATGAATATATATATATTACATTCACTAAGAGGTAATAATTAACCCTTTATCTACCTAAATAAGAGTGAAATTCTCAATAATTAATTAATGGTAGAATTATTCGCATCAAGAACATTCTGCTGGTTACGAGGGGGCACATTATTTTCCTTATTGGAAACATTGTAATAACACTTTGCACTATTTGTTCACATAATATTATTTTAATATTTCACTAACAATTTTAAGAGATTAAAAATAAGTTATATTTTATTTGATTTATCATTACATGGAAGTATATACTTGTTTGTCAATGGGGGATAAGTGCACCAAGTAATAATCCCCTTTCTTTCCTTCTTTGGCTTCATGTAATGAATACATAGAGGGGTATTGGTAGCACTCCCACAGATTGTAAGGTTCCGTTTAAGGGTACAACAGATTATAACCTGTATAATATAGCGGTAATTACCCCCCACACACCTCTTGAATATATTTATTGATAAGAGTGTGATTAGTGCGGAAACTACTTTGTGCCTTTAAACTGTATTATAATAACCCCGTCTTGTACTGTTTAATCTCACTCTACACCTGACAACTGTATTATCGCATCCTCCATCTGACAACTGTATTATCGCATCCTCCATCTAACGACAGTATTATCGCATCCTCCATCTGACAACTGTATTATCGCATCCTCCATCTGACAACTGTATTATCGCATCCTCCATCTGACAACTGTATTATCGCATCCTCCACCTGACAACTGTATTATCTCACCCTCCATCTGACAACTGTATTATCGCATCCTCCACCTGACGACTGTATTATCGCATCCTCCACCTGACGACTGTATTATCGCATCCTCCATCTGACGACTGTATTATCGCATCCTCCATCTGACGACTGTCTTATCGCATTCTCCATCTGACGACTGTATTATCGCATTCTCCATCTGACGACTGTATTATCGCATCCTCCATCTGACAACTGTATTATCGCATCCTCCATCTGACAACTGTATTATCGCACCCTCCATCTGACAACTGTATTATCGCACCCTCCATCTGACAACTGTATTAGCTCACTCTCCATCTGACAACTGTATTATCGCATTCTCCATCTGACGACTGTGTTATCGCATTCTCCATCTGACGACTGTGTTTTCGCATCCTCCATCTGACGACTGTCTTATCGCACCCTCCATCTGACGACTGTCTTATCGCACCCTCCATCTGACGACTGTATTAGCTCACCCTCCATCTGACGACTGTATTAGCTCACCCTCCATCTGACGACTGTTATTAGCTCACCCTCCATCTGACGACTGTATTATCGCATCCTCCATCTGACAACTGTATTATCTCATCCTCCATCTGACAACTGTATTATCGCACCCTCCATCTGACAACTGTATTAGCTCACCCTCCATCTGACGACTGTATTAGCTCACCCTCCATCTGACAACTGTATTATTGCATCCTCCCTCTGACAACTGTATTATCGCATCCTCCATCTGACAACTGTATTAGCTCACCCTCCATCTGACAACTGTATTATCGCATCCTCCACCTGACGACTGTATTATCGCATCCTCCATCTGACGACTGTATTATCGCATCCTCCATCTGACGACTGTATTATCGCATCCTCCATCTGACGACTGTATTATCGCATCCTCCATCTGACGACTGTATTATCGCATCCTCCATCTGACGACTGTATTATCGCATCCTCCATCTGTATTATCGCATCCTCCATCTGACGACTGTATTAGCTCACCCTCCATCTGACAACTGTATTATCGCATCCTCCATCTGACAACTGTATTATCGCACCCTCCATCTGACGACTGTATTAGCTCACCCTCCATCTGACGACTGTATTAGCTCACCCTCCATCTGACGACTGTATTAGCTCACCCTCCATCTGACGACTGTATTAGCGCATCCTCCATCTGACGACTGTATTAGGTCACCCTCCATCTGACGACTGTATTATCGCACCCTCCATCTGACAACTGTATTATCGCACCCTCCATCTGACAACTGTATTATCGCATCCTCCATCTGACAACTGTATTAGCTCACCCTCCATCTGACAACTGTATTATCGCATCCTCCATCTGACAACTGTATTAGCTCACCCTCCATCTGACAACTGTATTATCACATCCTCCATCTGACAACTGTATTAGCTCACCCTCCATCTGACAACTGTATTATCGCAACCTCCATCTGACGACTGTATTAGCTCACCCTCCATTTGACGACTGTATTATCGCATCCTCCATCTGACGACTGTATTAGCTCACCCTCCACCTGACCACTGTATTAGCTCACCCTCCACCTGACCACTGTATTAGCTCACCCTCCATCTGACGACTGTATTAGCTCACCCTCCACCTGGCCACTGTATTATCGCATCCTCCATCTGACAACTGTATTAGCTCACCCTCCATCTGACAACTGTATTATCGCACACTCCATCTGACAACTGTATTAGCTCACCCTCCATCTGACGACTGTATTAGCTCACCCTCCATCTAACGACTGTATTAGCTCACCCTCCATCTGACTGTATTATCGCATCCTCCATCCGACGACTGTATTATCGCATCCTCCATCCGACGACTGTATTATCGCATCCTCCATCTGACGACTGTATTAGCTCACCCTCCATCTGACGACTGTATTAGCTCACCCTCCATCTGACGACTGTATTATCGCATCCTCCATCTGACGACTGTATTATCGCATCCTCCATCTGACGACTGTATTAGCGCATCCTCCATCTGACGACTGTATTAGCTCACCCTCCATCTGACGACTGTATTATCGCATCCTCCATCTGACAACTGTATTATCGCACCCTCCATCTGACAACTGTATTATCGCATCCTCCATCTGACAACTGTATTAGCGCACCCTCCTTCTGACAACTGTATTAGCGCACCCTCCATCTGACAACTGTATTAGCTCACCCTCCATCTGACGACTGTAGTAGCTCACCCTCCATCTGACGACTGTAGTAGCTCACCCTCCATCTCACGATTATGTCATCCATTCTGCTGTTTTATACCATGGTCGGTCTCTTATAGTGTATTATCTCATCCTCCATCTGTTAACTGCATTATATCAGCCTCAGTCTGGTAGCTTGTCCATCCTGCTGTTTTATAGTCTGTCAGTCTGTAGCATACTCTCTGGGGACTTGTCTGTCAGTCTGTAGCATACTCTCTGGGGACTTGTCTGTCAGTCTGTAGCATACTCTGGCGACTTGTCTGTCAGTCTGTAGCATACTCTCTGGCGACTTGTCTGTCAGTCTGTAGCATACTCTCTGGGCACTTGTCTGTCAGTCTGTAGCATACTCTCTGGGGACTTGTATGTCACTGTCTGTAGCATATTCTCTGGGGACTTGTATGTCAGTCTGTAGCATACTCTCTGGCGACTTGTCTGTCAGTCTGTAGCATATTCTCTGGGGACTTGTATGTCAGTCTGTAGCATACTCTCTGGGGACTTGTATGTCACTGTCTGTAGCATATTCTCTGGGGACTTGTATGTCAGTCTGTAGCATACTCTCTGGGGACTTGTATATCACTGTCTGTAGCATATTCTCTGGGGACTTGTATATCACTGTCTGTAGCATATTCTCTGGTGACTTGTATGTCAGTCTGTAGCATACTCTCTGGTGACTCATCTGTCAGTCTGTAGCATACTCTCTGGTGACTTGTATGTCAGTCTGTAGCATACTCTCTGGGGACTTGTCTGTTATACATTATAATTTTTCCACTTGATGATTCATCTGTCATTCTGCATCTGATAACTTGTCTCTCATACTGAATGATAACATCTACCGTATAACGACTCGTATATAATCTACCTTACTGTAGCCGATCATTCCTCTCGTTCATCCTATCAGTTCTATATATAGTTTGTTGTTCTGTATTACATCATCTCATCTGTATTACATATTTCCCTGCGACTTTCCTGTCATTCATTATATCATCACCAATCTTCCACACTGACTAAATAAAGCAGCAGGGAAACGTCACAGTCTCCTCGCCAGGGTATGTGTGTTTGTTTTGCCCAGAATTCCTTTTGGCAATATGTAGCACCTGTAACCCTTTCATATATGGTATCTTCTGCAATCAAAATTTGTTTTTCACATTCAAAAATTTTGAGGATATACTACACTCTGTGGCCAACAGAAAACTGTTGAGGATCGAGGACAGCGTATACTGGCACACATTGTATTCACCCGGCATGCAACATTACTGCACAGCAAAATCTAATGTTGGGGCCACAAGTAATATCAGTGTTTGAAACCTGTAACGTTCACTTTCTTCTATGGAGTACAGGAGCCGATGGCCCACTCAGGACCTAAAGATGGCCCCACAATATTAGGCTCTACACATTGTCTTGTCTCGTAAACTCTGCTACTGGTTGCAAGAGGACAGCACACACGTAGTACGATTCTGTTTCGGGCTGATGGATCATTATGTGTGTCAAGTAAATCCCATGAGACAATGAACCCCACATGCCAACAAGGGAGAGTCCAGGGCAGTGGTGGCTCTGTTATGGTGAGATTTCAGCTGGCATGCATTAGGACACTGATACATCATCGTCCAGCAGACGTTATATAACCATACTTGCAGATCATTTGCACCAATTCAGGTCATGTATTAACTCATATGTGAGCGTGCCCTTTCATAGGGGAAAATGCGCCACCGCACAGGTCCACCAGATTATGGCTGGAGGAGCATTCCTCATGTTTGGCATCATGCGTTTGCCCCTTGTGCACCGAATTTGAACCCAATAGAACATATGTGGGATGCAGATCAATGTGCCATCGATGGCTTGGTTACACCACAGCTGAATATTAGGGAATTATGGATCATTATTCAGGAGGCATGCTGTACACTAGCTACGAAGTACATCACAGCACTTACAGCATCCATGCCTTGGCCTGTTGCTGCTGTAATCTGATGGAAAGGAGGACCTACGTGTTTATATATATATATATATATATATATATATACACACACACATACATATACACACACACACACACACACACACACACTACCATTCATGAGTCCCGACTGTAGTACATTAGATTTACAGGTGAAATATACAACTGTGTAAATTCAGTAATGTCTCTGCTCCTCCTAATCTAAATATCTTACACAGGTAGTTTGTTCATGACCTATAACAATGTGATACACTATAGGGAAGCATTGGAGAGGGCAGAGGGAGAGTGCACAGCACACAATAAAAACAACACTGACATTGGTGCGAGTCCAGTAGGGGAAGTGTATACGAGTGAGCAGCTAATGGATAGATCAATAACTGTGCTACGTGCAGGAATGCAGCCAGTACAGCGAGAAATGTAGTGTTCACGCCAGGGCTGGAGGACTGCAAGGCACCTGGCATGAAAATGGGCACCAACGCATCTGAAAAGGGTGTGTGCCCATTTAAAAAAAAAAAAAAAAAAAAAAAAAGGAGGACATGTCCTTAAGACCCCATTTTCGTTAATGCAGGAGGCATGCCCAGTACTCACGGAGATCTTGGGCAGCCCCAAAGCTCTCCCTGCAGAGTGAAAGGGTGACAATTCAACCGTAACGTTTTACACCCACCATAAGGGCAGGGTGCATTTTAGAATGTCAAAATTGGGCAGGGAGTGGCGCCTCGCTAAAACAGCCTAGCGGGAGCACTAGAAATGTATAAGAAATCCATCAGCATGTGTTCTCCAGGGTGGTGTCAGACCATGGGGTAGGATTTACTAAAGCTTCTAAAACAGACCAGTGATGCTGTTACCCATAGCAACCAATCAGATAGAGAAATGACAGCTAGTATCTGACTGGTTCCTATGGACTACACCACTTTTTGGTTTTAGAAGCTTTAGTAAATCTACACCCATGTGTATAGAGGAGGTAGACTGAACAATACATATGGGGAAAGTAGAGAGCAGAAAGGAAGAAGCGGGAACTACTTAATCCCACACAGAGCTCTGCTCACATGAAACTGCCGACTCCTGGTCTATCTTTTTTGTAGGCTCCTCGCATATTCCAGAAGAAAGGATTTGGGTTGCATCTGACTCTAGACCATCTTTGGATGAAAGTCCACCTGGTAGACTCTCATTATCTCCAGACTTCTCCCGCTCTCCTCCATCAAGACTCTTGCCACCCACTACGGTCAGCTGCTCCTCTGTGGCTACAGATGGTGCAGTGTCCACCAAGTCTTCACTTCTCCCACTTCCAGTGCTGTGCTCACATGAAACTGACGGCTCCTGGTCTATCTTTTTTGTAGGCTCCTCGCATATTCCAGAAGAAAGGATTTGGGTTCCATCTGACTCTAGACCATCTTTGGATGAAAGTCCACCTGGTAGACTCTCATTATCTCCAGACTTCTCCCGCTCTCCTCCATCAAGACTCTTGCCACCCACTACGGTCAGCTGCTCCTCTGTGGCTACAGATGGTGCATTGTCCACCAAGTCTTCACTTCTCCCACTTCCAGTGCTGTGCTCACATGAAACTGACGGCTCCTGGTCTATCTTTTTTGTAGGCTCCTCACATATTTCAGAAGAAAGGATTTGGGTTCTATCTGACTCTAGATCATCTTTGGATGAAAGTCCACCTGGAAGACTCTCATTGTCGGCAGACTTCTCTTGCTCTCCTCTATCAAGACTCTTGCCACCCACTACAGTCAGCTGCTCCTCTGTGGCTACAGATGGTGCAGTGTCCACCAAGTCTTCACTTCTCTCACTTCTAGAGTGCTGTCGCTTCTGCGCCATCATTTCTTTGAGTTCTTGTGTTGTTGGCCATTCTCCATGTGTGTGACTATGATAAGGGTGGAATGTCGGGAGAGATTTTCCATCGCCATCTGTTTTCTTACTGTGCCGAGGATGGTCTTCCTCCTCTTCACTCTCAGAGTCAGAGCTGGAACTTGAGGAATCTTCTTCTTGTGGAAGCTCTTTGTCTACGTTTTGAATTTCCTGTTGTGACACTTTATGTCCTAACTGTGCATCTCCTTCGGACTGTCCACTTACACTTCCCGCATCAGGCACTGGAGCATGAAGAGGTTCAAATGGTTCAGGAGGATTTATATTCTCACCTGTTGTGGAGTCCTGGAAATGAGAGAATTTCACTGGGAAAGACACCAATGTCTTACTGATTTCTGTTTGAGATGATCCCTTACCTAGGAGAAACAGAGACAGCCACTGTCACACCATACCCATGGGATAGTGAGCTGACAGAGGAAATGGAGCCTCAGCAAAACGAGAGGCAAGGACAAAGAGAATAAGTCTGACAATCAGAGTGAGACAGAGCCACTAGGCGACAGACAGATACCAGGTGCAAGCAGGAACTAAGCAACAGGTCCTATTACCAGAAAGAGACAACTGAATTTATAAGGCTCTCATTTGGTAACACAATGAAATATTAAGTTTATGTTCATTATATAGGGAAAATGGCGAACTTAGACAAGCAGACACAATGCTGGACATTTACTGGAAGAACCCAATCTCCTAGTTCTTACAAGTATAACTAATAGGACTAATTTACTGAAGTCAGATAGACTTTAGGAGCACAAAGGAAACATGCAAGTTACTCCGAGCCAGTATGCAGTTATTGTATGGAGGGAGTGGGAGCAGTGGATCCAATTATGGGCTTTGGTCATATTAATTCTGCATCTTTGCAGAGAAGTTTTTATCCCAGATTTAACCAAAAAGAAAGGGTCACAGACGACGGGTGCAGATTTATAGGCTCACCTCCGTTATTGGCTCTGACTGGTGTCACACTGATCCTCGGCAGAAGGAAAGCCTGCAGGATAGAGGTATTATTAACTCCATGCTGTTCTCACTATAATCAGTAATAAGGATGTGACTGAGAAGTACCTCTGACATGCAGGCTATGATCTCTGTAGGCCCACAGTTGGGCGGATAGGTGTAATGACTACCCTATCACTAACTGTAATAGCACAGACCAGGCAATCGAATTATTCCTCTCTATACATTTCATGGAGGATCTGACCTATACCCTCTAACTGGGGTCCCAGGCAGCCAGTGACACAGATATACTGGAGTGACGCATCACCCTGGAGTCGGATATTAAATGTTTGATGGTCACAATTAGTCCAAAACAACTGAATATATGGGGCACATTTACACATAGGACAATGGCGGACAGGACGTGTGTATTGTGTGACCACGTTATTAGTATATCTGTCTCTAAAGGGGCCACACTCATGCACAACTCCAACATTGTATGGACACAATCCATATACATCCAGATACATACAATCCGCAATGGAAGGCAATCTTGGAGTCCAAATATACTAGTAGTAGAGGGGGGAACTCACCAACTGTAGAATGTTCAGCAAGTGCATTAGGACATCACAATATAACAGTAATCCGATGACTCAATGCCTGGAGAAATGGGATATTACTGTTATATTGTGATGTCCTAATATATTTCCTGCATTCTTTTTCTCTCTCTATATATATACCCCATGCAGGGTATAATAGCAGAGGACAGGGAGCCCCATGCAGGGTATAATCGCAGAGGACAGGGAGCCCCATGCAGGGTATAATAGCAGAGGACAGGGAGCCCCATGCAGGGTATAATAGCAGAGGACAGGGAGCCCCATGCAGGGTATAATAGCAGAGGACAGGGAGCCCCATGCAGGGTATAATAGCAGAGGACAGGGAGCCCCATGCAGGGTATAATCGCAGAGGACAGGGAGCCCCATGCAGGGTATAATAGCAGAGGACAGGGAGCCCCATGCAGGGTATAATAGCAGAGGACAGGGAGCCCCATGCAGGGTATAATAGCAGAGGACAGGGAGCCCCATGCAGGGTATAATAGCAGAGGACAGGGAGCCCCATGCAGGGTATAATCGCAGAGGACAGGGAGCCCCATGCAGGGTATAATAGCAGAAGGCAGGGGCCCCATGCAGGGTATAATAGCAGAGGGCAGGGACCCCATGCAGGGTATAATAGCAGAGGACAGGGAGCCCCATGCAGGGTATAATCGCAGAGGACAGGGAGCCCCATGCAGGGTATAATAGCAGAGGACAGGGAGCCCCATGCAGGGTATAATAGCAGAGGGCAGGGGCCCCATGCAGGGTATAATAGCAGAGGACAGGGAGCCCCATGCAGGGTATAATCGCAGAGGACAGGGAGCCCCATGCAGGGTATAATAGCAGAAGGCAGGGGCCCCATGAAGGGTATAATAGCAGAGGACAGGGAGCCCCATGCAGGGTATAATAGCAGAAGGCAGGGGCCCCATGCAGGGTATAATAGCAGAGGACAGGGAGCCCCATGCAGGGTACAATAGCAGAGGACAGGGACCCCATGCAGGGTATAATAGCAGAGGGCAGGGGCCCCATGCAGGGTATAATAGCAGAGGGCAGGGGCCCCATGCAGGGTATAATAGCAGAGGGCAGGGGCCCCATGCAGGGTACAATAGCAGAGGGCAGGGGCCCCATGCAGGGTATAATAGCAGAGGACAGGGAGCCCCATGCAGGGTATAATCGCAGAGGACAGGGAGCCCCATGCAGGGTATAATAGCAGAGGACAGGGAGCCCCATGCAGGGTATAATAGCAGAGGGCAGGGGCCCCATGCAGGGTATAATAGCAGAGGACAGGGAGCCCCATGCAGGGTATAATCGCAGAGGACAGGGAGCCCCATGCAGGGTATAATAGCAGAAGGCAGGGGCCCCATGCAGGGTATAATAGCAGAGGACAGGGAGCCCCATGCAGGGTATAATAGCAGAAGGCAGGGGCCCCATGCAGGGTATAATAGCAGAGGACAGGGAGCCCCATGCAGGGTACAATAGCAGAGGACAGGGACCCCATGCAGGGTATAATAGCAGAGGGCAGGGGCCCCATGCAGGGTATAATAGCAGAGGGCAGGGGCCCCATGCAGGGTACAATAGCAGAGGGCAGGGGCCCCATGCAGGGTACAATAGCAGAGGGCAGGGGCCCCATGCAGGGTATAATAGCAGAGGGCAGGGGCCCCATGCAGGGTATAATAGCAGAGGGCAGGGGCCCCATGCAGGGTATAATAGCAGAGGGCAGGGGCCCCATGCAGGGTATAATAGCAGAGGGCAGGGGTCTCCTCTTCCCCACTCGCCTCTAGCCGCAGCCTCCTCACAGCTCTCAGTGCAGGAACCGCCATTGTCACCCTGACAGGTCACGTGGATGGTAGGGAATGACGTTGGACAGTAACTGATGACGTCAGGGTACATGTACGGAAGGGGATCTAGCTGTTACCCTGACAGCCGCTAGAGGGCAAACTGCGAGACCAGCGCTGCCGGGTGGCGCCATTTTGTAGGAGACCAGTTGTGTCCAGATTGGTCACATTGGAGAGTTCTACAGCTATAAATGTGTCTCCTAGTGTTACAGGCTGTGTGACGTCATAGGAACGGGACACACATCACATGGTCAGCATGGCTTACCCTCTATTAGTTACCTACAGTATAGTATGTGTATATATCCCTCTAATATCTACTATATATAGTCCCTGCTTTCCCTCCCTGTAACAGCTCCTGTGTCTGCTGTCCCTGCTTTCCCTCCCTGTAACAGCTCCTGTGTCTGCTGTCCCTGCTTTCCCTCCCTGTAACAGCTCCTGTGTCTGCTGTCCCTGCTTTCCCTCCCTCTAACAGCTCCTGTGTCTGCTGTCCCTGCTTTCCCTCCCTCTAACAGCTCCTGTGTCTGCTGTCCCTATAATATCCCTGTAATAGCTCCTGTGTCTGCTGTCCCTACTTTCTCTCCCTGTAACAGCTCCTGTGTCTGCTGTCCCTGCTTTCCCTCCCTGTAACAGCTCCTGTGTCTGCTGTCCCTATAATATCCCTGTAATAGCTCCTGTGTCTGCTGTCCCTACTTTCTCTCCCTGTAACAGCTCCTGTGTCTGCTGTCCCTGCTTTCCCTCCCTGTAACAGCTCCTGTGTCTGCTGTCCCTGCTTTCCCTCCCTCTAACAGCTCCTGTGTCTGCTGTCCCTGCTTTCCCTCCCTCTAACAGCTCCTGTGTCTGCTGTCCCTATAATATCCCTGTAATAGCTCCTGTGTCTGCTGTCCCTACTTTCTCTCCCTGTAACAGCTCCTGTGTCTGCTGTCCCTGCTTTCCCTCCCTGTAACAGCTCCTGTGTCTGCTGTCCCTATAATATCCCTGTAATAGCTCCTGTGTCTGCTGTCCCTACTTTCTCTCCCTGTAACAGCTCCTGTGTCTGCTGTCCCTGCTTTCCCTCCCTGTAACAGCTCCTGTGTCTGCTGTCCCTGCTTTCCCTCCCTCTAACAGCTCCTGTGTCTGCTGTCCCTATAATATCCCTGTAATAGCTCCTGTGTCTGCTGTCCCTGCTTTCCCTCCCTGTAACAGCTCCTGTGTCTGCTGTCCCTGCTTTCCCTCCCTCTAACAGCTCCTGTGTCTGCTGTCCCTGCTTTCCCTCCCTCTAACAGCTCCTGTGTCTGCTGTCCCTATAATATCCCTGTAATAGCTCCTGTGTCTGCTGTCCGTATAATATCCCTGTAATAGCTCCTGTGTCTGCTGTCCCTACTTTCTCTCCCTGTAATCCAGGACACAGATGAATTACAGAGTCTGTAGCTGCCTCTATTTCATCTGGATTTAATCCGCTACAGAACTTGTGTAATCTGTGTCCTGGATTACAGGGATATTATGGTAGTGTGACTCTATATACTGTCTTTACTTTCTGTGCATATATTACCTAATAGCCCCCTGTGTAGGCCGCCTGCATATAATAGCCCCCTGTGTAGGCCGCCTGCATATAATAGCCCCCTGTGTAGGCCGCCTGCATATAATAGCCCCCTGTGTAGGCCGCCTGCATATAATAGCCCCCTGTGTAGGCCGCCTGCATATAATAGCCCCCTGCATATAATAGCCCCCTGTGTAGGCCGCCTGCATATAATAGCCCCCTGTGTAGGCCGCCTGCATATAATAGCCCCCTGTGTAGGCCGCCTGCATATAATAGCCCCCTGTGTAGGCCGCCTGCATATAATAGCCCCCTGCATGTAATAGCCCCCTGTGTAGGCCGCCTGCATGTAATAGCCCCCTGTGTAGGCCGCCTGCATGTAATAGCCCCCTGTGTAGGCCGCCTGCCTGTAATAGCCCCCTGTGTAGGCCGCCTGCCTGTAATAGCCCCCTGTGTAGGCCGCCTGCATATAATAGCCCCCTGCATGTAATAGCCCCCTGTGTAGGCCGCCTGCCTGTAATAGCCCCCTGTGTAGGCCGCCTGCCTGTAATAGCCCCCTGTGTAGGCCGCCTGCCTGTAATAGCCCCCTGTGTAGGCCGCCTGCCTGTAATAGCCCCCTGTGTAGGCCGCCTGCCTGTAATAGCCCCCGGTGTAGGCCGCCTGCCTGTAATAGCCCCCGGTGTAGGCCGCCTGCCTGTAATAGCCCCCGGTGTAGGCCGCCTGCCTGTAATAGCCCCCGGTGTAGGCCGCCTGCCTGTAATAGCCCCCGGTGTAGGCCGCCTGCCTGTAATAGCCCCCGGTGTAGGCCGCCTGCATGTAATAGCCCCCGGTGTAGGCCGCCTGCATGTAATAGCCCCCGGTGTAGGCCGCCTGCATGTAATAGCCCCCGGTGTAGGCCGCCTGTATGTACTGTGCTACTATAATTATCGGCTGTATCACCGCTGTCTGTCTCTGACTAGATCTCTGTACAATGCTGCGTCTCAGAGCCGGGAAACTTGTTGTTATCACAGGGAGCCGCCTGCTGGGAGCCAGAAGCGGGTATATAATTCTGTTATTATATACTGTATATAGCTCTTATTACTGTGACACCTCACCCTCTCATTATATACTGTATATATACCTCTTATTACTGTGACACCTCACCCTCTCATTATATACTGTATATATAGCTCTTATTACTGTGACGCCTCACCCTCTCATTATATACTGTATATATATATACCTCTTATTACTGTGACACCTCACCCTCTCATTATATACTGTGTATATACCTCTTATTACTGTGACACCTCACCCTCTCATTATATACTGTATATATACCTCTTATTACTGTGACACCTCACCCTCTCATTATATACTGTATATATATATATATACCTCTTATTACTGTGACACCTCACCCTCTCATTATATACTGTATATATATCTCTTATTACTGTGACATCTCACCCTCTCATTATATACTGTATATACCTCTTATTACTGTGACACCTCACCCTCTCATTATATACTGTATATACCTCTTATTACTGTGACACCTCACCCTCTCATTATATACTGTGTATATACCTCTTATTACTGTGACACCTCACCCTCTCATTATATACTGTGTATATACCTCTTATTACTGTGACACCTCACCCTCTCATTATATACTGTATATATATCTCTTATTACTGTGACACCTCACCCTCTCATTATATACTGTGTATATACCTCTTATTACTGTGACACCTCACCCTCTCATTATATACTGTGTATATATACCTCTTATTACTGTGACATCTCACCCTCTCATTATATACTGTGTATATACCTCTTATTACTGTGACACCTCACCCTCTCATTATATACTGTGTATATACCTCTTATTACTGTGACACCTCACCCTCTCATTATATACTGTATATACCTCTTATTACTGTGACACCTCACCCTCTCATTATATACTGTGTATATACCTCTTATTACTGTGACACCTCACCCTCTCATTATATACTGTATATATACCTCTTATTACTGTGACACCTCACCCTCTCATTATATACTGTATATATACCTCTTATTACTGTGACACCTCACCCTCTCATTATATACTGTATATACCTCTTATTACTGTGACACCTCACCCTCTCATTATATACTGTGTATATACCTCTTATTACTGTGACACCTCACCCTCTCATTATATACTGTATATATACCTCTTATTACTGTGACACCTCACCCTCTCATTATATACTGTATATACCTCTTATTACTGTGACACCTCACCCTCTCATTATATACTGTGTATATACCTCTTATTATATACTGTGTATATACCTCTTATTACTGTGACACCTCACCCTCTCATTATATACTGTGTATATACCTCTTATTATATACTGTGTATATACCTCTTATTACTGTGACACCTCACCCTCTCATTATATACTGTGTATATATATATACCTCTTATTACTGTGACACCTCACCCTCTCATTATATACTGTATATACCTCTTATTACTGTGACACCTCACCCTCTCATTATATACTGTATATATATCTCTTATTACTGTGACACCTCACCCTCTCATTATATACTGTATATACCTCTTATTACTGTGACACCTCACCCTCTCATTATATACTGTATATACCTCTTATTACTGTGACATCTCACCCTCTCATTATATACTGTGTATATACCTCTTATTACTGTAACACCTCACCCTCTCATTATATACTGTATATATACCTCTTATTACTGTGACACCTCACCCTCTCATTATATACTGTATATACCTCTTATTACTGTGACACCTCACCCTCTCATTATATACTGTATATATACCTCTTATTACTGTGACACCTCACCCTCTCATTATATACTGTGTATATACCTCTTATTACTGTGACACCTCACCCTCTCATTATATACTGTGTATATACCTCTTATTACTGTGACATCTCACCCTCTCATTATATACTGTATATATATCTCTTATTACTGTGACACCTCACCCTCTCATTATATACTGTATATATATCTCTTATTACTGTGACATCTCACCCTCTCATTATATACTGTGTATATACCTCTTATTACTGTGACACCTCACCCTCTCATTATATACTGTATATATACCTCTTATTACTGTGACACCTCACCCTCTCATTATATACTGTATATATATACCTCTTATTACTGTGACACCTCACCCTCTCATTATATACTGTATATACCTCTTATTACTGTGACACCTCACCCTCTCATTATATACTGTATATACCTCTTATTACTGTGACACCTCACCCTCTCATTATATACTGTATATATACCTCTTATTACTGTGACACCTCACCCTCTCATTATATACTGTATATACCTCTTATTACTGTGACACCTCATCCTCTCATTATATACTGTATATATACCTCTTATTACTGTGACACCTCACCCTCTCATTATATACTGTATATATATCTCTTATTACTGTGACACCTCACCCTCTCATTATATACTGTATATATATATCTTATTACTGTGACACCTCACCCTCTCATTATATACTGTGTATATACCTCTTATTACTGTGACACCTCACCCTCTCATTATATACTGTATATATATCTCTTATTACTGTGACACCTCACCCTCTCATTATATACTGTGTATATACCTCTTATTACTGTGACACCTCACCCTCTCATTATATACTGTATATATACCTCTTATTACTGTGACACCTCACCCTCTCATTATATACTGTGTATATAGCTCTTATTACTGTGACACCTCACCCTCTCATTATATACTGTATATACCTCTTATTACTGTGACACCTCACCCTCTCATTATATACTGTATATATACCTCTTATTACTGTGACACCTCACCCTCTCATTATATACTGTGTATATACCTCTTATTACTGTGACACCTCACCCTCTCATTATATACTGTGTATATACCTCTTATTACTGTGACACCTCACCCTCTCATTATATACTGTGTATATACCTCTTATTACTGTGACACCTCACCCTCTCATTATATACTGTATATACCTCTTATTACTGTGACACCTCACCCTCTCATTATATACTGTAGATACCTCTTATTACTGTGACACCTCACCCTCTCATTATATACTGTAGATACCTCTTATTACTGTGACACCTCACCCTCTCATTATATACTGTATATATACCTCTTATTACTGTGACACCTCACCCTCTCATTATATACTGTATATATACCTCTTATTACTGTGACACCTCACCCTCTCATTATATACTGTATATATACCTCTTATTACTGTGACACCTCACCCTCTCATTATATACTGTATATATACCTCTTATTACTGTGACACCTCACCCTCTCATTATATACTGTATATATATATCTTATTACTGTGACACCTCACCCTCTCATTATATACTGTGTATATACCTCTTATTACTGTGACACCTCACCCTCTCATTATATACTGTATATATATCTCTTATTACTGTGACACCTCACCCTCTCATTATATACTGTGTATATACCTCTTATTACTGTGACACCTCACCCTCTCATTATATACTGTATATATACCTCTTATTACTGTGACACCTCACCCTCTCATTATATACTGTGTATATAGCTCTTATTACTGTGACACCTCACCCTCTCATTATATACTGTATATACCTCTTATTACTGTGACACCTCACCCTCTCATTATATACTGTATATATACCTCTTATTACTGTGACACCTCACCCTCTCATTATATACTGTATATATATATACCTCTTATTACTGTGACACCTCACCCTCTCATTATATACTGTATATACCTCTTATTACTGTGACACCTCACCCTCTCATTATATACTGTATATATATATATCTTATTACTGTGACACCTCACCCTCTCATTATATACTGTGTATATAGCTCTTATTACTGTGACACCTCACCCTCTCATTATATACTGTATATATACCTCTTATTACTGTGACACCTCACCCTCTCATTATATACTGTATATATACCTCTTATTACTGTGACACCTCACCCTCTCATTATATACTGTATATATACCTCTTATTACTGTGACACCTCACCCTCTCATTATATACTGTATATATACCTCTTATTACTGTGACACCTCACCCTCTCATTATATACTGTATATATACCTCTTATTACTGTGACACCTCACCCTCTCATTATATACTGTATATATACCTCTTATTACTGTGACACCTCACCCTCTCATTATATACTGTGTATATATACCTCTTATTACTGTGACACCTCACCCTCTCATTATATACTGTGTATATATACCTCTTATTACTGTGACACCTCACCCTCTCATTATATACTGTGTATATATACCTCTTATTACTGTGACACCTCACCCTCTCATTATATACTGTGTATATATACCTCTTATTACTGTGACACCTCACCCTCTCATTATATACTGTGTATATATACCTCTTATTACTGTGACACCTCACCCTCTCATTATATACTGTGTATATATACCTCTTATTACTGTGACACCTCACCCTCTCATTATATACTGTATATATACCTCTTATTACTGTGACACCTCACCCTCTCATTATATACTGTGTATATATACCTCTTATTACTGTGACACCTCACCCTCTCATTATATACTGTGTATATATACCTCTTATTACTGTGACACCTCACCCTCTCATTATATACTGTGTATATATACCTCTTATTACTGTGACACCTCACCCTCTCATTATATACTGTATATATACCTCTTATTACTGTGACACCTCACCCTCTCATTATATACTGTATATACCTCTTATTACTGTGACACCTCACCCTCTCATTATTTACTGTATATACCTCTTATTACTGTGACATCTCACCCTCTCATTATATACTGTATATACCTCTTATTACTGTGACATCTCACCCTCTCATTATATACTGTATATATACCTCTTATTACTGTGACACCTCACCCTCTCATTATATACTGTATATATACCTCTTATTACTGTGACACCTCACCCTCTCATTATATACTGTATATATACCTCTTATTACTGTGACACCTCACCCTCTCATTATATACTGTGTATATATATATATATACCTCTTATTACTGTGACACCTCACCCTCTCATTGTATACTGTATATATACCTCTTATTACTGTGACACCTCACCCTCTCATTATATACTGTATATATACCTCTTATTACTGTGACATCTCACCCTCTCATTATATACTGTATATATATCTCTTATTACTGTGACACCTCACCCTCTCATTATATACTGTGTATATACCTCTTATTACTGTGACACCTCACCCTCTCATTATATACTGTATATACCTCTTATTACTGTGACACCTCACCCTCTCATTATATACTGTATATACCTCTTATTACTGTGACACCTCACCCTCTCATTATATACTGTATATATACCTCTTATTACTGTGACACCTCACCCTCTCATTATATACTGTATATACCTCTTATTACCTTATCACCCCGCCTGTCTCTGTATTTGGGGGGTGATCTCCTATAACGGTTCTGTCTTCGCAGGGTCTGTGACGGCTTCTTCGTGATTGATTCCAGCATTCTGGAGACTAAACCTCCTGCGGCAGAGTAAGTGATATCCGGCGTCTCCTCATTACTCTCATATATAATACTGAGGACACTAACGGTGTATGGTGTGATCACTACACACATAATAACATGGCTGTCACTATAGCTGTCATTCTCTCATTGTGTAGTGTGTGTGACATGTAACGGTATATGGTGTGATCACTACACACATAATAACATGGCCTGTCACTATAGCTGTCATTCTCTCATTGTGTAGTGTGTGTGTGTGACATGTAACGGTATATGGTGTGATCACTACACACATAATAACATGGCCTGTCACTATAGCTGTCATTCTCTCATTGTGTAGTGTGTGTGACATGTAACGGTATATGGTGTGATCACTACACACATAATAACATGGCCTGTCACTATAGCTGTCATTCTCTCATTGAGTAGTGTGTGTGTGTGTGACATGTAACGGTATATGGTGTGATCACTACACACATAATAACATGGCCTGTCACTATAGCTGTCATTCTCTCATTGTGTAGTGTGTGACATGTAACGGTATATGGTGTGATCACTACACACATAATAACATGGCCTGTCACTATAGCTGTCATTCTCTCATTGTGTAGTGTGTGTGTGTGACATGTAACGGTATATGGTGTGATCACTACACACATAATAACATGGCCTGTCACTATAGCTGTCATTCTCTCATTGTGTAGTGTGTGTGACATGTAACGGTATATGGTGTGATCACTATACACATAATAACATGGCCTGTCACTATAGCTGTCATTCTCTCATTTTGTAGTGTGTGTGTGTGTGACATGTAACGGTATATGGTGTGATCACTACACACATAATAACATGGCCTGTCACTATAGCTGTCATTCTCTCATTGTGTAGTGTGTGACATGTAACGGTATATGGTGTGATCACTACACACATAATAACATGGCCTGTCACTATAGCTGTCATTCTCTCATTGTGTAGTGTGTGTGACATGTAACGGTATATGGTGTGATCACTATACACATAATAACATGGCCTGTCACTATAGCTGTCATTCTCTCATTTTGTAGTGTGTGTGTGTGTGACATGTAACGGTATATGGTGTGATCACTATACACATAATAACATGGCCTGTCACTATAGCTGTCATTCTCTCATTGTGTAGTGTGTGTGTGTGTGACATGTAACTGTATATGGTGTGATCACTATACACATAATAACATGGCCTGTCACTATAGCTGTCATTCTCTCATTTTGTAGTGTGTGTGTGTGTGACATGTAACGGTATATGGTGTGATCACTATACACATAATAACATGGCCTGTCACTATAGCTGTCATTCTCTCATTGTGTAGTGTGTGTGTGTGTGACATGTAACGGTGTATGGTGTGATCACTACACACATAATAACATGGCTGTCACTATAGCTGTCATTCTCTCATTGTGTAGTGTGTGTGACATGTAACGGTATATGGTGTGATCACTACACACATAATAACATGGCCTGTCACTATAGCTGTCATTCTCTCATTGTGTAGTGTGTGTGTGTGACATGTAACGGTATATGGTGTGATCACTACACACATAATAACATGGCCTGTCACTATAGCTGTCATTCTCTCATTGTGTAGTGTGTGTGTGTGACATGTAACGGTATATGGTGTGATCACTACACACATAATAACATGGCCTGTCACTATAGCTGTCATTCTCTCATTGTGTAGTGTGTGTGTGTGACATGTAACGGTATATGGTGTGATCACTACACACATAATAACATGGCCTGTCACTATAGCTGTCATTCTCTCATTGTGTAGTGTGTGTGTGTGACATGTAACGGTATATGGTGTGATCACTACACACATAATAACATGGCCTGTCACTATAGCTGTCATTCTCTCATTGTGTAGTGTGTGTGACATGTAACTGTGTATGGTGTGATCACTGTACAGTTATTGGGCTGATCTGCCTATAATCGGGCGATCGGCACCAGTTATTGTATAGTGTGTATGAACGATGGTTTTAGCGTTTCACAGATAACTGTTAGAAAACATCCACGAACGCATTCCTGCGATTGTCCCATCTGTCGGTGAAGACAGAAAATCCCGGCCTCTGTTTCCCGTTATCGCGCAATGTGCGCACATTCCCGATATTCTGCACAAATTTCTTATGCTTTTTCCTGATTCCCTCCTCATCCTTGTAGGCGGACATATGCAAATTCACTGTGAAATTCGGCAGGAATTAAGTTTAAATTGTATAGTGTGTGTGTGTAGCACATATATTACCGAAAATAATCGCAATTATCAGGTTGATCAAAAAATCGTATTGTGTGTATCTGGCATTAGGCTTTTCTCTCTGTGTAGCTGGCATTAGGCTTTCGTGTGTGTGTGTGTGTGTGTGTGTGTGTGTGTGGTTGGCATTAGGCTTTCCTGTGTGTGTGTGTGTGTGGTTGGCATTAGGCTTTCCTGTGTGTGTGTGGTTGGCATTATGCTTTCCTGTGTGTGTGTGTGGCTGGTATTATGTGTGTGTGTAGCTGGTATTAGGCTTTCCTGTGTGTGTGTGTGTGTGTGTAGCTGGCATTAGGCGTGTGTGTGTGTAGCTGGCATTAGGCGTGTGTGTGTGTGTAGCTGGTATTAGGCTTTCCTCTGTGTGTGTGTGTGTGTGTAGCTGGTATTAGGCTTTCCTCTGTGTGTGTGTAGCTGGTATTAGGCTTTCGTGTGTGTGTGTGTGTGTGTGTGTCTCTGGCATTAGGCGCGCGTGTGTGTGTGGCTGGCATTAGGCTTTCCCGTGTGTGTGTGTGTGTGTGTGTGTGTGTCTGGCATTAGGCTTTCCTGTATGTGTATGTGTGTGTGTGTAGCTGGCATGAGGCGTGTGTGTGTGTAGCTGGCATTAGGTGTGTGTGTGTAGCTGGCATTAGGCTTTCCTGTGTGTGTGTGTGTAGCTGGTATTAGGCTTTCTTCTGTGTGTGTGTGTGTGTGTGTGTAGCTGTCATTAGGCTTTCCTGTGTGTGTGTAGCTGGTATTAGGCTTTCCTCTCTGTGTGTGTGTGTGTGTGTGTGTGTGTGTGTGTGTGTGTGTGTGTGTGTGTGTGCAGCTGGTATTAGGCTTTCCTCTGTGTGTGTGTGTGGCTGGTATTAGGCTTTCCTGTGTGTGTGTGTGTGTGTGTGTGTGTGTAGCTGGCATTAGGCGTGTGTGTGTGTATGTGTGTGTGTAGCTGGTATTAGGCTTTCCTCTGTGTGTGTGTGTGTGTGTGTGTGTGTGTGTGTGTAGCTGGCATTAGGCTTTCCTGTGTGTGTGTAGCTGGCATTAGGCTTTCCTGTGTGTGTGTGTGTGTGTGTGTGTAGCTGGCATTAGGCTTTCCTGTGTGTGTAGCTGGCATTAGGCTTTCCTGTGTGTGTGTGTGTGTGTGTGTGTAGCTGGCATTAGGCTTTCCTCTCTGTGTGTGTGTGTAGCTGGCATTAGGCGTGTGTGTGTGTGTGTGTGTGTAGCTGGGATTAGGCTTTCCTCTCTGTGTGTGTAGCTGGCATTGTGTGTGTGTGTAGCTGGCATTGTGTGTGTGTGTAGCTGGCATTAGGTGTGTGTGTGTGTGTAGCTGGCATTAGGTGTGTGTGTGTAGCTGGCATTAGGCGTGTGTGTGTGTAGCTGGTATTAGGCTTTCGTGTGTGTGTGTGTGTGTGTCTCTGGCATTAGGCGCGTGTGTGTGTGTGTGGCTGGCATTAGGCTTTCCTGTGTGTGTGTGTGTGTGGCTGGCATTAGGCTTTCCTCTGTGTGTGTGTGGCTGGCATTAGGCTTTCCTCTGTGTGTGTGTGTGTGTGTGTGTGTGTGTGTGTGTGTGTGTGTGTGTAGCTGGCATTAGGCTTTCCTCTGTGTGTGTGTGTGTGGCTGGCATTAGGCTTTCGTGTGTGTGTGTGTGTGTGAGGCTGGCTGGCTGGCATTAGGCTTTCCTGTGTGTGTGTGTGTGTGTGTGTGTGTGTGGCTGGCATTAGGCTTTCCTCTGTGTGTGGCTGGCATTAGGCTTTCCTGTGTGTGTGTGTGTGTGGCTGGCATTAGGCTTTCCTGTGTGTGTGTGTGTGTGTGTGTGTGTAGCTGGCATTAGGCTTTCCTCTGTGTGTGTGTGTGTGTGTGTGTGTGTGTGTGGCTGGCATTAGGCTTTCCTGTGTGTGTGTGTGGCTGGCACTAGGCTTTCCTGTGTGTGTGTGTGTAGCTGGCATTAGGCTTTCCTCTCTGTGTGTGTGTGTGTGTGGCTGGCATTAGGCTTTCCTGTGTGTGTGTGTGTGTGTGGCTGGCATTAGGCTTTCCTCTGTGTGTGTGTGTGTGGCTGGCATTAGGCTTTCCTGTGTGTGTGGCTGGCTGGCATTAGGCTTTCCTGTGTGTGTGTGTGTGTGTGTGTAGCTGGCATTAGGCTTTCCTCTGTGTGTGTGTGTGTGTGTGTGTGTGTGGCTGGCATTAGGCTTTCCCGTGTGTGTGTGTGTGTGTGTGTGTGTGTGTGTGTGGCTGGCTGGCATTAGGCTTTCCTGTGTGTGTGTGTGTGTGTGTGTAGCTGGCATTAGGCTTTCCTGTGTGTGTGTGGCTGGCATTAGGCTTTCCTGTGTGTGTGTGTAGCTGGCTTTAGGCTTTCCTCTGTGTGTGTGTGTGTGTGTGTGTGTGTGGCTGGCATTAGGCTTTCCTCTGTGTGTGGCTGGCATTATGCTTTCCTGTGTGTGTGTGGCTGGCTGGCATTAGGCTTTCCTGTGTGTGTGTGTGTGTGTGGCTGGCATTAGGCTTTCCTGTGTGTGTGTGTGTGTGGCTGGCATTAGGCTTTCCTGTGTGTGTGTGTGTGGCTGGCATTAGGCTTTCCTGTGTGTGTGTGTGGCTGGCTGGCATTAGGCTTTCCTGTGTGTGTGTGTGTGTGTGGCTGGCATTAGGCTTTCCTCTGTGTGTGGCTGGCATTATGCTTTCCTGTGTGTGTGTGGCTGGCTGGCATTAGGCTTTCCTGTGTGTGTGTGTGTGTGTGTGTGTGGCTGGCATTAGGCTTTCCTGTGTGTGTGTGTAGCTGGCATTAGGCTTTCCTCTGTGTGTGTGTGTGTGTGTGTGTGTGTGTGGCTGGCATTATGCTTTCCTGTGTGTGTGTGTGGCTGGCTGGCATTAGGCTTTCCTCTGTGTGTGTGTGTGTGTGTGTGTGTGGCTGGCTGGCATTAGGCTTTCCTGTGTGTGTGGCTGGCATTAGGCTTTCCTGTGTGTGTGTGTGGCTGGCATTAGGCTTTCCTCTCTGTGTGTGTGTGTGTGTGTGTGTGTGGCTGGCATTAGGCTTTCCTGTGTGTGTGTGTGTGTGGCTGGCATTAGGCTTTCCTGTGTGTGTGTGTGTGTGTGTGGCTGGCATTAGGCTTTCCTGTGTGTGTGTGTGTGTGGCTGGCATTAGGCTTTCCTGTGTGTGTGTGTGTGGCTGGCATTAGGCTTTCCTCTCTGTGTGTGTGTGTGTGTGTGTGTGTGTGTGTGTGGCTGGCATTAGGCTTTCCTCTGTGTGTGTGTGTGTCTGGCATTAGGCTTTCCTCTCTCTGTGTGTGTGTGTGTGGCTGGCATTAGGCTTTCCTGTGTGTGTGTGTGTGTGTGTGTGTGTGTGTGTGTAGCTGGCATTAGGCTTTCCTGTGTGTGTGTGTGGCTGGCATTAGGCTTTCCTGTGTGTGTGTGTGTTGCTGGCATTAGGCTTTCCTGTGTGTGTGTGTGTGTGTGTGTGGCTGGCATAATGCTTTCCTGTGTGTGTGTGGCTGGCTGGCATTAGGCTTTCCTGTGTGTGTGTGTGTGTGTGTGTGTGTAGCTGGCATTAGGCTTTCCCCTGTGTGTGTGTGGCTGGCTGGCATTAGGCTTTCCTGTGTGTGTGTGTGTGGCTGGCATTAGGCTTTCCTCTGTGTGTGTGTGTGTGTGTGTGTGTGGCTGGCATTAGGCTTTCCTGTGTGTGTGTGTGTGTGTAGCTGGCATTAGGCTTTCCTCTGTGTGTGTGTGTGTGTGTGTGGCTGGCATTAGGCTTTCCTGTGTGTGTGTGTGTGTGTGTGGCTGGCATTAGGCTTTCCCCTGTGTGTGTGTGTGTGTGGCTGGCATTAGGCTTTCCTGTGTGTGTGTGTGTGTGTGTGTGTGTGTGTGTGTGTCTGGCATTAGGCTTTCCTCTCTCTGTGTGTGTGTGTGGCTGGCATTAGGCTTTCGTGTGTGTGTGTGTGTGTGTGTGTGTGTGTAGCTGGCATTAGGCTTTCCTGTGTGTGTGTGTGTGTGTGGCTGGCATTAGTCTTTCCCCTGTGTGTGTGTGGCTGGCATTAGGCTTTCCTGTGTGTGTGTGGCTGGCATTAGGCTTTCCTGTGTGTGTGTGTGGCTGGCATTAGGCTTTCCTCTGTGTGTGTGTGTGTGTGTGGCTGGCATTAGGCTTTCCTCTGTGTGTGTGTGTGTGTGTGTGGCTGGCATTAGGCTTTCCTGTGTGTGTGTGTGTGGCTGGCATTAGGCTTTCCTGTGTGTGTGTGTGTGTGTGTGTGTGTGGCTGGCATTAGGCTTTCCTCTGTGTGTGTGTGTGTGTGTGTGTCTGGCATTAGGCTTTCCTGTGTGTGTGGCTGGCATTATGCTTTCCTGTGTGTGTGTGGCTGGCTGGCATTAGGCTTTCCTGTGTGTGTGTGTGTGTGTGTAGCTGGCATTAGGCTTTCCTGTGTGTGTGTGTGGCTGGCATTAGGCTTTCCTCTGTGTGTGTGGCTGGCATTAGGCTTTCCTGTGTGTGTGTGTGTGTGTGTGTGTGTGTGTGTGGCTGGCATTAGGCTTTCCTCTGTGTGTGTGTGTGTGGCTGGCATTAGGCTTTCCTCTGTGTGTGTGTGTGTGTGTGTGGCTGGCATTAGGCTTTCCTCTGTGTGTGTGTGTGTGTGTGTGTGGCTGGCATTAGGCTTTCCTGTGTGTGTGTGTGTAGCTGGCATTAGGCTTTCCTCTGTGTGTGTGTGTGTGTGGCTGGCTGGCATTAGGCTTTCCTGTGTGTGTGTGTGTGTGTTTGTGGCTGGCATTAGGCTTTCCTCTGTGTGTGTGTGTGTCTGGCATTAGGCTTTCCTCTCTCTGTGTGTGTGTGGCTGGCATTAGGCTTTCCTGTGTGTGTGTGTGTGTGTGTGTGTGTGTGTGTAGCTGGCATTAGGCTTTCCTGTGTGTGTGTGTGGCTGGCATTAGGCTTTCCTGTGTGTGTGTGTGTGTGTGTGTTGCTGGCATTAGGCTTTCCTGTGTGTGTGTGTGTGTGTGTGTGTGGCTGGCATAATGCTTTCCTGTGTGTGTGTGGCTGGCTGGCATTAGGCTTTCCTGTGTGTGTGTGTGTAGCTGGCATTAGGCTTTCCCCTGTGTGTGTGTGGCTGGCTGGCATTAGGATTTCCTGTGTGTGTGTGTGTGGCTGGCATTAGGCTTTCCTCTGTGTGTGTGTGTGTGTGTGTGGCTGGCATTAGGCTTTCCTGTGTGTGTGTGTGTGTAGCTGGCATTAGGCTTTCCTCTGTGTGTGTGTGTGTGTGTGTGTGTGTGTGGCTGGCATTAGGCTTTCCTGTGTGTGTGTGTGTGTGTGTGGCTGGCATTAGGCTTTCCCCTGTGTGTGTGTGTGTGTGTGGCTGGCATTAGGCTTTCCTGTGTGTGTGTGTGTGTGTGTGTCTGGCATTAGGCTTTCCTCTCTCTGTGTGTGTGTGTGGCTGGCATTAGGCTTTCCTGTGTGTGTGTGTGTGTGTGTGTGTGTGTAGCTGGCATTAGGCTTTCCTGTGTGTGTGTGTGGCTGGCATTAGTCTTTCCCCTGTGTGTGTGTGGCTGGCATTAGGCTTTCCTCTGTGTGTGTGTGTGGCTGGCATTAGGCTTTCCTGTGTGTGTGTGTGTGTGTGTGTGTGTGTGTGTGTGGCTGGCTGGCATTAGGCTTTCCTGTGTGTGTGTGGCTGGCATTAGGCTTTCCTGTGTGTGTGTGTGGCTGGCATTAGGCTTTCCTCTGTGTGTGTGTGTGGCTGGCATTAGGCTTTCCTCTGTGTGTGTGTGTGGCTGGCATTAGGCTTTCCTCTGTGTGTGTGTGTGTGTGTGGCTGGCATTAGGCTTTCCTGTGTGTGTGTGGCTGGCTGGCATTAGGCTTTCCTGTGTGTGTGTGTGTGTGTGTGTAGCTGGCATTAGGCTTTCCTGTGTGTGTGTGTGTGTGTGTGTGTGGCTGGCATTAGGCTTTCCTCTGTGTGTGTGGCTGGCATTAGGCTTTCCTGTGTGTGTGTGTGGCTGGCATTAGGCTTTCCTGTGTGTGTGTGTGTGTGTGTGTAGCTGGCTTTAGGCTTTCCTCTGTGTGTGTGTGTGTGTGTGTGTGTGTGTGTGTGTGTGTGTGTGTGTGTGGCTGGCATTAGGCTTTCCTCTGTGTGTGTGTGTGTGTGTGTGTGGCTGGCATTAGGCTTTCCTGTGTGTGTGTGTGTAGCTGGCATTAGGCTTTCCTCTGTGTGTGTGTGTGTGGCTGGCTGGCATTAGGCTTTCCTGTGTGTGTGTGTGTGTGTTTGTGGCTGGCATTAGGCTTTCCTCTGTGTGTGTGTGTGTGTGTGTGTGTGGCTGGCATTAGGCTTTCCTCTGTGTGTGTGTGTGTGTGTGTGGCTGGCATTAGGCTTTCCTCTGTGTGTGTGTGTGTGTGTGTGTGTGTGGCTGGCATTAGGCTTTCCTCTGTGTGTGTGTGTGTGGCTGGCATTAGGCTTTCCTCTGTGTGTGTGTGTGTGTGTGTGGCTGGCATTAGGCTTTCCTCTGTGTGTGTGTGTGTGTGTGTGTGTGTGTGGCTGGCATTAGGCTTTCCTCTGTGTGTGTGTGTGTGTGTGTGTGTGGCTGGCATTAGGCTTTCCTCTGTGTGTGTGTGTGTGTGTGTGTGTGTGTGTGTGTGTGGCTGGCATTAGGCTTTCCTCTGTGTGTGTGTGTGTGTGGCTGGCATTAGGCTTTCCTGTGTGTGTGTGTGTGTGTGGCTGGCATTAGGCTTTCCTGTGTGTGTGTGTAGCTGGCATTAGGCTTTCCTCTGTGTGTGTGTGTGTGTGTGTGTGTGTGTGTGTGTCTGGCATTAGGCTTTCCTGTGTGTGTGTGTGTGTGGCTGGCATTAGGCTTTCCTGTGTGTGTGTGTGGCTGGCATTAGGCTTTCCTGTGTGTGTGTGTGTGTGTGTGTGTGTGTGGCTGGCATTAGGCTTTCCTCTCTGTGTGTGTGTGTGTGTGTGTGTGTGGCTGGCATTAGGCTTTCCTGTGTGTGTGTGTGTGTGTGTGTGTGTGTGTGGCTGGCATTAGGCTTTCCTCTGTGTGTGTGTGTGTGTGTGTGTGTGTGTGTGTGTGTGTTGCTGGCATTAGGCTTTCCTGTGTGTGTGTGTGGCTGGCATTATGCTTTCCTGTGTGTGTGTGGCTGGCTGGCATTAGGCTTTCCTGTGTGTGTGTGTGTGTGTGTGTAGCTGGCATTAGGCTTTCCCCTGTGTGTGTGTGTGTAGCTGGCATTAGGCTTTCCCCTGTGTGTGTGTGGCTGGCTAGCATTAGGCTTTCCTGTGTGTGTGTGTGTGTGTGGCTGGCATTAGGCTTTCCTCTGTGTGTGTGTGTGTGGCTGGCAATAGGCTTTCCTGTGTGTGTGTGTGTGTGTGTGTGTGGCTGGCATTAGGCTTTCCTGTGTGTGTGTGTGTGTGTGTGTGTGGCTGGCATTAGGCTTTCCTGTGTGTGTGTGTGTGTGTGTAGCTGGCATTAGGCTTACCTCTGTGTGTGTGTGTGTGTGTGTGGCTGGCATTAGGCTTTCCTGTGTGTGTGTGTGTGTGTGTGTGTGTGTGTGTGTGTGGCTGGCTGGCATTAGGCTTTCCTCTGTGTGTGTGTGTGTGTGTGTGTGTGTGTGTGTGTGTGGCTGGCATTAGGCTTTCCTGTGTGTGTGTGTAGCTGGCATTAGGCTTTCCTCTGTGTGTGTGTGTGTGTGTGTGTGTGTGTCTGGCATTAGGCTTTCCTCTCTGTGTGTGTGTGTGTGTGGCTGGCATTAGGCTTTCCTGTGTGTGTGTGTGTGTGTGTGTGTGTGTGTGGCTGGCATTAGGCTTTCCTGTGTGTGTGTGTGTGTGTGTGTGGCTGGCATTAGGCTTTCCTGTGTGTGTGTGTGTGGCTGGCATTAGGCTTTCCTGTGTGTGTGTGTGTGGCTGGCATTAGGCTTTCCTGTGTGTGTGTGTGTAGCTGGCATTAGGCTTTCCTGTGTGTGTGTGTGTGTGTGTGTGGCTGGCATTAGGCTTTCCTCTGTGTGTGTGTGTGTGTGTGTGTGTGTGTGTGTGGCTGGCATTAGGCTTTCCTGTGTGTGTGTGTAGCTGGCATTAGGCTTTCCTGTGTGTGTGTGTGTGTGTGTCTGGCATTAGGCTTTCCTCTCTGTGTGTGTGTGTGGCTGGCATTAGGCTTTCCTGTGTGTGTGTGTGTGTGTGTGTGTGTGTAGCTGGCATTAGGCTTTCCTGTGTGTGTGTGTGTGTGTGTGGCTGGCATTAGTCTTTCCCCTGTGTGTGTGTGTGTGTGTGGCTGGCATTAGGCTTTCCTGTGTGTGTGTGTGTGTGTGTGTGTGTGTGTCTGGCATTAGGCTTTCCTGTGTGTGTGTGGCTGGCATTAGGCTTTCCTGTGTGTGTGTGTGTGTAGCTGGCATTAGGCTTTCCTCTGTGTGTGTGTGTGTGTGTGTGTGTGTGTGGCTGGCATTAGGCTTTCCTGTGTGTGTGTGTGTGTGTGGCTGGCATTAGGCTTTCCTCTGTGTGTGTGTGTGTGTGTGTGTGTGTGTGGCTGGCATTAGGCTTTCCTGTGTGTGTGTGTAGCTGGCATTAGGCTTTCCTCTGTGTGTGTGTGTGTGTGTGTGTGTGTGGCTGGCATTAGGCTTTCCTGTGTGTGTGTGTGTGTGTGTGTAGCTGGCATTAGGCTTTCCTGTGTGTGTGTGTGTGTGTGTGTGGCTGGCATTAGTCTTTCCCCTGTGTGTGTGTGTGTGTGGCTGGCATTAGGCTTTCCTCTGTGTGTGTGTGTGTGTGTGTGTGTGTGTGTGTGTGTGGCTGGCTGGCATTAGGCTTTCTCGTGTGTGTGGCTGGCATTAGGCTTTCCTCTCTGTGTGTGTGTGTGTGTGTGGCTGGCATTAGGCTTTCCTCTCTGTGTGTGTGTGTGTGTGTGTAGCTGGCATTAGGCTTTCCTGTGTGTGTGTGTGTGTGTGTGTGTGTGTAGCTGGCATTAGGCTTTCTCCTGTGTGTGTGTGTGTGGCTGGCATTAGGCTTTCCTCTGTGTGTGTGTGTGTGTGTGTGTGTGTGTGTGTGTGTGTGTGGCTGTGTGTGTGTGTGTGGCTGGCATTAGGCGTGTGTGTGTGTGTGTGGCTGGCATTAGGCTTTCCTGTGTGTGTGTGTGGCTGGCATTAGGCTTTCCTGTGTGTGTGTGTGTGTGTGTGTGTGTGTGTGTGTGGGGCTGGCATTATGCTTTCTTCTGTGTGTGTGTGGCTGGCTGGCATTAGGTGTGTGTGTGTGTGTGTGTGTGTGTGTGTGGCTGGCATTAGGCTTTCCTCTGTGTTGCAGACAGGAAAGAAGTAAATGAAGATTATACAGCCGGTATAGTTTCCCTCGTTGATTGTAGCTGGAACTACTAGAGTGTTAGCTCCTTCTGCTAGGTGAGGAGCAGGAAGCAGAAGTGTAGGCGCTCTCCATATATTCCCCTATAGATGACTGATGTACTATGCGTGTGACTGAATAGACCTGGTGTTTCCTGTCAGTATAGATATCATTTGGCAGCTGCTGATTACTGACCTTCCCTATTAGAATATTGGGCTCAGGCTTTAGATGACATAAGACCTCAGGTGTTATCACTAACCTCCAGCACCGATGACTCGTATAGGAATCGGCCATTATCCAGCCGCTATAAGCAGTGCGCTCCTCCTATTGCACGTTACGCGCTGTTCTAGTACAGATTGAGTCTCCCATATCCACATTATTCCAAGATACAGAATATTCCGAAACAGATTATTATTTTTTTAGCGTGACAGATTGTGATCATTTCTACTTTCTGATGGTTCAATGTAAACCTTTGCTTAATGCTTTTCATTTTAAAAACTATTGTATAAAATGACCGGCATGCTGTGTAAGGTCCTGTGATTAGATTTGGGGCCTATTCCCAAGAGATGTCTTTATTTTATGGAAATATTCAGACATCCAAAATGCACTTTGGGTATTGGAGACTCTCCCTGTACTATACAAGCACATTGTTCATGCCTACATACATAGGGAGTAAAGTCTCACATTTGCAAATGTTTTCAAACCTTGGAGGGTGTAAAGTGTATTACTGGGGTAAATGAGGAGCTCTAGATTGTAAGATTTAATTTTTAGACTAATTTGGTCTAAAGTTCAGTGTACTCTCCTCTAAATGCTGATCTTTCTTATTATACATTATACGCTGACCTGCCTTTATTATATATTATACACTGACCTTTCCTTTATTATACATTATACACTGACCTTTCCTTTATTATATATTATACATTATACACTGACCTTTCCTTTATTATACATTATACACTGACCTTTCCTTTATTATACATTATACACTGACCTTTCCTTTATTATACACTGACCTTTCCTTTATTATATATTATACATTATACACTGACCTTTCCTTTATTATATGACCTTTCCTTTATTATATATTATACACTGACCTTTCCTTTATTATACATTATACGCTGACCTTTCCTTTATTATACATTATACGCTGACCTTTCCTTTATTATACATTATACACTGACCTTCCTTTATTATACATTATACACTGACCTTTCCTTTATTATACTTTATACACTGACCTTTCCTTTATTATACATTATATGCTGATCTTTCCTTTATTATACATTATACACTATACACTGACCTTTCCTTTATTATACATTATACACTATACACTGACCTTTCCTTTATTATACATTATACACTATACACTGACCTTTCCTTTATTATACATTATACACTGACCTTTCCTTTATTATACATTATACACTGACCTTTCCTTTATTATACATTATACACTGACCTTTCCTTTATTATACATTATACACTGACCTTTCCTTATTATACTGACCTTTCCTTTATTATACATTATACACTATACACTGACCTTTCCTTTATTATACATTATACACTGACCTTCCTTTATTATACACTATTCACTGACCTTTCCTTTATTATACATTATACAGTGACCTTTCCTTTATTATACATTATACAGTGACCTTTCCTTTATTATACATTATACACTGACCTTTCCTTTATTATACATTATACACTGACCTTTCCTTTATTATACATTATACACTGACCTTCCTTTATTATACACTATACACTGACCTTTCCTTTATTATACATTATACAGTGACCTTTCCTTTATTATACATTATACACTATACACTGACCTTTCCTTTATTATACATTATACACTGACCTTTCCTTTATTATACATTATACACTGACCTTCCTTTATTATACATTATACACTGACCTTCCTTTATTATACACTATACACTGACCTTTCCTTTATTATACATTATACAGTGACCTTTCCTTTATTATACATTATACACTATACACTGACCTTTCCTTTATTATACATTATACACTGACCTTTCCTTTATTATACATTATACACTGACCTTTCCTTTATTATACATTATACACTGACCTTTCCTTTATTATACATTATACACTGACCTTCCTTTATTATACACTATACACTGACCTTTCCTTTATTATACATTATACAGTGACCTTTCCTTTATTATACATTATACACTATACACTGACCTTTCCTTTATTATACATTATACACTGACCTTTCCTTTATTATACATTATACACTGACCTTTCCTTTATTATACATTATACACTGACCTTTCCTTTATTATACATTATACACTGACCTTTCCTTTATTATACATTATACACTGACCTTCCTTTATTATACATTATACACTGACCTTTCCTTTATTATACTGACCTTTCCTTTATTATACATTATACACTATACACTGACCTTTCCTTTATTATACATTATACACTGACCTTTCCTTTATTATACATTATACACTATACACTGACCTTTCCTTTATTATACATTATACACTGACCTTTCCTTTATTATACATTATACACTGACCTTCCTTTATTATACACTATACACTGACCTTTCCTTTATTATACATTATACAGTGACCTTTCCTTTATTATACATTATACACTATACACTGACCTTTCCTTTATTATACATTATACACTGACCTTTCCTTTATTATACATTATACACTGACCTTTCCTTTATTATACTGACCTTTCCTTTATTATACATTATACACTATACACTGACCTTTCCTTTATTATACATTATACAGTGACCTTTCCTTTATTATACACTATACACTGACCTTTCCTTTATTATTCATTATACAGTGACCTTTCCTTTATTATACATTATACACTATACACTGACCTTTCCTTTATTATACATTATACACTGACCTTTCCTTTATTATACATTATACACTGACCTTTCCTTTATTATACATTATACACTGACCTTTCCTTTATTATACATTATACACTGACCTTCCTTTATTATACACTATACACTGACCTTTCCTTTATTATACATTATACAGTGACCTTTCCTTTATTATACATTATACACTATACACGGACCTTTCCTTTATTATACATTATACACTGACCTTTCCTTTATTATACATTATACACTGACCTTCCTTTATTATACATTATACACTGACCTTTCCTTTATTATACTGACCTTTCCTTTATTATACATTATACACTATACACTGACCTTTCCTTTATTATACATTATACAGTGACCTTTCCTTTATTATACATTATACACTATACACTGACCTTTCCTTTATTATACATTATACACTGACCTTTCCTTTATTATACATTATACACTGACCTTTCCTTTATTATACATTATACACTGACCTTCCTTTATTATACACTATACACTGACCTTTCCTTTATTATACATTATACAGTGACCTTTCCTTTATTATACATTATACACTATACACTGACCTTTCCTTTATTATACATTATACACTGACCTTTCCTTTATTATACATTATACACTGACCTTCCTTTATTATACATTATACACTGACCTTTCCTTTATTATACTGACCTTTCCTTTATTATACATTATACACTATACACTGACCTTTCCTTTATTATACATTATACACTGACCTTTCCTTTATTATACACTATACACTGACCTTTCCTTTATTATACATTATACACTATACACTGACCTTTCCTTTATTATACATTATACACTGACCTTTCCTTTATTATTAAACATTATACACTGACCTTTCCTTTATTATACACTATACACTGACCTTTCCTTTATTATACATTATACACTATACACTGACCTTTCCTTTATTATACATTATATACTGACCTTTCCTTTATTATACACTATACACTGACCTTTCCTTTATTATACATTATACACTATACACTGACCTTTCCTTTATTATACATTATACACTGACCTTTCCTTTATTATACATTATACACTATACACTGACCTTTCCTTTATTATACATTATACACTGACCTTTCCTTTATTATACACTATACACTGACCTTTCCTTTATTATACATTATACACTATACACTGACCTTTCCTTTATTATACATTATATACTGACCTTTCCTTTATTATACACTATACACTGACCTTTCCTTTATTATACATTATACACTGACCTTTCCTTTATTATACATTATACACTGACCTTTCCTTTATTATACATTATACACTGACCTTCCTTTATTATACATTATACACTGACCTTTCCTTTATTATACACTATACACTGACCTTTCCTTTATTATACATTATACACTATACACTGACCTTCCTTTATTATACACTATACACTGACCTTTCCTTTATTATACACTATACACTGACCTTTCTTTTATTATACATTATACACTATACACTGACCTTTCCTTTATTATACATTATACACTGACCTTCCTTTATTATACACTATACACTGACCTTTCCTTTATTATACACTGACCTTTCCTTTATTATACACTATACACTGACCTTTCCTTTATTATACATTATACACTGACCTTTCCTTTATTATACATTATACACTGACCTTTCCTTTATTATACATTATACGCTGACCTTTCCTTTATTATACATTATACACTGACCTTTCCTTTATTATACTGACCTTTCCTTATTGGTGGGCCTGTATTGTACGTCTCATTATAGGCTGACCTTTCCTTATTGGTGGGCCTGTATTGTACGTCTCATTATAGGCTGACCTTTCCTTATTGGTGGGCCTGTATTGTACGTCTCATTATAGGCTGACCTTTCCTTATAGGTGCTCTATATTGTACGTCTCATTATAGGCTGATCTTTGGTGCTCTGTATTGTACGTCTCATTATAGGATGACCTTTCCTTATTGGTGCTCTATATTGTACGTCTCATTATAGGCTGATCTTTGGTGCTCTGTATTGTACGTCTCATTATAGGCTGACCTTTCCTTATTGGTGGGCCTGTATTGTACGTCGCATTATATGCTGACCTTTCCTTATTGGTGGCCTGTATTGTACGTATCATTATAGGCTGATCTTTGGTGCTCTGTATTGTACGTCTCATTGTAGGCTGATCTTTGGTGCTCTGTATTGTACGTCTCATTATAGGCTGACCTTTCCTTATTGGTGGACCTGTATTGTACATCTCATTATAGGCTGATCTTTGGTGCTCTGTATTGTACGTCTCATTATAGGCTGACCTTTCCTTATTGGTGGGCCTGTATTGTACGTCTCATTATAGGCTGACCTTTCCTTATTGGTGGGCCTGTATTGTACGTCTCATTATAGGCTGACCTTTCCTTATTGGTGGGCCTGTATTGTACGTCTCATTATAGGCTGACCTTTCCTTATTGGTGGGCCTGTATTGTACGTCTCATTATAGGCTGACCTTTCCTTATTGGTGGGCCTGTATTGTACGTCTCATTATAGGCTGACCTTTCCTTATTGGTGGGCCTGTATTGTACGTCTCATTATAGGCTGACCTTTCCTTATTGGTGGGCCTGTATTGTACGTCTCATTATAGGCTGACCTTTCCTTATTGGTGGGCCTGTATTGTACGTCTCATTATAGGCTGACCTTTCCTTATTGGTGGGCCTGTATTGTACGTCTCATTATAGGCTGACCTTTCCTTATTGGTGGGCCTGTATTGTACGTCTCATTATAGGCTGACCTTTCCTTATTGGTGGGCCTGTATTGTACGTCTCATTATAGGCTGACCTTTCCTTATTGGTGGGCCTGTATTGTACGTCTCATTATAGGCTGACCTTTCCTTATTGGTGGGCCTGTATTGTACGTCTCATTATAGGCTGACCTTTCCTTATTGGTGCTCTATATTGTACGTCTCATTATAGGCTGATCTTTGGTGCTCTGTATTGTACGTCTCATTATAGGATGACCTTTCCTTATTGGTGCTCTATATTGTACGTCTCATTATAGGCTGATCTTTGGTGCTCTGTATTGTACGTCTCATTATAGGCTGACCTTTCCTTATTGGTGGGCCTGTATTGTACGTCTCATTATAGGCTGACCTTTCCTTATTGGTGGGCCTGTATTGTACGTCTCATTATAGGCTGACCTTTCCTTATTGGTGCTCTATATTGTACGTCTCATTATAGTCTGATCTTTGGTGCTCTGTATTGTACGTCTCATTATAGGCTGACCTTTGGTGCTCTGTATTGTACGTCTCATTATAGGCTGACCTTTGGTGCTCTGTATTGTACGTCTCATTATAGGGTGACCTTTCCTTATTGGTGGGCCTGTATTGTACGTCTCATTATAGGGTGACCTTTCCTTATTAGTGGCCTGTATTGTACGTCTCATTATAGGGTGATCTTTGGTGCTGCACCATATTAAATAGTTGCCTGTAAATCTGCTTGGTTCCGTGGTGCGCTGTAATTCACAATATTGAAGGGAAATGAAGAACTGAGACAAGCAGAAGGACTGCTGAGCACCTCCAGTCAGCGGATGTAAAATGAATAAGACTTTATATAGCATGGCTGGGTAGTAGCTGGGCATGGCTGGTCAGTAGTTGGGCGTGGCTGGGTAGTAGCCGGGCAGCTCAGCCAACCACAGAGCTGTCCTGTATCTCTGTAATGGTCTGTTCCTCTCTATAATTCAATCTGCTTCTTCATATCCTACTGACTGAGAAGCTAGCCAAGGTCATATCCTACTGACTGAGAAGCTAGCCAAGGTCATATCATACTGACTGAGAAGCTAGCCAAGGTTATATCATACTGACTGAGAAGCTAGCCAAGGTCATATCCTACTGACTGAGAAGCTAGCCAAGGTCATATCCTACTGACTGAGAAGCTAGCCAAGGTCATATCCTACTGACTGAGAAGCTAGCCAAGGTCATATCCTACTGACTGAGAAGCTAGCCAAGGTCATATCCTACTGACTGAGAAGCTAGCCAAGGTTATATCATACTGACTGAGAAGCTAGCCAAGGTTATATCATACTGACTGAGAAGCTAGCCAAGGTTATATCATACTGACTGAGAAGCTAGCCAAGGTCATACCATACTGACTGAGAAGCTAGCCAAGGTCATACCATACTGACTGAGAAGCTAGCCAAGGTCATATCCTACTGACTGAGAAGCTAGCCAAGGTCATATCCTACTGACTGAGAAGCTAGCCAAGGTCATATCATACTGACTGGGGAGTATTATTACTCAGTGGGAGATAAATTTGGGGGCATTTCAGGTAATTACCCCACTGTACACCTGAGCTTCCATTTGCAGAGGGGCATTTATGACTATTTCTGGAAATGTTACTGACATCTATTTCACTGCCAGATTCTCTGTCAACAAATTGTGAAATATAACCACAAAAAAACAGAATATAACCTGCGTGATTATAGATCCTGCTGCCAAAAGTCCACCTCAGGATCACCACACCATTAACACAATGAGATGGGTGAAAGGCGCCGGATATGAGTCTCTATATTTTCTTCAAAAAAAGAAAGACCTAGACAAAATGGTGTTATACCCAATTCCACTACACAGTGCTTGTGGGCTGTCCTTGGTGTTTCCTCACCTGAATAAGGTGAGAAGTGTGCACATAAAGGTATCTTTACTTTTCCTCCAGTTCTTTCTCATGCCCGATGGATCCTCTCCGTATATAATTAGAGAAAACCTCCAACATGACCCCTTCCATACGGAGAATTATATGATGTACCATCTTGGTACTTTACAGTGGGGCATCGGGCATGAGAAAAGAACTGGAGGAAAAGTAAAGATACCTTTATGTGCACACTTCTCACCTTATTCAGGTGAGGAAACACCAAGCCCACAAGCACTGTGTAGTGGAATTGGGTATAACACCATTTTGTCTAGGTCTTTCTTTTTTTGAAGAAAATATAGACTCCTATCCGGCGCCTTTCACCCATCTCATTGTGTTTGTTTAAAATTGTGAAATATATATTTTAGGCTGAATAAGCATTTACACCACTGTGCGTAATATATGTGTATGGAAATGTTATATTGGGGGTGGTCAGGGTGAGTGAAGTATACAGGTGGTGCCCTAGGAAGTATACAGGTGGTGCCCTAGGAGCTACAGTATACAGGTGGTGCCCTAGGAGCTACAGTATACAGGTGGTGGCCCTAGGAGCTACAATATACAGGTGGTGCCCTAGGAGGTACAGCATACGGGTGGTGCCCTAGGAGGTACAGCATACGGGTGGTGCCCTAGGAGGTACAGCATACGGGTGATGCCCTAGGAGGTACAGCATACAGGTGATGCCCTAGGAGGTACAGCATACAGGTGATGCCCTAGGAGGTATAGCATACAAGTGGTGCCCTAGGAGGTATACAGGTGGTGCCTTAGGAGGTATAGTATACAGGTGGTGCCCTAGGAGGTATACAGGTGGTGCCCTAGAAGCTACGGTATACAGGTGGTGGCCCTAGAAGGTACGGTATACAGGTGGTGGCCCTAGGAGGTACGGTATACAGGTGGTGCCCTAGGAGGTACAGTATACAGGTGGTGCCCTAGGAGGTACAGTATACAGGTGGTGCCCAAGGAGGTACAGTATACTGGTGGTGCCCCTAGGAGGTACAGTATACTGGTGGTGCCCCTAGGAGGTACAGTATACTGGTGGTGCCCCTAGGAGGTACAGTATACTGGTGGTGCCCCTAGGAGCTACAGTATACTGGTGGTGCCCCTAGGAGCTACAGTATACAGGTGGTGGCCCTAGGAGGTATACAGGTGGTGGCCCTAGGAGGTATACAGGTGGTGGCCCTAGGAGGTATACAGGTGGTGCCCTAGGAGGTACAGTATACAGGTGGTGCCCTAGGAGGCACAGCATACAAGGGGCGCCCTAGGAGGTATACGTTTAATCAGGGCAATGATTAATGTTTGGAGCAGAGAAGGGAAAAGGGGGACATGATAGAAACGTTCAAATATATTAAGGGATTTAACAAGGTAAAGGAAGGAGACATTCTTCATAGGAAGAGAAGTATTAGAGCAAGAGGACATGATCTGACACTGGGGGGAGGGAGGTTCAGGGGAAATCTGAGGAAAAATTACTTCACAGAAAGGGAAGTGGACAAGTGGAATGGCCTCCCCGTCGGGGGGGTGGAATGGCCTCCCCGTCGGGGGGGTGGAATGGCCCCCATCAGAGGAGGTAGAGGCTAAGACAGTACAGCAATGTATACATGCATGGGATAGACATAAGGATCAATAAGGGTTGAGGTAACAATATGTTTAAAAATGGTGCAGACTAGATGGGCCAAGTGGTTCTTATCTGGCGTCACATTCTGTTTCTAATGCGATAGAGAAGGCGTTTGTGTGCTAGCCCTGCCCGGCGGCATTGCCCCTGATACATTCTCACTGCCCTCCTTGTTCTCATTCTCTTCCTCTACATATACCCTGTGTACATATACCCTATACCCTGTGTACATATACCCTATACCCTGTGTACATATACCCTATACCCTGTGTACATATACCCTATACCCTGTGTACATATACCCTATACCCTGTGTACATATACCCTATACCCTGTGTACATATACCCTAGATCTGTCATATGTAATTGTCCCTGTGTGTAATAACCTCCTTCTCTGATTCTGGTCCCAGCAGTCAGGACTCTTCCACCAAAATATCAGAGACTGATAAGATCCTGGCTGCCGATTTCTCCTCTTCAGGAGAATATTTTGCTTTTACAGATGACCGCAAAAGACTTGTCCTGTTCAAGACTGAGCCAGTGTGGGAGAAAATCAGTGTGAGGTGAGAGGGGAGGTGGCTCCGACATCTTCATATACTGTGTGTGTATTGTCATGTGATGGGGATGGCTCCGACATCTTCATATACTGTGTGTGTATTGTCATGTGATGGGGATGGCTCCGACATCTTCATATACTGTGTGTGTATTGTCATGTGATGGGGATGGCTCCGACCTCTTCATATACTGTGTATTGTCGTGTGATGGGGATGGCTCCGACATCTTCATATACTGTGTGTGTGTGTGATGGGGATGGCTCCGACATCTTCTATGGCCAGAGACCCGGCTCATGTGGCTTAAATGGCTGTGACAGCACTGAAGGGGAACCGTCGTGCCGCTGCGACATTTTTTAAGAAGACCTTTAGGCGCAGGGCGCCATGCACTGTACATGTAATATTTATTGATCTATGCGCAGTTGTGGAATTGGGGAAACCCATTTAAACATATAGACCAGGGATGGGGAGCCTGGGGCCGTATAAGGCCCCCGGAATAATTTTGGTCTGGCCCTTGGAGCATTTACCTGTTAGCCTCATTTGGCTATCAGGGCGCCTAGAATAGTACCCTACAGCCAGATTCTATGCAGCAGTGCCGCCCGCCTGGAGCGTCCTTAGGAAGGATCAGACGGTCCCACCGCTGCCCTTACAGCTCCCCGGAGCATCCTCAGGATTATAATCACCGGCGATTGTGGCCCCGCGTGACGTCACATGGAGGGAGCGTAGCCTGCATCAGGACTGCAAATTAGAGATATAGAGAGATAGATAGAGATATATATATATATATATATATATATATATATATATATATATATATATATATATATATATATATATATATATATATATATATTAGAGCTATAGATAGATATGTCTATTTCTATCTCTATCATCACTACCGTTCAAAAGTTTGGTGTCACTTAGAAATGTCCTTATTTTTGAAAGCAAAGCAGGATTTTTTTCAATGAAGATAACATTAAATGAATGAGAAATACACTCTATACATTGTTATTGTGGTAAATGACTATACTAGCTGCAAACGTCTGGTTTTTAAAGGAATATCTATAATAGGTGTATAGAGGCCCATTTCCAGCAACCATCACTCCAGTGTCCTAATGATTCATTGTGTTTGCTAAGCTCGTTAGAAGACGAATGATTAGAAAACCCTTGTGCAATTACGTTCGCACAGCTGAAAATGTTAAAACATTAAATATTCATGTACAGTATATGGCGACAAGTTCATAAGAGAATCGCGCTGCAGCAGAAGGAATTAACCCTCTCAGTGCCACAGCCGCCATCTTGGCCATGTGGACGTGTCTCTGGCCAAACATGATTTGGGGATTTTTATTTTATTTTAAAGCCATTTTATTTATTGAATGTAACTACAGAAAACCGTTACACAAATTGAGAACTTTGTGCTGTTATTACATTCTTCTGAGGTATTTGTGTTGTAGTATAAGATAATGTGGTAGGGGGCTGGCCGGCTGTCGCCATGTGTCACCTAACATGCTCTGTGTGTACAGGTTCGTGTCTCGGCGCTGTACGGCGCTCACCTTCTCGCCCTGTGGGACCAGGGTCCTGGTAGCAGATAAATCTGGAGATGTTTTCTCTTTCTCTGTGACCAGTGTCCGAGAGGACGGCCGCCTGCAGCTCGGACATCTCTCAATGTTACTCCATCTGGTAAGAGACCTACAACTAAGTCATGGTATAACGTGGCATATTTTCATTCTTACACACAACCTGATTATTTATATATATATATATATATATATATATATATATATATATGCGCGCGCATGCATAAATATTGGGACAATGACAGAATTGTCATATTTTGGCCTCTAGTCACCACCACAATGGCTTTGAAATGAAACAAACAAGATGTGATTTACCTGCAGACTTTCTGATTTAATTTGAGGGTAATTACATCCAAATCAGGTGAACGGTGTAGGAATTACAGCGGTTTCTATATGTGCCTCCCACTTTTTAAGGGGCCAAAAGTAATGGGACAAACTAAACAATCCTAAATCTAACTTTCACTTTTTAATACTTTGTTGCAAATCCTTTGCAGGTAATTACAGCCTGAAGTCTGGAACGCATAGACATCACCAGACGCTGGGTTTCAACCCTGGTGATCCTCTGCCAGGCCTCTACTGCAAATGTCTTCAGTTCCTGCTTGTTCTTGGGGCATTTTCCCTTCAGTTTTGTCTTCATCAAGTGAAATGCATGCTCAATCGGATCCAGGTCAGGGGACTGACTTGGCCACTGCATAACATTCCACTTTTTAGCCTTAAAAAACTCTTTGGTTGCTTTTGCAGTATGCTTCGGGTCATTGTCCATCTGCACTGTGAAGCGCCGTCCAATGAGTTCTGAAGCATTTGACTGAATATGAGCATATAATATTGCCCGAAACACTTCAGAATTCATTCTGCTGCTTTTGTCAGCAGTCACATCATCAATAAATACAAGGGAACCAGTTCCATTGGCAGCCATACATGCCCACGGCATGACACTACCCCCACCATGCTTCACTGATGAGGTGGTATGTTTTGGATCATGAGCAGTTCCTTTCCTTCTCCATACTCTTCTCTTCCCATCAATCTGGTACAAGTTGATCTTTGTCTCATCTGTCCATAGGATGTTGTTCCAGAACTGTAATGGCTTTTTTAGATGTTGTTTGGCAAAATAATCTGGTCTTCCTGTAGATAAATCACATCTTGTTTGTTTCATTTCAAAGCCATTGTGGTGGTGAATGGAGGCCAAAATATGAAAATTCTGTGTGTGTGTGTGTGTGTTAGACACAAACTGATAAACCCGGATTCACCCAGGTAGACCTTTTTAGATATGTACGGTTTCCATCTCACCACTCCAATAACACATTAATCCTTCACAGCTATACTGACGCCTTTTCCCTCCCTCCCGTGTGGAGTGACGCCTTTTCCCTCCCTCCCGTGTGGAGTGACGCCTTTTCCCTCCCTCCCGTGTGGAGTGACGCCTTTTCCCTCCCTCCCGTGTGGAGTGACGCCTTTTCCCTCCCTCCCGTGTGGAGTGACGCCTTTTCCCGACCTCCCTCCCTCCCTCCCTCCCGTGTGGAGTGACGCCTTTTCCCGACCTCCCTCCCTCCCTCCCTCACGTGTGGAGTGACGCCTTTTCCCGACCTCCCTCCCTCCCTCACGTGTGGAGTGACGCCTTTTCCCTCCCTCCCTCCCTCACGTGTGGAGTGACGCCTTTTCCCTCAGTAGGGGGGTTCTGTCTGTATATGGTATATACAGTACAGTGCAAAATTAGTTATTTATCCCTATCTCTATTCCCTTTGTGCTGACTGCAGTCTCTTCTTACTCTTTAGCCTGTTTTATTGTACCATCGGTGGAGTCAGAGCTGTAGAGGTCACACCCCCCCCCCCCTAGTTATTGTGCCATCGGTGGGGTCAGAGCTGTGGAGGTCACACCCTCCCCCTAGTTATTGTGCCATCAGTGGGGTCAGAGCTGTAGAGGTCACACCCTCCCCCCTAGTTATTGTGCCATCGGTGGGGTCAGAGCTGTGGAGGTCACACCCTCCCCCCTAGTTATTGTGCCATCGGTGGGGTCAGAGCTGTGGAGGTCACACCCTCCCCCCTAGTTATTGTGCCATCGGTGGGGTCAGAGCTGTGGAGGTCACACCCTCCCCCCCGCCCCCCCCTGGTTATTGTGCCATCGGTGGGGTCAGAGCTGTAGAGGTCACACCCTCCCCCCTAGTTATTGTGCCATCGGTGGGGTCAGAGCTGTGGAGGTCACACCCTCCCCCCTAGTTATTGTGCCATCGGTGGGGTCAGAGCTGTAGAGGTCACACCCTCCCCCCTAGTTATTGTGCCATCGGTGGGGTCAGAGCTGTAGAGGTCACACCCTCCCCCTATTTTCCCTACAGTACGCTTTTCCTATGCAGCTGATATTAGAGACTTCTCCTTCTGCAGGTGGTGAGTCCGGGGGGAGAACATATCATCACGTGTGATAGGGATGAGAAGATCCGTGTCAGTCTGTGGACGGCTCCTCATGTCATCAGCGCGTTTTGTCTGGGACACACAGAGTGAGTGCAGATCCGCTCACAGGATCATTATTTACTCTATAAGGCGCCATCGTTTCCGTGCGCTCCTCAGGCTGCTTACAGATACAGCATAATAAATATAGATGTTTCCATGCACAGTGATGCCAATGGGGGGGAGGGTTAGGGTTAGGCACTAGCGTGGGAGGTTAGATTTGGGGTGTGGGGAGGGAGGAGAGGGGGGTTATGACACTCACAGCTGTTGGTATCCTAGCCCTGCGATGCCGGCATCTAGATCCTGACCGCCGGGAACCCGTACCCAAACCCCAGAGACACCGGGTATAACCGGCAGCCAGCTGTCTACCCGGTGGTATTGTGTGTTATAGATTACAGGAGAGATGGCGCGCTGAGCCATACCGGGGTAATAGATTACAGGAGAGAGGGCACGCTGAGCCATACCGGGGTACTGTGTGTTATAGATTACAGGAGAGATGGCACGCTGAGCCATACCAGGGTAATAGATTACAGGAGAGATAGCACGCTGAGCCATACCGGGGTACTGTGTGTTATAGGTTACAGGAGAGAGGGCACGCTGAGCCATACCGGGGTACTGTGTGTTATAGATTACAGGAGAGAGGGCACGCTGAGCCATACCGGGGTACTGTGTGTTATAGATTACAGGAGAGCGGGCACGCTGAGCCATACCGGGGTACTGTGTGTTATAGATTACAGGAGAGAGGGCACGCTGAGCCATACCGGGGTACTGTGTGTTATAGATTACAGGAGAGAGGGCACGCTGAGCCATACCGGGGTACTGTGTGTTATAGATTACAGGAGAGAGGTCACGCTGAGCCATACCGGGGTACTGTGTGTTATAGATTACAGGAGAGAGGGCACGCTGAGCCATACCGGGGTACTGTGTGTTATAGATTACAGGAGAGAGGGCACGCTGAGCCATACCGGGGTACTGTGTGTTATAGATTACAGGAGAGAGGGCACGCTGAGCCATACCGGGGTACTGTGTGTTATAGATTACAGGAGAGAGGGCACGCTGAGCCATACCGGGGTACTGTGTGTTATAGATTACAGGAGAGAGGTCACGCTGAGCCATACCGGGGTACTGTGTGTTATAGATTACAGGAGAGAGGGCACGCTGAGCCATACCGGGGTAATAGATTACAGGATAGATGGCACGCTGAGCCATACCGGGGTATTGTGTGTTATAGATTACAGGAGAGATGGCACGCTGAGCCATACCAGGGTAATGGATTACAGGAGAGATGACACGCTGAGCCATACCGGGGTAATAGATTACAGGATAGATGGCACGCTGAGCCATACCGGGGTATTGTGTGTTATAGATTACAGGAGAGATGGCACGCTGAGCCATACCAGGGTAATAGATTACAGGAGAGATGACACGCTGAGCCATACCGGGGTAATAGATTACAGGAGAGATAGCATGCTGAGCCATACCGGGGTACTGTGTGTTATAGATTACAGGAGAGAGGGCATGCTGAGCCATACCGGGGTACTGTGTGTTATAGGTTACAGGAGAGAGGGCACGCTGAGCCATACCGGGGTACTGTGTGTTATAGATTACAGGAGAGAGTGCACGCTGAGCCATACCGGGGTACTGTGTGTTATAGATTACAGGAGAGAGGGCACGCTGAGCCATACCGGGGTAATAGATTACAGGATAGATGGCACGCTGAGCCATACCGGGGTACTGTGTGTTATAGATTACAGGAGAGAGGGCACGCTGAGCCATACCGGGGTAATAGATTACAGGATAGATGGCACGCTGAGCCATACCGGGGTACTGTGTTATAGGTTACAGGATAGAGGGCACGCTGAGCCATACCGGGGTACTGTGTGTTATAGATTACAGGAGAGAGGGCACGCTGAGCCATACCGGGGTACTGTGTGTTATAGATTACAGGAGAGAGTGCACGCTGAGCCATACCGGGGTACTGTGTGTTATAGATTACAGGAGAGAGTGCACGCTGAGCCATACCGGGGTACTGTGTGTTATAGATTACAGGAGAGAGGGCACGCTGAGCCATACCGGGGTAATAGATTACAGGATAGATGGCACGCTGAGCCATACCGGGGTATTGTGTGTTATAGATTACAGGAGAGAGGGCACGCTGAGCCATACCAGGGTAATAGATTACAGGAGAGCTAGCACGCTGAGCCATACCGGGGTATTGTGTGTTATAGATTACAGGAGAGAGGGCACGCTGAGCCATACCGGGGTACTGTGTGTTATAGATTACAGGAGAGAGGGCACGCTGAGCCATACCGGGGTACTGTGTGTTATAGATTACAGGAGAGAGGGCACGCTGGGCCATACCGGGGTACTGTGTGTTATAGATTACAGGAGAGAGGGCACGCTGAGCCATACCGGGGTACTGTGTGTTATAGATTACAGGAGAGAGGGCACGCTGAGCCATACCGGGGTACTGTGTGTTATAGATTACAGGAGAGAGGGCACGCTGAGCCATACCGGGGTACTGTGTGTTATAGATTACAGGAGAGAGGTCACGCTGAGCCATACCGGGGTACTGTGTGTTATAGATTACAGGAGAGAGGGCACGCTGAGCCATACCGGGGTACTGTGTGTTATAGATTACAGGAGAGAGGGCACGCTGAGCCATACCGGGGTATTGCTGGGCTGCTCATATTTCTCATATTTCTTCTTACAGATTTGTGTCACAGCTTCTGGTGCCCCCAGGTCTGCAGAATCTGCTTCTGTCTGGTTCAGGAGTAAGTGCTTTCCTGTCTCTAAAACATGCGCTCTCTCCATGTCTGTGTGGTGTGTGTGCTCTCCCGTGCACTCTCCCTGTCTCTGTGGTACTCTCTCTAGCTCTCTCCTGTCTCTGTGGTGTGTGCACTCTCCCTGTCTCTGTGGTACACTCTCGCTAGCTCTCTTACTGTCTCTGTGGTGTGCGCTCTCTCCCTGTCTCTGTGGTACACTCTCTCTCTAGCTCTCTCCCCGTCTCTGGTGTGTGCGCTCTCTCCCTGTCTCTGTGGTACACTCTCTCTAGCTCTCTCCCCATCTCTGTAGTGTGTACACTCTCCCTGTCTCTGTGGTACACTCTCGCTAGCTCTCTCACTGTCTCTGTGGTGTGCTCACTCTCCCTGTCTCTGTGGTACACTCTCTAGCTCTCTCCCTGTCTCTCTGGTGTGTGCACTCTCCCTGTCTCTGTGGTACACTCTCTCTAGCTCTCTCCTGTCTCTGGTGTGCGCACTCTCCCTGTCTCTGGTACGCACTCTCTAGCTCTCTCCTGTCTCTCTGTGGTGTGCGCACTCTCCCTGTCTCTGTGGTACCTCTAGCTCTCTCCTGTCTCTCTGTGGTGTGCGCTCTCTCCCTGTCTCTGTGGTACACTCTCTCTCTAGCTCTCTCCCTGTCTCTCTGTGGTGTGCGCACTCTCCCTGTCTCTGTGGTACACTCTCTAGCTCTCTCCCTGTCTCTCTGTGGTGTGCGCACTCTCCCCGTCTCTGTGGTACGCTCTCTCCTGTCTCTGGTGTGTGCACTCTCCCTGTCTCTGTGGTACACTCTCTCTCTAGCGCTCTCCCTGTCTCTCTGTGGTGTGTGCACTCTCCCTGTCTCTGTGGTACACTCTCTCTCTAGCTCTCTCCCTGTCTCTCTGTGGTGTGCGCACTCTCCCTGTCTCTGTGGTACGCTCTCTAGCTCTCTCCTGTCTCTGTGGTGGGCGCACTCTCCCTGTCTCTGTGGTACTCTCTAGCTTTCTCCTGTCTCTCTGTGGTGTGCGCTCTCTCCCTGTCTCTGTGGTACACTCTCTAGCTCTCTCCCTGTCTCTGTGGTACACTCTCTAGCTCTCTCCCTGTCTCTGTGGTACACTCTCTAGCTCTCTCCCTGTCTCTGTGGTACACTTTCTCTCTAGCTCTCTCCCTGTCTCTGTGGTACACTTTCTCTCTAGCTCTCTCCCTGTCTCTGTGGTACACTTTCTCTCTAGCTCTCTCCCTGTCTCTGTGGTACACTTTCTCTCTAGCTCTCTCCCTGTCTCTGTGGTACACTCTCTAGCTCTCTCCTGTCTCTCTGTGGTGTGCGCTCTCTCCCTGTCTCTGTGGTACACTCTCTAGCTCTCTCCTGTCTCTCTGTGGTGTGCGCGCACTCACTTTCTCTGTGGTACACTCTCTAGCCCTCTACCTGTCTGTGGTGTGCGCTCTCTCCCTTTCTCTGTGGTACACTCTCTCTAGCTCTCTCCCTGTCTCTCTGTGGTGTGCGCACTCTCACCGTCTCTGTGGTACGCTCTCTAGCTCTCTCCTGTCTCTGGTGTGTGCACTCTCCCTGTCTCTGTGGTACTCTCTCCCTGTCTCTCTGTGGTGTGCACACTCTCACTGTCTCTGTGGTACACTCTCTAGCTCTCTCATGTCTCTCTGTGGTGTGCGTTCTCTCCCTGTCTCTGTGGTACTTTCTCTCTAGCTCTCTCCTGTCTCTGTGGTGTGCGTTCTCTCCCTGTCTCTGTGGTACTTTCTCTCTAGCTCTCTCCTGTCTCTGTGGTGTGCGCACTCTCCCTGTCTCTGTGGTACACTCTCTAGCTCTCTAATGTCTCTCTGTGGTGTGTGCTCTCTCCCTGTCTCTGTGGTACACTCTCTAGCTCTCTCATGTCTCTCTGTGGTGTGTGCTCTCTCCCTGTCTCTGTGGTACACTCTCTAGCTCTCTCCTGTCTCTGTGGTGTGCGCACTCTCCATCTCTGTGGTACGCTCTAGCTCTCTCCTGTCTCTCTGTGGTGTGCACACTCTCCCTGTCTCTGTGGTACACTCTCTAGCTCTCTTCTGTCTCTCTGTGGTGTGCGCACTCTCACTTTCTCTGTGGTACACTCTCTAGCCCTCTACCTGTCTGTGGTGTGCGCTCTCTCCCTGTCTCTGTGGTACACTCTCTCTCTAGCTCTCTCCCTGTCTCTCTGTGGTGTGCGCACTCTCCCTGTCTCTGTGGTATGCTCTCTCCTGTCTCTCTGTGGTGTGCGCACTCTCCCTGTCTCTGTGGTACACTCTCTAGCTCTCTCCTGTCTCTGTGGTGTGCGCACGCTCCCTGTCTCTGTGGTACGCTCTAGCTCTCTCCTGTCTCTCTGTGGTGTGCGCACTCTCCCTGTCTCTGTTGTACACGCTCTAGCTCTCTTCTGTCTCTCTGTGGTGTGCGCACTCTCCCTGTCTCTGTGGTACACTCTCTAGCTCTCTCCTGTCTCTGTGGTGTGCGCACTCTCTCCTGTCTCTGTGGTACTCTCTCTAGCTCTCTCCTGTCTCTGTGGTGTGCGCACTCTCTCCTGTCTCTGTGGTGTGCGCACTCTTCCTGTCTCTGTGGTACGCTCTAGCTCTCTCCTGTCTCTCTGTGGTGTGCGCTGTCTCCCTGTCTCTGTGGTACTCTTTCTCTCTCGCTCTCTCCTGTCTCCCTGTCTCTGTGGTACGCTCTCTCCCTGTCTCTCTGTGGTGTGTGCACTCTCCCTGTCTCTGTGGTACACTCTCTAGCCCTCTACCTGTCTGTGGTGTGCGCACTCTCCCTGTCTTTGTGGTACGCTCTCTCTAGCTTTCTCCTGTCTCTGGTGTGTGCACTCTCCCTGTCTGTGTGGTACACTCTTTCTCTCTAGCTCTCTCCTGTCTCTCTGTGGTGTGCGCTCTCTCCCTGTCTCTGTGGTGTGCGCTCTCTCCTGTCTCTGTGGTACACTCTCTCTAGCTTTCTCCTGTCTCTGGTGTGTGCACTCTCCCTGTCTGTGTGGTACACTCTTTCGCTCTAGCTCTCTCCTGTCTCTCTGTGGTGTGCGCTCTCTCCCTGTCTCTGTGGTACACTCTCTCTAGCTCTCTCCCTGTCTCTGGTGTGCGCACTCTCCCTGTCTCTGGTACACTCTCTCTCTAACTCTCTGTGGTGTGCGCACTCTCCCTGTCTCTGTGGCACACTCTCTAGCTCTCTCCTGTCTCTCTGTGGTGTGCGCTCTCTCCCTGTCTCTGTGGTGTGCGCTCTCTCCCTGTCTCTGTGGTACACTCTCTAGCTCTCTCCCTGTCTCTGTGGTGTGCGCACTCTCCCTGTCTCTGTGGCACACTCTCTAGCTCTCTCCTGTCTCTCTGTGGTGTGCGCTCTCTCCCTGTCTCTGTGGTGTGCGCACTCTCCCTGTCTCTGTGGTACACTCTCTAGCTCTCTCCTGTCTCTGTGGTGTGCGCACGCTCCCTGTCTCTGTGGTACTCTCTAGCTCTCTCCTGTCTCTCTGTGGTGTGCGCTCTCTCCCTGTCTCTGTGGTACACTCTCTAGCTCTCTCCTGTCTCTCTGTGGTGTGCGCTCTCTCCCTGTCTCTGTGGTGTGCGCACTCTCTCCTGTCTCTGTGGTACTCTCTCTAGCTCTCTCCTGTCTCTGTGGTGTGCGCACTCTCTCCTGTCTCTGTGGTGTGCGCACTCTTCCTGTCTCTGTGGTACGCTCTAGCTCTCTCCTGTCTCTCTGTGGTGTGCGCTGTCTCCCTGTCTCTGTGGTACTCTTTCTCTCTCGCTCTCTCCTGTCTCTCTGTGGTGTGCGCTCTCTCCCTGTCTCTGTGGTACGCTCTCTCCCTGTCTCTCTGTGGTGTGTGCACTCTCCCTGTCTCTGTGGTACACTCTCTAGCCCTCTACCTGTCTGTGGTGTGCGCACTCTCCCTGTCTTTGTGGTACGCTCTCTCTAGCTTTCTCCTGTCTCTGGTGTGTGCACTCTCCCTGTCTGTGTGGTACACTCTTTCTCTCTAGCTCTCTCCTGTCTCTCTGTGGTGTGCGCTCTCTCCCTGTCTCTGTGGTGTGCGCTCTCTCCCTGTCTCTGTGGTACACTCTCTCTAGCTCTCTCCCTGTCTCTCTGGTGTGCGCACTCTCCCTGTCTCTGGTACACTCTCTCTCTAGCTCTCTGTGGTGTGCGCACTCTCCCTGTCTCTGTGGCACACCCTTTCTGGCATTATGTATCTATGTAGCAATTCTCTGTGGTGTATGGTCTGTCTCTATGTAACACTCCTCTATATAACTACTCATCCTGTCTATGTAACACTCCTCAATATAACTACTCATCCTGTCTATGTAACACTCCTCAATATAACTACTCAGCCTGTCTATGTAACACCTCTATATAACTACTCATCCTGTCTATGTAACACTCCTCTATATAACTACTCATCCTGTCTATGTAACACTCCTCTATGTAACACTCCTCTATATAACTACTCATCCTGTCTATGTAACACTCCTCTATGTAACACTCCTCTATATAACTACTCATCCTGTCTATGTAACACTCCTCAATATAACTACTCATCCTGTCTATGTAACACTCCTCAATATAACTACTCATCCTGTCTATGTAACACTCCTCAATATAACTACTCATCCTGTCTATGTAACACTCCTCTATATAACTACTCATCCTGTCTATGTAACACTCCTCTATGTAACACTCCTCTATATAACTACTCATCCTGTCTATGTAACACTCCTCAATATAACTACTCATCCTGTCTATGTAACACTCCTCAATATAACTACTCATCCTGTCTGTCTCTCTGTAACACTCCTCTATATAACTACTCATCCTGTCTGTCTATGTAACACTCCTCTATATAACTACTCATCCTGTCTGACTCTGTAACACTCCTCTATATAACTACTCATCCTGGCTATGTAACACTCCTCTATATAACTACTCATCCTGTCTATGTAACACTCCTCTATATAACTACTCAGCCTGTCTGTCTCTATCTGTAACACTCCTCTATATAACTACTCATCCTGTCTGTCTCTCTGTAACACTCCTCTATATAACTACTCATCCTGTCTGTCTATGTAACACTCCTCTATATAACTACTCATCCTGTCTATGTAACACTCCTCAATATAACTACTCAGCCTGTCTATGTAACACTCCTCTATATAACTACTCATCCTGTCTGACTCTCTGTAACACTCCTCTATATAACTACTCATCCTGTCTATGTAACACTCCTCTATATAACTACTCATCCTGTCTATGTAACACTCATCTATATAACTACTCATCCTGTCTATGTAACACTCCTCAATATAACTACTCAGCCTGTCTATGTAACACTCCTCTATATAACTACTCAGCCTGTCTATGTAACACTCCTCTATATAACTACTCATCCTGTCTGACTCTCTGTAACACTCCTCTATATAACTACTCATCCTGTCTATGTAACACTCCTCTATATAACTACTCATCCTGTCTATGTAACACTCATCTATATAACTACTCATCCTGTCTATGTAACACTCCTCTATATAACTACTCATCCGGTCTATGTAACACTCCTCTTTCTACTTCAGGGTCCATAGGGTATCCACAGGATACCTTGGGGTATAGGTGTGACGTCAGTCGCAGGGCACCAAAGAGTTAAGCTTTCAGCCTCCCAGGATGCACTAGGTCCCCCTCCTATACCCCGCCCCCAGGCCAAGGCACCTCAGTTTAGTTTGGTGCCCGGCCGGAGTCGGGTGCACCTGTTGGAGTGGGGGCTAGAAGAGCCCCTGAAGCTTATTCTTCATGCAGCTGTGGCTGCACAACTGGATGAACAGCATGGACAGTCAGTCCTGACGTCCATGCTGTCTTCCCTACACCCCGCCGGTACCAGAACGCCGGTACTGATCCGGGGATGCTGGTGGGCGTCTGGGGTCACAGCTAGCGGTGACCCCAGATGCTCCGGACCATGGCCGGATTCAAGGGGGACAGAGGTAAGCAGCGGGGTCCCGCGGTGGGTCCCCGCTGATCACATGGTCCTAAGTCCCCAGGCAGGGGGCTCCCTGGGGACTGGCTGCAGCGTGGAGCCAGGCGACCAACCTGCGCTTCCACTACCCCCTGGGACAGCGGACCGCAGCAGAGCGGTAGCGCTGCGGCGTCCCAGGGGTTAAATGCATGCCAGGGGAGCGCGCCTTCCCTGTCTCACAGCCGGCGCCTCCCCCGCTGCACACAGCCCTCTCTGCACTGTGCTGACTGGTCCTGTGTCAGCGCTCCTCCCCCAGGCCAGCTTCTCTCTGCTCCTCGGCGGCCATCTTCTCTGCAACGCATGGTGAACGCTGCTGGAAGTCTGGAAGGAAGCATCGTGGTCTGGGTCCCCCCGCATACCTCTCCTCCGCTGTGGCTCAGGTCTGTGTATGCAGCGCTGTGTCCTACCAGGCCCTGTGTCTGTGTAGTTGAGTGATCAGCGCTGTTAGTGCAGGAATTGTTATTTCTCTGCATTGTATGTGACTGTGCTAGCGCTGCCTGTAACTATTCTTCACTAAACTGTCAGCTTTATTACTGTCCCTGTTCTTTCTGCTAAAGCCCTTGCGGTGCGGTGCTGCAGGGTGGTCTCTCGCCTATTTAATACTTAATTGGTGAGAGAGGTCACATACGTGGTGCCATCATGTCTGAAAGTGATTTTCCCCTCCGGCTACAGTGTACCACGTGCAAAGTACCGTTAGCGGAGGGGGAGGGTAGCGCGGAGGGCCTTTGCCGGCAGTGTTGTCCATGGCGCGGCCTATTACGGTTACAGCACCGGTACAGGAGCCGCCCTGGGCTTGTTTCGCTCAGGCGTTAACAGCTTTAGTGGGCCAGTTAGCTCCGCAGCCCGCGTTTACTCCGATGGGTTTGTCCCAGCAGTCTGTGGTGTCGTCACCCATGCAGGGGTTCCCACGACAATTGGTGGTACCCCACAGTCTCCCTATTTCCCCGCTCCCGGTTTCTCAGGAGCCAGCGTGGGTTAACTCCCTGACGAGTTCTTTACAGCACTTGTCGGATGTATTGCAAGGGGAGTCTGTGATGCGGCCTCATAAAAGGCCGGTGGCGTCTCTGTCCGCTCCTTATGAGGATGACGAAGGGACGTCTGATGATGGGGAGATTCTGGATCCTTACGATCAGGAACCTTTCCATACTAAGGACGCTGATGCTAAGTCCAAAGTATATATTCCTGGACTTATTCGGGCGGTCCGCACAGCCTTGGTGATTGAGGACGAAGTTCCCCCAGCGGCTAAATCTAAGTATGCCTTTTTCAAAGATGTGAAGGGCGATGCCACAGTCTTTCCTCTTTCGGGTCAGTTGGTGGACCATTTAGAGGAGGCGTGGAAACAACCTGGCAAAAGATACCAGCCGCAGAGACGCCTGGCGGTGGCTTATCCGTTCGCGGATAATTATTTTGCTAAGTGTGAATCCCCTCCACAGGTGGATTCTCACGTGACCCGTCTTGTCCGTAGTGCCACATTGCCGATGCCATCCATGTCCTCCCTTAAGGATGCTACGGACCGCAAGGTAGAAATCTGCCTGAAGTCCGCTTATTCCCTTGCAGGGGGGGCAGCACGGCCGGCTATGGCCATTTGCTGGGTTGCCAGAGCGATGGAGCGCTGGGCGGATTCATTAGAGGCTTCTTTTGAATCCGACTGTCCGGCCGAACAAGCGGAGTTGATTGGCAATCTCCGTGATTCGGCCACCTACATCAACGAGGCGGCTCTAGACATTAGTACTCTGGTGTCTAGAATTTCTTCAGCAGCGGTAGCTGCTCGTCGCACCTTGTGGCTGCGATCCTGGAAGGCGGACGCAGATCCAAGAAAGGTCTGGAAGCGTTGCCGTTTACCGGAGAAGTTCTCTTCGGTCCGGATCTGGATAAGATTGTGGCCACGCTGGCGGCAGCCAAATCTGCTTGTCTCCCGTCGGCCGCTGCTCCTTCTGGTTCTGGACCATCGTCCTTTCGGTCATCTAGGGCCCAGGGCAGGCCCAAACCACAGTCGTTTCCTCGACAGGCTGGCCCTAAGAAATCGGGCAAGCCCCGGAAACAGGCATGGAGTACCAGACGTCCGGCCCCCAAGCCAGATGACAAGCCTGCGGCCTGACGGTCCGGGTCTCCCCTTGGGGGATCCCAGGGTGGGAGGCCGCCTGCTGCAGTTCTCCCGGTGTTGGTCGTTCACTACGACAGACACTTGGGTTCTGGAGGTGGTCTCTCACGGGTACGCCCTCTCCTTCCGGCACAGACCCCCGGCTCGATTCTTCACCACGGGTCTACCATCAGACCGGAACAAGGCTACGGAGCTGCGGAAGGTATTGCACACTATGCTCCAGGCTGGAGTTATAGTGCCTGTTCCATTCTCCCAGAGGGGCCAGGGTTTCTATTCAAATCTATTTTTGGTACAGAAACCCAATGGGTCATATCGTCCGATTCTCAACCTCAAAGCACTCAACAAGTCTTTGCGGGTCCCGAAGTTTCGGATGGAGACCCTACGGTCCATCATTCTGGCGCTGGAACCTGGGGACTACATGGTGTCATTGGACATACAGGACGCTATGGCGGTCATGGCGGCTTCTCTGCGGCTGCAAGGAGTCCGCATGTTGCCGTACTTGGACGACCTGTTATTGGTGGCAGGATCTCCAGAGCTCCTGTTACACCACTTGGACCTGACCATTGCACTGCTGCAACGGCACGGCTGGCTAATTAACTGGCAGAAGTCCACTCTAATCCCGTCTCGGAGGATTCTGCATCTTGGAGCCTTATTGGACTCGGGACAGCAAAGGATCTTCGTGACGGAGGACAAGATCTCTGCTTTACAGTCAAGGGTGCGCAGTTGTCTGCACAGCCGCCGGGTGTCCTTACACTCGGCGATGAGGTTACTGGGCTCCATGGTGTCGGTGTTCGACATGGTGGAATACGCCCAGTTTCACTCTAGACCTCTGCAGCACCTGATCCTGTCCAAGTGGAACGGGCTGCCTCAGTCTCTGAAGTTCCAGACGATTGTGCTCACCCCGGAGGTTCGCCTGTCCCTTGCGTGGTGGTTAAAGATGACCCACCTCAACAAGGGACGTCCGTTCTGGGTTCCAAATTGGGTCCTGTTGACAACGGACGCCAGTCTTCGAGGCTGGGGAGCAGTTTCGGGTCCACACTTGTTCCAGGGCAGGTGGACACCGACAGAAGCGGAGCTTCCAATAAATATCTTGGAACTCCGTGCGGTCTTCAATGCTCTCCTGCAGGCACAGCGGTTTCTCCAGGGTCACCCGGTGCAGGTCCAGTCGGACAATGCTACCACCGTGGCCTACATAAACAGGCAAGGAGGAACTCGCAGTCGGGCGGCTCTCGTAGAGGTCTCTCGGATCCTGGTTTGGGCGGAGCGCAATCTTCCGGCCATATCAGCGGTCTTCATCCCGGGAGTGCTAAATTGGGAGGCGGACTTTCTAAGTCGCCAGGACGTTCATCCAGGGGAATGGTCCCTGCACCCGGACGTTTTTCAACTACTGGTGGACAGGTGGGGTCTTCCAGAAATCGACCTCATGGCGTCCCGGCACAACAACAAGTTGCCGGTGTACGGGTCTCGCACAAGAGACGAAGGGGCGTCTCTGGTGGATGCTCTGTCCGTCCGGTGGACGTTCAGGTTCGCATACCTGTTCCCTCCGGTCTCCCTTCTTCCACGGGTAATCCGGAAATTCAAACAGGAAGGAGGGACGCTCCTGTTGATAGCTCCCGCGTGGCCCAGACGGCACTGGTTCTCAGACCTTCAGGGTCTGTCCGTGGACAGTCCTCTGCGGTTGCCGCTACGACCGGACCTTCTGTCTCAGGGTCCTTGTCTTCACCCGGACCTGACTCGGCTGTCTTTGGCGGCGTGGCTGTTGAGACGGCCATGCTGAGGTCCTGGGGGTTTGCCAGCTCTATGCCGTGTACCATGTTACGAGCTCGGAAACCGTCTTCCGCGAGGATATACCATCGCGTGTGGCATACGTTCTTCCAGTGGTGTCGACCGAGAGGTTATGCACCGCGGGAGTTTCGTCTGTCTCGGATTCTCGCCTTCCTGCAAGCGGGACTAGATCATGGGCTTCGCCTTGCTTCTTTGAAGGTACAGGTTTCGGCCCTATCTGTCTGGTTTCACCGTAGGATTGCTACAATCCCGGATGTGCGCACCTTTATGCAAGGTGTTCTCCGTATTCAGCCGCCCTTTGTTCCACCTGTGGCGCCTTGGGATTTGGCTGTGGTCCTGAGGACTCTCCAAGGACCGCCGTTTGAACCACTGGGCTCAGTGGATATTAAATGGCTAACAGCTAAGACTGTTTTCCTTCTGGCCGTTGCTTCAGCCAGACGTGTTTCTGAGTTAGGGGCTCTTTCTTGTAGACCCCCTTTCTTGGTTTTTTTCATGGGAACAGGGCAGTGCTCCGCACTCGGCCCGAGTTTCTCCCCAAAGTTGTTTCCCAGTTTCAGGTTAACGAGGAAATAGTTGTTCCGGCCTTTAACTCACCGGGTCTTTCCGTGGGTGAGGCCTCTTTGGATGTTGTGCGGGCCTTAAGGACTTATGTGGACCGCACTTCTTTGTTTAGGAAGTCGGACGCTTTGTTGTCCTCTATGGCTTCTGTAAAAAGGGTTGGCCTGCTTCAAAGCAAACTTTGGCAGCCTGGATCCGTATGGCTATTTCTGAAGCTTATCTTCATGAAGGCCTACCGGTCCCTCCTTCTCTGAAGGCTCATTCCACTAGGTCTGTGGGTCCTTCGTGGGCAGCTTGACGTGGTGCCTCGGCAGTTCAGATCTGCAAGGCTGCTACGTGGTCTTCTGTCCATACCTTCGTGAGGTATTACAGGTTTGACACCTTCGCCTCTCAGGATGCTTCCTTCGGGCGGCGGATTCTCCTTTCTGCACAGGAGCGTCCCCACCCTTAAAGGATACTGCTTTGGGACATCCCCAAGGTATCCTGTGGATACCCTATGGACCCTGAAGTAGAAAATATGAGATATGGTAAGAACTTACCCTTGTTATCTCTATTTCTACGAAGTCCATAGGGTTCCACAGGACTCCCGCCCTGTCGCACCTGTGCTGCAGATGGGCTTTGCTCTGGTCACCGGTTTTCCGTCTCCCTCTGGTGAGAATGTGATTCTTGTATGTGTCCAGATCTTTGTTCTCTCTCTTCCTTCTCCTCCTCTGGCCTATGGCTTGGTAACTAACTGAGGTGCCTTGGCCTGGGGGCGGGGTATAGGAGGGGGACCTAGTGCATCCTGGGAGGCTGAAAGCTTAACTCTTTGGTGCCCTGCGACTGACGTCACACCTATACCCCAAGGTATCCTGTGGAACCCTATGGACTTCGTAGAAATAGAGATAACAAGGGTAAGTTCTTACCATATCTCATATTATATAACTACTCATCCGGTCTATGTAACACTCCTCTATATAACTACTCATCCTGTCTATGTAATACTCCTCTATATAACTACTCAGCCTGTCTATGTAACACCTCTATATAACTACTCAGCCTGTCTATGTAACACTCCTCTATATAACTACTCATCCTGTCTATGTAACACTCCTCTATATAACTACTCATCCTGTCTGTCTCTCTCTGTAACACTCCTCTATATAACTACTCATCCTGTCTGTCTCTCTGTAACACTCCTCTATATAACTACTCGTCCTGTCTATGTAACACTCCTCTATATAACTATTCAATAAATCTTCCCGGACTCTTCTTTGCCCTCTAGATTCTGACTTGTCCCCTTTTCCATTTTCTGCTTATCTCCTCTAACCCCCGGGGTCTTCTGGTCCCATAACCCTATATCATCTTACATGTCGACCTTTAGTGTGATGACCTTTTGTCCCCGTCGACCGATTTACTGTCTAACTTCTGGTGACTATGTGGACATCGTCTGCCTTTTTACTGTAGATGTTTCAATCCACACCCCATTTTTTTTTTTTTTTTTTGAGGAGAATGATCCAATATGACATATCTGTGAGTGGTAAAAGTATGTGAACCTTTGCTCTCAGTATCGGGTATGACCCCCTTGTGCAGCAATAACCGCTTCTAAACACTTCCGCTAATTGGTGATTAGTCCTGAATATCAGCTTGGAGGAATTTTACCCCATTCCTCAGTACAAAACGGCTTCACCTCTGTTATGTTGGTGGGTCTCCTCCCATGAGCTGCTCGCTTCAGGTCCTTCCACAACATTTCCATTGGATTAAGGTCAGGACTATGACTTGGCCATTCCACAACTTTACATTTATTCTTCTTTAACCATTCTTTGGTGGAATGACTTGTGTGCTTTGGGTCGTAGTCTTGCTGCATGACCCACGTTCTCTTCAGATGCAGATCATGGACAGATGTCCTGACATTTTCCTTTAGAATATTCTGGTATAATTCAGAATTCATTGTCCCATCAATGATAGCTAGTCGTCCTGGGCCAGATGCAGCAAAACAGGCCCAAACCATGATACCATCCCCACCGTGTGTCACAGATGGTATGAGGTTTTTATGCTGAAATACAGTGTTCTCCTTTCTCCAAACATAAGGCTTCTCATTTAACCCAAAAAGCTCTAGTTTAGACTCATCTGTACACAAAACTTTGTTCCATTAGCCTTCTGGCTTGTCCAGGTGATCTTTAGCAAACTACAGACGGGCAGCAATGTTCTTTCTGGAGAGCAGCAGACTTCTCCTTGCAATCCTGCCATGCACACCATTGTTTTTCAGTGTCCTCCTGATGGTGAACTCATTAACATTAGCTAATATGAGAAAGGCCTTCAGTTGCTTAGAGGTTACTTTGAGTTCCTTTGTGACCTTGCAAACTATTAGATGCCTTGCTCTTGGCGTGATCTTTGTTGGATGACCACTCCTGGGGAGGGTAATAATGTTCTGGAATTTCCTTCATTTGTACACAATCTGTCTCACTGGTGGAGTCCAAACTCTTTAGAGATGATTTTGTAACCTTTTCCAGTCTGATGAGCATCAACAACTCTTCTTCAGAGGTCCTCAGATCTCCTTTGTTCGTGGCATGATACAGTTCCACAAACATGTGTTTTGAACGTCAGACTTTGATAGATTCCTGTTCTTTTAAAAAGACAGGTTGTCCACTCACACCCGATTGTCATCTCATAGATTGAAAATACAGTACCTGACTAATTTCTCCTTCAAAATATCTGCTAAGCCTAAAGGTTCACATACTCTTACCACTCAGATACGTAATATTGGATACTTTTCTCAATAAAAAAATGAGCATGTCTAATTTTTTTTTTTGTCTCATTTGTTTGATTTTGTTCTGTTTATCTACTTTTGTGAAAATCGGAGGTAGTTTTTAGGCCAAATTTCAACAGAAATATAGAAAATTCTGAAGGGTTCACAAACTTTCAAGCACCACTGTACATAGATGAATGTCTCAGAGAGACAGACAGGCTTACATAGATGAGTATTACGGAGAGACAGACAGACTGAATGTGTAATGAAGTTTAAAGCACAAAAGGTCCTTTCATTAACATCCTGTCTACATTTGCGGCCTATCTGTGGTCTCCAGATTTGGATAATCTCCTGATGCAGACACCAGTACTACACCAGGAGCTGTAGAATATTCTTCCATCAAGTCCAGTTCAGCAATGTGGCTGGCTGGTGAATTTCAAATGATGATAAAAGTCCTGTGGGACATATTTGGCTCCTACACCGGAAGAGTACCTCTGGGACCTTGGACAATCTTAGGTGACAAAGAACAATTCTCTGCTACTTCCTGTGGGTCAAGTTCTCATCACTGGAGAAGTGGAGGCCAATCATCCCTCTTCCTCTAAGCTCTGATAGACACAACCAACCCATCAACCTAACAGGCCTTTCACAAGCCTGTTCTGTCCTTACAACAGATGGAAATCGCCTCAGCTGTCCTTTAAACCATGGCCTATTCTCTGACTTGTCAGAGTGACTGGAATCTAAATTTCCCATCAATGTGCTAATCTACGTGCTGACTTCCCAGCCCCTGTTTTACTGTACAAAACACCGGCAAGAGCGTTCAGTTTGCATTTGGTTAAGACACTTATGTAAACCACCAAAGTGGAGCCAAGATTTAGGCTGTGCTTTATCATCATTCTGTGGGCAGATGTACTGACTCAGACGCCGGCTTGTCCACTCTCCCTTACCTGAGGAAGCAGACAGAGATCTGTAGTATGTATTGCAGATATTTTGAGAACGCCCTAGTAGTCTAGCTTATTTAATCCTTCTACCTCTTTGTAATGAGATGACAGGTCTTTATTCCACTCCTTTTAAACAGTCAGACATCGGGAATATTAATGAATGTCTAAAGTGAATAACACCTGTATAAAGGGTGAATATGATCTGGTTTGTTCTGTAAACCTTTCTGAGTTTCCTGAGGAACACCTACCAGAATCTTTGAAAGCCACCAGAGCAATCTGCAATCACCGGCAGGTAACGGTGCAATATTACCCAAGGATCGACTGCATTCAAGAATCTGAGCATATATCATATTGATGTATGTTTTTGGTCTCGCACAGTGTACACTTTTATTTGTTTTTGGTAAAATAACCACACATTTTGAGACCCACCCTCCCCGATTTCATTCTGCTATCTTCTAGGAACTTATTGTCTGGCTTCAAAAGTTTGAGCTGCAAACTCATAACCTTCGTTGGACTATTTTCATTGCCGCAAGTCTTCACTTCTCATCCTTTTTTTTTTTTTTCTCTAACCCGCCCCCCCGCCCCCCCTCTGTAATTTGGAAAGTAAATTTGGGGTTTACAGACTGTGGGCGTCTTCTCCTGCTTGGAGCCCTCTCTGATCTTTCACATTGAGGAGCCCCAGCTGTGTGCGATTTGTTCTTTATTGTCCAGACTGTATAATTCCCTCACTGTAATTGGAGCTTCTATAATTGTGTGTAATGAATAAAAGATAATCGCTCCTTAGTTGTATGCAGTAGTTCTCCTATGTGTAATGTACCATTTCCTTCCAGATGCCTCTATATCAGGCCTGGCCAACTTGTGGCTCTCCAGCTGAAACTGGTAAGTCCCTACCGTTCAGCTGCTAAAGCATGCTGGGACTTGTAGTTTCACAACAGCTGGAGAGCCAAAGGTTGGCCAGGCATGCCCTATAGTATATTCCATTTGTCAGATGAAATGCAAGCCTTCTCTTCCTGTTATCATGTATCTTCTGCATGGTGCTACCGCTCAGTAACCCCTGGTTTCTCATGGCTCTAGGATGGGACCCTGCGGCTCTGGAGATACGAGACCGGGGAAGAGATTCAGAGCTGGGAAATCGGCAGTATCCAGAGGCCTGGAGATGCACAGGAGCGCACGGTTAGCGTGTTGTCTTATCATGGGCAGATTAGCAGAGTTCTCCTCATACCATAACCCCAGCATCACACGGACACAAAATCATTTCCATCTGTAACTAATGAGTCTATAACTTCCTATTCTTTTATATCAAAAATGTTTACAATGAATTTAATGTTCCAGCGCAGTGAAGAATGAGTGTCAGAAGGAACGCGCCCTCATGATGTCATTTATTTCTACATGTGCCAGTGGCAGGTCAATATGGTGGGTTATAATGAGAGATGGGCTGTAGGTGCCCATTCTGTGATTATCTAATGTGTCTTGTGCTGGGTGCAATGCCAGGGAGCACTTTAATACATATACTAGGGAATCCTGGCGGTAACCGTATTAGTTATGGAGGATACTACAGAGATAATGAGTCTGTAATTTGAGGGTATTTGTCATAAAGAGATCTTCTCAGACTGCGGTCACAATGTTCCACTATATTTAGCAGAAGTGTAGGACTCTGCAGGTCACACATTGCACGTCTGTAGGACCCAGAGAGGAGTATTGTGGCGAATGGGTCATGTCCAATGAAAGCGGCCATTGTTATACAATGGTAGTGACCACTATATTCTGGACTATAAGATTTTTGAACTGAGCGACCTGTAAGTGTTCCACCGCGTGGAAGTATTGGTGTATACAAAGCGTGGAGAAGTGACTGATTAAATAACAGCTAGTCAGTGGTTGAGGACCCGCAAGACGCGCTGATATGTGGCTGCAATTAGCTGTCGTAGTTTTCAGAGCACCCAGCAGGTGCACAGGGAGAGCTCAGTAACTGGCACAGTTTCCAGAGCACCCAGCAGGTCACACGTTCCAGGTCACCCAGCAGGTGCACAGGGAGAGTTCAGTAACTGACACCGTTTCTAGAGCACAATGGTGATGCATTGTAAATGGCGGCGGACATTTTGCCCCATAATTCCGAACCGAAGCAACAAATAATTCAAATTGTTTTCTGCAAATCTATGGGCCAAGACCTTTAATTTGGTATAGGATGTGCCCTGCTCAGACAATGGCATCATAGAAATATGTCACTCATAACTCGTCCTTTTGCTACTAATACATATATAATAATATAGATTTTTCATCTTTTGTCTAGAGGTTTGCAGTCTCCAGGATCTGTTGCTGCCCGAGCGGAGAGAACTTTGCTGTATTATGTGACAGGTGAGGGCGGGTATGACACATAATAGGGGGTAGTGTACGGTGTAGCACAGAGTTAGTGGTATAAGATTGGGGGGTGGGGGAGGTCACATGACACCTGATGAATGCTGGGATTGGGGCAGTGACGGGTGAGGGCGGGTATGACACATAATAGGGGGTAGTGTACGGTGTAGCACAGAGTTAGTGGTATAAGATTGGGGGGAGGGGAGGTCACATGACACCTGATGAATGCTGGGATTGGGGCAGTGACGGGTGAGGGCGGGTATGACACATAATAGGGGGTAGTGTACGGTGTAGCACAGAGTTAGTGGTATAAGATTGGGGGGAGGGGAGGTCACATGACACCTGATGAATGCTGGGATTGGGGCAGTGACAGGTGAGGGCGGGTATGACACATAATAGGGGGTAGTGTATGGTGTAGCACAGAGTTAGTGGTATAAGATTGGGGGGAGGGGAGGTCACATGACACCTGATGAATGCTGGGATTGGGGCAGTGACAGGTGAGGGCGGGTATGACACATAATAGCGGGTAGTGTACGGTGTAGCACAGAGTTAGTGGTATAAGATTGGGGGGAGGGGAGGTCACATGACACCTGATGAATGCTGGGATTGGGGCAGTGACAGGTGAGGGCGGGTATGACACATAATAGGGGGTAGTGTACGGTGTAGCACAGAGTTAGTGGTATAAGATTGGGGGGGGGGAGGTCACATGACACCTGATGAATGCTGGGATTGGGGTAGTGACGGGTGAGGGCGGGTATGACACATAATAGGGGGTAGTGTACGGTGTAGCACAGAGTTAGTGGTATAAGATTGGGGGAGGGGAGGTCACATGACACCTGATGAATGCTGGGATTGGGGCAGTGACAGGTGAGGGCGGGTATGACACATAATAGCGGGTAGTGTACGGTGTAGCACAGAGTTAGTGGTATAAGATTGGGGGGGGGGAGGTCACATGACACCTGATGAATGGTGGGATTGGGGCAGTGACAGGTGAGGGCGGGTATGACACATAATAGGGGGTAGTGTACGGTGTAGCACAGAGTTAGTGGTATAAAATTGGGGGGAGGGGAGGTCACATGACACCTGATGAATGCTGGGATTGGGGCAGTGACAGGTGAGGGCGGGTATGACACATAATAGGGGGTAGTGTACGGTGTAGCACAGAGTTAGTGGTATAAGATTGGGGTGGGGGAGGTCACATGACACCTGATGAATGCTGGGATTGGGGCAGTGACGGGTGAGGGCGGGTATGACACATAATAGGGGGTAGTGTACGGTGTAGCACAGAGTTAGTGGTATAAGATTGGGGGGGAGGGGAGGTCACATGACACCTGATGAATGCTGGGATTGGGGCAGTGACGGGTGAGGGCGGGTATGACACATAATAGCGGGTAGTGTACGGTGTAGCACAGAGTTAGTGGTATAAGATTGGGGGGGGGGGAGGGGAGGTCACATGACACCTGATGAATGCTGGGATTGGGGTAGTGACGGGTGAGGGCGGGTATGACACATAATAGGGGGTAGTGTACGGTGTAGCACAGAGTTAGTGGTATAAGATTGGGGGGGGGAGGGGAGGTCACATGACACCTGATGAATGCTGGGATTGGGGCAGTGACGGGTGAGGGCGGGTATGACACATAATAGGGGGTAGTGTACGGTGTAGCACTGAGTTAGTGGTATAAGATTGGGGGGGGGGGAGGTCACATGACACCTGATGCATGCTGGGATTGGGGCAGATATAATGGATGTGTCTCTTGCAGAGTATCTGGCATCTATCTGTTCTCCATGTCCTCTGCTCCCCGCCTGACGCCCCTGCAGTACATCTCACTGTCCTATGTCCCCTTGGACCTGGATTATGAAGACGACGCCTCCCTCCTGGTGTTATCGGGTGTCAGGGATTGCCCCGTAGAGCGCTACCAGTGCAGGGATGGAAGCTGGCAGGTTAGTTATTGGGAGAATGACCAGACGTTATATAATCAGGGGCGGAATGACATTCATAGCATCACTGACTGCAGATCTTCTATCCTCACTGAAATGCTCTGCTCTGCTTTTTCAATCATGTGATACTTAAACAGGTATAAGGGCTGATTCATTGCTGATCCCAGCTGGGAATGCAATAGCGATACTGCACGCTGTCTGTCTGCGGTAATATGCTAATCCACTGCGATCACCATACTGCCGCAACACAACGACGCCCATCTTACCTTACACACATCCGTAATACTTAGCAAGACTGTGACACCATCGGTAACATGGAGTACCATCGCAGCACTACATAGGGACACCTACCTTACCTTACCTTACATACATCTGTAATACTTAGCAAGTCTGTGACACCATCGGTAACATGGAGTACCATCGCAGCACTACATAGGGGCGCCTACCTTACCTTACACACATCTGTAATACTTAGCAAGACTGCGACACCATCGGTAACATGGAGTACCATCACAGCACTACATAGGGACCCCCACCTTACCTTACACACATCTGTAATACTTAGCAAGTCTGTGACACCATCGGTAACATGGAGTACCATCACAGCACTACATAGGGACGCACCTACCTTACCTTACACACATCTGTAATACTTAGCAAGACTGTGACACCATCAGTAACATGGAGTACCATCGCAGCACTACATAGGGACGCCTACCTTACCTTACATACATCTGTAATACTTAGCAAGACTGTGACACCATCAGTAACATGGAGTACCATCGCAGCACTACATAGGGACCCCCACCTTACCTTACACACATCTGTAATACTTAGCAAGACTGACACCATCGGTAACATGGAGTACCATCACAGCACTACATAGGGACGCCTACCTTACCTTACACACATCTGTAATACTTAGCAAGACTGTGACACCATCGGTAACATGGATTACCATCGCAGCACTACATAGGGACCCCCACCTTACCTTACACACATCTGTAATACTTAGCAAGACTGTGACACCATCGGTAACATGGAGTACCATCACAGCACTACATAGGGACGCCTACCTTACCTTACACACATCTGTAATACTTAGCAAGACTGTGACACCATCGGTAACATGGATTACCATCGCAGCACTACATAGGGACGCCTACCTTACCTTACATACATCTGTAATACTTAGCAAGACTGTGACACCATCGGTAACATGGAGTACCATCGCAGCACTACATAGGGACGCCTACCTTACCTTACATACATCTGTAATACTTAGCAAGACTGTGACACCATCGGTAACATGGAGTACCATCGCAGCACTACATAGGGACCCCCACCTTACCTTACACACATCTGTAATACTTAGCAAGTCTGTGACACCATCGGTAACATGGAGTACCATCGCAGCACTACATAGGGATGCCTACCTTACACACATCTGTAATAATTAGCAAGTCTGTGACACCATCGGTAACATGGAGTACCATCGCAGCACTACATAGGGACGCCTACCTTACCTTACACACATCTGTAATACTTAGCAAGTCTGTGACACCATCGGTAACATGGAGTACCATCGCAGCACTACATAGGGATGCCTACCTTACACACATCTGTAATACTTAGCAAGTCTGTGACACCATCGGTAACATGGAGTACCATCGCAGCACTACATAGGGACACCTACCTTACCTTACACACATCTGTAATACTTAGCAAGTCTGTGACACCATCGGTAACATGGAGTACCATCACAGCACTACATAGGGACGCCCACTTTACCTTACACACATCTGTAATACTTAGCAAGTCTGTGACACCATCTGTACCGTCGCAGCCTCAGGCACACCCATACAAGCTCTGTCCTTACTCAGGAATTGATAACCTCAGCGCATGCAGTGAGTACTCGGGCTGCTTATGGCATCGCAGTGCCTAATTTATGCTCGCTCCTGCAAGAGCAGAAGTCTCTACTGTCCTGAACAAGCCGCTTCCCTGTACAATGCCTCCCTTCTGCTCTTCACCCGCTTCTCTCACCTATCCTGTGTCTCTTCTGTCCTGAACAAGCCGCTTCCCTGTACAATGTCTCCTTCTGCTCCTCACCCGCTTCTCTCACCTATCCTGTGTCTCTCCTGTCCTGATCAAGCCGCTTCCCTGTACAATGTCTCCTTCTGCTCCTCATCCGCTTCTCTCACCTATCCTGTGTCTCTTCTGTCCTGAACAAGCCGCTTCCCTGTACAATGCCTCCTTCTGCTCCTCACCCGCTTTTCTCACCTATCCTGTGTCTCTCCTGTCCTGAACAAGCCGCTTCCCTGTACAATGCCTCCCTTACTTCTGCTCTTGACTCTGGCCCTGATTCAGAGCCGGACGCTCTGACAGAGCGCTCGCTCTGAATCGGGGCCGTCCCTCTTACTTTTTGGAGCGGCCTCCTGGCCGCTCGCATAGCTGTGGGTGGCCACCCACAGCTATAGCGAGCGGCCAAAATGATGGTCGCGATGGTTAAGACCATCGCGACCGTCGGGCTTGCGATGAGACCCTTCTGGTAGGGTCTCGCTACCGCAAGCCCTGGAGTGCTTTTGGCTCTATTAGAGCCAAAAGCGCTCCCACTGACATCACTAGTGATGTCAGAGGGGCCGGCCCCAGACGTTAGGAATTCCCATGGGACGCCTCCGTCTGGGCAGCCACGCCCCCGGCACGCCCACCAAAGGGGGCGTGCTGTCAATCACCATCGACAGCACGCCCCCTTTGGTGCGAGACCCATAACAACGGCTTGGCCGTCGTTATTCGGGTCTCGCGCATGCGCACGATGGAGCCGGCTCCATCGTGCGCATGCGCACTTGGGCAACATCGACCCACTTGCGAGCGGGTCTGAATCAGGCCCTCTGTTGCTCTGGTAATAACTTCTCACCCTCACAGATCCACACCACAACCCTGGCATTCCAAATGCACCAGATACCTGCAAAAGTGTTCAAGAATTGCAGAGCGCCATTGGAGGAAATCACGCTCTATGGCTGACTTCCTCCATTTCAAATTTATTCTCTCATCCTACAGTGCTGCCCTGTCCCTCTTCAAACAATCCTATTTCAATAACCTAATCTCCTCCCAATTCTCAAATTTTCTGAGTCTCTTTGCCACTTTCAACTCCCTCTGCCCTTCCCCCTCCTCGCCTCCCCTCCTCACTCTCTGCCCTTGACTTTGACCCTTCTTTACACCCTAAAATTGTCTCCGTACGTGAGGACATCTTATCCAATCAGACCCTCAGCACTCCTGCCCCTCTTTTCCCTGACCACTCCTCCCCTTCTGTCTCACCAACTCTGACATCCTTCTCCCCTGTTTCTGAAGAGGAAGTCATGGCCCTCACCCGGTCCTCCCCCAACCCCCCCCCCCCTTGTCGTCTCCTCTCCTTCCTGTCTCCTTCTCCCTGTTCCCATCTTGCCCACGTCCTCAATCTCTCCCTCTCATCAGGCACTGTTCCTTCTGCATTCAAGCATGCCCTTGTCTCCCCCATTCTTAAAAAACCTACCCTTGATCCTAACATACTCTCCAACTGCGGACCCATCTCTCTCCTCCCATTTGTTTCCAAACTCCTTGAGCGGATTGTCTACCACCACCTTACCACCTTTCTTTCCTCCCACTACCTCCTTGACTCATTTCAATCTGGCTTCCGTTCTCTCCACTCCACTGAAACTGCCCTCACAAAAGTCAGCAATGACCTCCTTGCTGCCAAATCCAAGGGCCACTACTCCCTGCTCATTCTCCTTGACCTCTCTGCTGCATTTGACACTGTAGACCACCACCTCCTCCTGCAAATCCTTCACTCCCTTGGTCTACGTAGCACTGCCCTCTCCTGGCTGTCATCCTACCTCTCTGATTGTTCCTTCTCTGTCTCCTTTCATGACTCCTCTTCCCCCCCCCCCCACTTCCACTAACAGTAGGAGTTCCCCAAGGTTCTGTTCTTGGACCTCTCCTTTTCTCCCTATATACGTCCTCTTTAGGTGATCTCATTAACTCTTTTGACCTCCAATATCATCTCTATGCTGATGATACTCAAATTTACCTTTCCACCCCTGAGCTCTCCCCCTCGCTCCTTACCCGTAACTCCAGCTGTCTCTCTGCTGTCTCTTCATGGATGTCCCAGCGCTTTATTAAACTTAACATGTCTAAGACTGAGCTGATCATCTTCCCACCCTCTTCCATAATCTCACTTCCCACTATTTCACTATTTATTGATGGCACAACTATCTCCTTTAGCCCCAAAGTGCGCTGCCTTGGCGTTATCCTAGACTCCTCCCTCTCCTTTATACCACATATATTCTTCACCTCTCACAGTCCTGCCGTTTCCACCTAAAAAATATCTCCAGGATTAGACCCTTCTTCACCCAGGATGCTACTAAAACCCTCATCCACTCGCTGGTCATCTCCAGATTGGACTACTGTAACCTCCTATCTGGTCTCCCACCTCTCTCCACTACAATCTGTCTTCAATGCTGCTGCTCTGCTCATCTTCCTCTCCAGATGTTTTACATCTGCTTCGCCTCTCCTTCAAGCCCTACACTGGCTCCTCTTCCCCTTCAGATGCCAATTCAAGGTTCTTACACACACCTACAAAGCCCTCACCAAATCCTCTCCCACATACATTTCTGACCTTCTCTCCCTTCACACTGCCGCCCGTCCACTTCGCTCAACTAATGCCTGCCGCCTCTCTTGCCAACTGATTACTTCCTCCCACTCCCGCTTCCAAGATTTTGCCTGTGCTGCTCCCTACCTTTGGAACTCCCTCCCTCTCCCGATCAGACTCTACAAAACTTCAAACGGGATTTCAAGACCCACTACTTCATCAAGGCCTTCCAGCACTCATCCTAACCCACCTCATGCTCTTTCCTCCCTGTCTTCCCCTTCTGTGTCATGCCCGTCTGTCTGCCCCTCCCCTTTAGAATGTAAGCTCTACTCCCCACAAGGGCACCTGACTGCTAATAATAACTAAATAAAATAAATGTCAGACTAATTCAAGGAGAATCTAGTGAAGGGATTTATGTATCCAAATCAACCTACTGCAGCTAGGTTCTTCTTCGTAGCCAAAAAGGATGGAGCACTCGATCACATGAGTCACCATGCCATAACCATTAAAAAAACGTGTGCCCCATCTCACTCATTTTCAAACTATTTGACTGCCTAAAAGGTGACACTGTCTTTACCAAGCTGGACATGAGGGGGGCCTACAACCTTACCTGGATTCAACAAGGAGATGAGAGAGACTGCTTTTATCACAAGGGAAGGGCACTTGGAATACTTGGTTCAGCACGTACATACATAACGCCGGGAGCTCCGTGTCACTTGGTAGCGCCGAGTGTCTTTCATGTGACTTTTTACCTTCAAATGCGTCTTATTCGCACAGCGATGTAAATAGATATCACAAGCAGCTTCTGCTGATTATAATATATGCAGCATGGTTATGTTCTGCGGTAGTATCTGCATATGAAACGCTACATTAGTGTTACAGCCGCTGACACTGTAACGTAGCATTTCACCCGCACCTACATGTGCAGCGCTACGGAGTCACAGACAATGGCCACAAGAAGCCATTCAGGCCATCACTTCGATCACTATCCTCAAACAGCTGGACACCTCTCATCTCCTTCATATTGGTGGTGGATGCATGCTCCATTGGCAGTGGGGCAGTACTGCCACAGTGAGATATCACGAGGAAGTTTCACCCCTGCGGATATCATTCCCACAATATGCTTCCTGCAGGGAAGAACTACAGCATTGGGTACAAGGAACTCCTAGCCATTAAACTGGAGCTCGAGGAGTGGAGACATGTTCCTGAGTGGGTCCTTCACCTGGTGACAGTATTTACAGATCGCAAAAGCCTGGCACATCTGCAGTCAGCCAGCAGACTGAACCCAAGACCAGCACACTGGTTACTGTTATTTATCCAGGTTTGCAGCTCACCTCTCCTTTTGGCCAGGATCTCGGAACTCCAAAGAAGATGCTTTATCCTGCTTGTATGACAACACAAACTGAGACTAGGTGAATTCCAAACCACTCCTTGACCCAGCTAGAATACTAGTAGTTATGGATAGTATCCCAGCAGCAGTTCTCTCCCCACAGCAGATCAGAAGTGTCGGGCTGAGACCAAGATTACTCCTCTGGGCCCACACATCAGTTTTTGTGAAATTCCGGGTCCCAGAAAATTAACCACTTCCTCTCCAGATCTTACTGGTGGCCTACTCTTTCAAGAACATCTCTGTCTGTGACAAGTGTGCTCAAGACCCAGAGGATGAAGCCATGAGGACCTCTGTGTTCACTCCCCATTTCAAGTCAACCTTGGTCCATAATCTCCATGGACTTTATCACTGATCTGCCAGTATCTAAGTGGTGCAACACCACCTGGTTTGTGGTTGATCTGTTCACCATGGTGGCCCACTAAAGGACATACCCTCAGCCGAAGATTTGTCACAAACCTTCATTCAGGACATATTCCAACTCCACAGTTGCCCCAGCGACATCACATCAGATAGGGGTACCCAGTTCATATACCGGTTCTGGAGTGCTTTCTGAAAACACACTCATAAAACTGAACTTTTCCTTGGCATATCACTCTCCGTCTACTGGTCAGACTGAGAAGGTAAACAAGGACCTCAAGACCTTCCTGCATATGTGCATTCAGGCAACCAGGAGGACTGCGTAGACTCTCCCGTGTGCATTACTCACAACCTGCACTACCAGTCGAGAACAGGTTCCACACCGTTCTTTGCTCTCCATGGGTATCTCTGACTTTCCGAACTTCCTGTCATCTCGACATTGGAAGTATTAGTAGAGGGCAATATACACTGAAAGTTCCACGACATTTGGGCTGGTGTCAGGTCATTGCTGGCAAAATCCTCAGCCACATACAAAATGGCATCTGATAAAAGGAGAAGGAAGGGCTCACATTTGGGTCACAGATGCAAAGTCTGGTGAACACTTATTTCTGGGTACCCTCTATGAAACTTGCTTCCAGGTACATCTGTCCCTTCCAATCACCTTGGATATCAATCCGGTGGTATTTAATTTGTAACTACCAGAACCTCTGCGGATCCTCAATGTGTTCCACAGCTAACTCATTACCAACAAACACTCCTCCCAGGACACGCCACCACCACCAGTTGCGGTGTAATCACAGGAGGAGCAGAAAACCAAGCAGGTTTTGGATGTCCTCGTATACTGAAGCACCCTGCAATATCTGATCGATTAGAAGGGATACGGTTCTAAGGAACAAATGTGGGTGGGAGCATCAGATGTCCATACCAAAGGAAGTTTCCCCCCATAAGAGGATCTGTGGATGGCCACCCTTTTGAGGAGGGGTAATGTCAGTACCAGCAGTCATAGACACTGGCCTGCCTCCAACACACTGCAGGCCACTGATTGCTGACCTTCCCAATAGAATCCTTAACAGAACCCAGCTAGGCTCAGGTTCTAGATCAGTGATTCCCAACCTCTGTCCTCAAGGCACACTAACGGTCCTGAATTTAGTGATATCCATGGATGGGAACAGATGGTCAAATCAATATAACTGAGGTACTAATTAAGTCACTTGTGCTCAAGTATCCCCTAAAACCTGGACTGTTAGTGTGCCTTTAGGACCGTGGTTGGGAACCCCTGCTATAGATGATATAACATCTCTCAGGTGTTACCACTAACCTCCAGCACTGATGACTCATGCGGGCAATTACCCATCTGCCAGCTGCTATAAGACCCTGCTCAATACACTTACCCAGTGCCTGAGTATCAGTTGTGTTCTACAGAGGTGCTCCTGAACTATTCTCTCCAGTATAGTTTCTTTCCAGTGCTATTTAGATTCCGTTGTTCAGTTTTCTAGACAGCAGCACATCCTCACTCACAGTTCCATCTGTTGTGTTTCCAGTCCTCGTAACCCCTAAGGACTCTGTGTTGCTTTCACAGTGGGAACCAACTATACTGGGCCGTGACCTGGGTCCTCACTGAGTTCAGTCCATATCCTATTGTGGAGATTCCTGGTGAAGTCCGGTGAGGGGCTTAGGGCCTGATTTAACTACGGATCGCAACTGCGATTACGCACACAATCTGGCTATGCATAGGGACGCCCACTGTATTTTGCACACATCCATTATGTTTAGCAAGACTGCAAAACCATCTGTAACATCACAGCCTCGCACACACTTGCACAAGCTCTGACCTTGCTCAGAAATTGCTAATTTCATCGTGCTCTACAAACACCTCTGTATACGCTGTTACACGCTACTCGCTGTACAAACACTGGCAACACCTCTGTATACGCTGTTACACGCTACTCGCTGTACAAACACTGGCAACACCTCTGTATACGCTGTTACACGCTACTCGCTGTACAAACACTGGCAACACCTCTGTATACGCTGTTACACGCTACTCGCTGTACAAACACTGGCAACACCTCTGTATACGCTGTTACACGCTACTCGCTGTACAAACACTGGCAACACCTCTGTATACGCTGTTACACGCTACTCGCTGTACAAACACTGCCAACACCTCTGTATACGCTGTTACACGCTACTCGCTGTACAAACACTGCCAACACCTCTGTATACGCTGTTACACGCTGCACACTATACAAACACTGCTAACACCTCTGTATACGCTGTTACACGCTGCACACTATACAAACACTGCTAACACATTAGTGCACCTTGTGACACACTAAGTTTATCACACACTGTGTACTCAGCTGTACTGTACCTTTATCATTTGTACCTACAGTGTTGCACACCTCAGGGTACCACCTCTCGGAGTATGGCAGCTATACTGCTTTCTGTGTGTTCCCCGTAGCACCAAGGTCTTACACACTGTCAGATATAACGGACATTCTCATTAATTAGGTGAATAAATTACTTTAAGTTTGCATTTATAAATTCCGGTTCAAAATCTTAGTAAATGCACAAAGTTTCCACTATTATTTTATAGTCGTTCAGTATGACCTTAAACAACGGACAGAATAATAATAGTGTCTTTCTACAATTTAATCCCGGGAATCCCGTCATTTAGAGGTTTTTAATCCTGAATAACAGGATGAAATAAATGGGGCAGGATTGTCTTCCCTACTCCTGTGTCACGGAGTGTCCCCTCCTAACACAATACCTGCTATGTATATACTGTATCCCAGACCATATTATAGCGCTTTTATATACCCAGTACTAGAAGTATCCCACCAGGACAACTTCCGTTGTGTCTGTGCCGATTACATGCTGAACTACAAGAACAATGTAACCATGGGCCTCATTCTAGTTTATCTACTGCACCACCTTGTAAATAAGCCAGAAGTATGTATGATGGGATGTGAGATTTAGATGTGTGATATTACATATTATAATACCTGTGTAATATTACATATTATAATTCCTGTGTAATATTGCATATTATTATTATTATTCCTGTGTAATATTACATATTATTATTATTCCTGTGTAATATTACATTTATTATCCCTGTGTAATATTACATTTATTATCCCTGTGTAATATTACATATTATCCCTGTGTAATATTACATATTATCCCTGTGTAATATTGAATATTACTATTATTCCTGTGTAATATTGCTTATTATTATTATCCCTGTGTAAAATTACATTTTATTATCCCTGTGTAATATTACATATTATTCCTGTGTAATATTGAATATTACTATTATCCCTGTGTAATATTGCTTATTATTATTATTATTATTATCCCTGTGTAATATTGCATATTATTATTATCATCCCTGTGTAATACATATTATTATCCCTGTGTAATATTACATATTATTCCTGTGTAATATTGAATATTACTATTATCCCTGTGTAATATTACATATCCCTGTGTAATATTACATATTATTATAATACCTGTGTAATATTACATATTATTATAATTCCTGTGTAATATTACATATTATTATCCCTATGTAATATTGCTTATTATTATTATCCCTGTGTAATATTGCATATTATTATTATTATCCCTGTGTAATATTGCATATTATTATTATTATCCCTGTGTAATATTACTGATCATTATTATTATTATTCCTGAGTAGTAATAATAATAATTATTATTATCCCTGTGTAATATTACATATTATTATCCCTGTGTAATATTACATATTATTATTATCATAATCATCCCTGTGTAATACATATTATTATCCCTGTGTAATATTACATATCCCTGTGTAATATTACATATTATTATTATCCCTGTGTAATATTGCATATTATTATTATTATCCCTGTGTAATATTGTATATTTATTATTATCCCTGTGTAATATTACTGATCATTATTATTATTATTCCTGAGTAGTAGTAATAATAATAATTATTATTATCCCTGTGTAATATTACATATTATTATCCCTGTGTAATATTACATATTATTATCCCTGTGTAATATTACATATTATTATTCCTGTGTAATATTACATTTTATTATTCCTGTGTAATATTACATTTTATTATCCCTGTGTAATATTACATTTTATTATCCCTGTGTAATATTACATATTATCCCTGTGTAATATTACATTTTATTTTATCCCTGTGTAATATTGAATATTACTATTATCCCTGTGTAATATTGCTTATTATTATTATTATTATTATTATCCCTGTGTAATATTGCATATTATTATTATCATCATCATCCCTGTGTAATACATATTATTATCCCTGTGTAATACATATTATTATCCCTGTGTAATATTACATATCCCTGTGTAATATTACATATTATTATAATACCTGTGTAATATTACATATTATAATTCCTGTGTAATATTACATATTATTATCCCTATGTAATATTGCTTATTATTATTATCCCTGTGTAATATTGCATATTATTATTATTATCCCTGTATTGTATATTTATTATTATCCCTGTGTAATATTACTGATCATTATTATTATTATTCCTTAGTAATAATAATAATAATTATTATTATCCCTGTGTAATATTACATATTATTATCCCTGTGTAATATTACATATTATTATTATTATCCTAATCATCCCTGTGTAATACATATTATTATCCCTGTGTAATATTACATATCCCTGTGTAATATTACATATTATTATAATACCTGTGTAATATTACATATTATTATAATTCCTGTGTAATATTACATATTATTATCCCTATGTAATATTGCTTATTATTATCCCTGTGTAATATTGCATATTATTATTATCCCTGTGTAATATTGCATATTATTATTATTATCCCTGTGTAATATTGTATATTTATTATTATCCCTGTGTAATATTACTGATCATTATTATTATTATTATTATTCCTGAGTAGTAATAATAATAATAATTATTATTATCCCTGTGTAATATTACATATTATTATCCCTGTGTAATATTACATATTATTATTCCTGTGTAATATTACATATTATTATAACTGTGTAATATTACATGTTATTATTCCTGTGTAATATTACATTTTATTATCCCTGTGTAATATTACATATTATTCCTGTGTAATATTACATATTATTCCTGTGTAATATTACATATTATCCCTGTGTAATATTACATATTATCCCTGTGTAATATTACATTTTATTTTATCCCTGTGTAATATTGAATATTACTATTATCCCTGTGTAATATTACTGATCATTATTATTCCTGAGTAATAATAATTATAATAATAATTATTATTAGCATCCCTGTGTAATATTACATATCATCCCAATCAAAACAACTATATTGTTAGCTGGATAGGTGCCCACCTCCAGCTAATAACATCCCCCCCCCCCCCCCCCTCCTGGTGCAGACCTGCTCTGTGTCAGTGCCCGTCAGGTGCCAAGTGCTGGCTATAGTCACAGTCCAGTCTAATGGGGGGCATCCACTAGACTATTTTATCCCTGTCCAACCTCTTAACGATTTTCCCTTGAAGTTTCCCTTGAAATATGATCTTCCACTCTGAACAATTTGCAAACGATTTGCAAAAGATCTAACAATAAGCTATGTTGTTTTAATCTGTGATTGAGAGCTTTCAGCTATAGTGGGCAGATAGTGGTTCATCGTTTGATCGTTCAGCGTGAACGATGTGTAAACTATTTGTAAGCAATCAACTGAAATTGACCTGCATGTTCAGTCGATGGAGGAGACGATCAAACGACCAGCGGGAGCGCGCATCGTACATCGTTAGAAACAATTGCTGCACGATTTGCAAACGATGTTTGAACGATTATCGAACGATTTTATCATTATCGTTCAACTTTATCGTCTAGTGGATACCCCCCTTAAAATGTTCCGTCTTTCCGTTTAGCCAACAACACAAGATGATTATTTGAAGAGGCTCTCGGAGACTGTACGAGGGGACTTGGATCAGGTTGGAGGTAAGTTCCCCTCAGCCATATTTCTTGCTTCTTACTTATTTTCTGTTGTGGGGGCAGCGTATGCACGTATCCATTTCTATACCAATGCCTGGCACCACACCAGCACATGCCAATGTCTATACCAATGCCTGGCACCACACCAGCACATGCCAATGTCTATACCAATGCCTGGCACCACACCAGCACATGCCAATGCCTGGCACCACACCAGCACATGCCAATGTCTATACCAATGCCTGGCACCACACCAGCACATGCCAATGTCTGTACCAATGACTGGCACCACACCAGCACATGCCAATGCCTGGCACCACACCAGCACATGACAAGACCAGACCTCATTGGTTCAGATGAGTGACAGAGGCAGAATAGTACCAGTCTGCCATAACGGGAAGTGCTGGGTGCTCTGCTATAGAGGTTTAACAAATGGACACAGTATAGGGACTATATAGGGACTACTGACTGGTCTATTTATAAATCTCCTCCCACAAATACCCGCTATGACCTGAACGCTGTTGCTGCCTGAGCTGTTTCACATTTGTACGTTTGGGCTTCACTCTTGTGAAGATGTTTTTAGTTGCACCGTAAGTGTGGGGCTCATTCACACGCTAGGAATATGCGAACTTACCACGCTTTTAGTGATTTGTTGCTCTTGTACCAATCTGGTATATTGTACTATTCATCTTATGTATAATGTTTTGTACTGTGCATTTACAGCAGATCGGTGTGATGGCGCCCTATGCTGCGACACGCGTTCTGCTTTCTATTTCTCCCTCCAATATATTGTTTTGTATATTTATTGCCGCAGTTACGCCATTTTGTTTGTTTTCTTCGATCTGTGTTAACAAGTTTCATATTCGTATAAATAATACAAGTCTGGAGTCTGCAGAACATCTTTACCGTGTATGACCCCACACCTTCCTCACCTAAATCATTACCGTGTATGACCCTACACCTTCCTCACCTAAATCATTACCGTGTATGACCCCACACCTTCCTCACCTACATTACTGCTTCCATACTGGCCCCAATATACACCCGACATACTACATCATTACCGTGTATGACCCCACACCTTCCTCACCTACATCATTACCGTGTATGACCCCACACCTTCCTCACCTACATCATTACCGTGTATGACCCCACACCTTCCTCACCTAAATCATTACCGTGTATGACCCTACACCTTCCTCCCCTACATCATTACCGTGTATGACCCCTCACCTTCCTCACCTAAATCATTACCGTGTATGACCCCACACCTTCCTCACCTACATTACTGCTTCCATACTGGCCCCAATATACACCCGACATACTACATCATTACCGTGTATGACCCCACACCTTCCTCACCTACATCATTACCGTGTATGACCCCACACCTTCCTCACCTACATCATTACCGTGTATGACCCCACACCTTCCTCACCTAAATCATTACCGTGTATGACCCCACACCTTCCTCACCTACATCATTACCGTGTATGACCCCTCACCTTCCTCACCTACATCATTACCATGTATGACCCCTCACCTTCCTCACCTACATCATTACCGTGTATGACCCCACACCTTCCTCACCTACATCATTACCGTGTATGACCCCACACCTTCCTCACCTACATCATTACCGTGTATGACCCTACACCTTCCTCACCTACATCATTACCGTGTATGACCCCTCACCTTCCTCACCTAAATCATTACCGTGTATGACCCCACACCTTCCTCACCTACATTACTGCTTCCATACTGGCCCCAATATACACCCGACATACTACATCATTACCGTGTATGACCCCTCACCTTCCTCACCTAAATCATTACCGTGTATGACCCCACACCTTCCTCACCTACATTACTGCTTCCATACTGGCCCCAATATACACCCGACATACTACATCATTACCGTGTATGACCCCACACCTTCCTCACCTAAATCATTACCGTGTATGACCCCACACCTTCCTCACCTACATTACTGCTTCCATACTGGCCCCAATATACACCCGACATACTACATCATTACCGAGTATGACCCTACACCTTCCTCACCTACATCATTACCGTGTATGACCCCACACCTTCCTCACCTAAATCATTACCGTGTATGACCCTACACCTTCCTCACCTACATCATTACCGTGTATGACCCCTCACCTTCCTCACCTACATCATTACCGTGTATGACCCCACACCTTCCTCACCTACATCATTACCGTGTATGACCCCACACCTTCCTCACCTAAATCATTACCGTGTATGACCCTACACCTTCCTCACCTACATCATTACCGTGTATGACCCCTCACCTTCCTCACCTAAATCATTACCGTGTATGACCCCACACCTTCCTCACCTACATTACTGCTTCCATACTGGCCCCAATATACACCCGACATACTACATCATTACCGTGTATGACCCCACACCTTCCTCACCTACATCATTACCGTGTATGACCCCACACCTTCCTCACCTACATCATTACCGTGTATGACCCCACACCTTCCTCACCTAAATCATTACCGTGTATGACCCCACACCTTCCTCACCTACATCATTACCGTGTATGACCCCAAACCTTCCTCACCTACATCATTACCATGTATGACCCCTCACCTTCCTCACCTAAATCATTACCGTGTATGACCCCACACCTTCCTCACCTACATCATTACCGTGTATGACCCCAAACCTTCCTCACCTACATCACTGCTTCCATACTGGCCCCAATATACACCCGACATCATTACCGTGTATGACCCTACACCTTCCTCACCTACATCATTACCATGTATGACCCCTCACCTTCCTCACCTACATCATTACCGTGTATGACCCCACACCTTCCTCACCTAAATCATTACCGTGTATGACCCTACACCTTCCTCACCTACATCATTACCGTGTATGACCCCTCACCTTCCTCACCTAAATCATTACCGTGTATGACCCCACACCTTCCTCACCTACATTACTGCTTCCATACTGGCCCCAATATACACCCGACATACTACATCATTACCGTGTATGACCCCACACCTTCCTCACCTACATCATTACCGTGTATGACCCCACACCTTCCTCACCTACATCATTACCGTGTATGACCCCACACCTTCCTCACCTAAATCATTACCGTGTATGACCCCACACCTTCCTCACCTACATCATTACCGTGTATGACCCCACACCTTCCTCACCTACATCATTACCGTGTATGACCCCACACCTTCCTCACCTAAATCATTACCGTGTATGACCCCACACCTTCCTCACCTACATCATTACCGTGTATGACCCCAAACCTTCCTCACCTACATCATTACCATGTATGACCCCTCACCTTCCTCACCTAAATCATTACCGTGTATGACCCCACACCTTCCTCACCTACATCATTACCGTGTATGACCCCAAACCTTCCTCACCTACATCACTGCTTCCATACTGGCCCCAATATACACCCGACATCATTACCGTGTATGACCCTACACCTTCCTCACCTACATCATTACCGTGCATGACCCCACACCTTCCTCACCTACATCATTACCATGTGTGACGCCACACCTTCCTCACCTACATCATTACCATGTATGACCCCACACCTTCCTCACCTACATCACTGCTTCCATACTGGCCCCAATATACACCCGACATACTACATCATTACCGTGTATGACCCTACACCTTCCTCACCTACATTACTGCTTCCATACTGGTCCCAATATACACCCTACATACTACATCATTACCGTGTATGACCCCACACCTTCCTTACCTACATCATTATCGTGTATGACCTGCACCTTCCTCACCTACATCACTGCTTCCATACTTGTCCTAATATACACCCGAATTACTACATCATTACCGTGTATGACCCTACACCTTCCTCACCTACATCATTACTGTGTATGACCCTACACCTTCCTCACCTACATCATTACCGTGTATGACCCCACACCTTCCTCACCTAAATCATTACCGTGTATGACCCCACACCTTCCTCACCTACATCACTGCTTCCATACTGGCCCCAATATACACCCGACATACTACATCATTACCGTGTATGACCCTACACCTTCCTCACCTACATCATTACCGTGTATGACCCCACACCTTCCTCACCTAAATCATTACCGTGTATGACCCCACACCTTCCTCACCTACATCATTACCGTGTATGACCCCACACCTTCCTCACCTACATCACTGCTTCCATACTGGCCCCAATATACACCCGACATACTACATCATTACCGTGTATGACCCCAGACCTTCCTCATCTACATCATTACCGTCTATGATCCCACACCTTCCTCACCTACATCATTACCGTGTATGACCTGCACCTTCCTCACCTACATCATTACCATGTATGACCCCACACCTTCCTCACCTAAATCATTACCGTGTATGACCCCACACCTTCCTCACCTACATCATTACCGTGTATGACCCCACACCTTCCTCACCTACATCACTGCTTCCATACTGGCCCCAATATATACTGGCCCCAATATACACCCGACATACTACATCATTACCGTGTATGACCCCACACCTTCCTCACCTACATCATTACCGTGTATGACCCCACACCTTCCTCACCTACATTACTGCTTCCATACTTGTCCTAATATACACCCTACATCATTACTGTGTATGACCCTACACCTTCCTCACCTACATTATTACCATGTATGACCCCTCACCTTCCTCACCTACATCATTACCGTGTATGACCCCACACCTTCCTCACCTACATCATTACCGTGTATGACCCCACACCTTCCTCACCTACATCACTGCTTCCATACTGGCCCCAATATATACTGGCCCCAATATACACCCGACATACTACATCATTACCGTGTATGACCCCACACCTTCCTCACCTACATCATTACCGTGTATGACCCCACACCTTCCTCACCTACATTACTGCTTCCATACTTGTCCTAATATACACCCTACATCATTACTGTGTATGACCCTACACCTTCCTCACCTACATTATTACCATGTATGACCCCTCACCTTCCTCACCTACATCATTACCGTGTATGACCCCACACCTTCCTCACCTACATCATTACCGTGTATGACCCCACACCTTCCTCACCTACATCACTGCTTCCATACTGGCCCCAATATACACCCGACATACTACATCATTACCATGTATGACCCCAGACCTTCCTCACCTATATTACTGCTTCCATACTTGTCCTAATATACACCCGACATACTACATCATTACCGAGTATGACCCCAGACCTTCCTCACCTACATCATTACCGTCTATGACCCTACACCTTACTCACCTACATCATTATCGTGTATGACCTGCACCTTCCTCACCTACATCACTGCTTCCATACTGGTCCCAATATACACCCTACATACTACATCATTACCGTGTATGACCCCACACCTTACTCGCCTACATCATTATCGTGTATGACCTGCACCTTCCTCACCTACATCACTGCTTCCATACTGGTCCCAATATACACCCTACATACTACATCATTACCGTGTATGACCCCACACCTTCCTCACCTACATCATTATCGTGTATGACCTGCACCTTCCTCACCTACATCACTGCTTCCATACTTGTCCTAATATACACCCAACATACTACATCATTACCGTCTATGACCCCACACCTTCCTCACCTACATCACTGCTTCCATACTGGTCCCAATATACACCCGAATTACTACATCATTACCGTGTATGACCCCACACCTTCCTCACCTACATCATTACTGTGTATGACCCTACACCTTCCTCACCTACATCATTATCGTGTATGACCTGCACCTTCCTCACCTACATCACTGCTTCCATACTGGCCCCAATATACACCCGACATACTACATCATTACCGTGTATGACCCCACACCTTCCTCATCTACATCATTACCGTCTATGACCCTACACCTTCCTCACCAACATCATTACCGTGTATGACCCCACACCTTCCTCACCTACATCATTACCGTGTATGACTCCACTCCTTCCTCACCTAAATCATTACCGTGTATGACCCCACACCTTCCTCACCTACATCATTACCGTGTATGACCTCACACCTTCCTCACCTACATCACTGCTTCCATACTGGTCCCAATATACACCCGACATACTACATCATTACCGTGTATGACCCTACACCTTCCTCACCTACATCATTACCGTGTATGACCTGCACCTTCCTCACCTAAATCATTACCGTGTATGACCCCACACTTTCCTCACCAACATCATTACCGTGTATGACCCTACACCTTCCTCACCTACATCATTACCGTGTATGACCCCACACCTTCCTCACCTAAATCATTACCGTGTATGACCCCAGACCTTCCTCACCTACATCATTACCGTGTATGACCTCACACCTTCCTCACCTACATCACTGCTTCCATACTGGTCCCAATATACACCCGACATACTACATCATTACCGTGTATGACCCTACACCTTCCTCACCTACATCACTGCTTCCATACTGACCCCAATATACACCCGAATTACTACATCATTACCGTGTATGACCCTACACCTTCCTCACCTACATCATTACCGTGTATGACCCCAGACCTTCCTCACCTACATCATTACCATATATGACCCCAGACCTTCCTCACCTACATCATTACCGTGTATGACCCCACACCTTCCTCACCTACATTACTGCTTCCATACTTGTCCTAATATACACCCTACATACTACATCATTACCGTGTATGACCTGCACCTTCCTCACCTACATCATTACCATGTATGACCCCACACCTTCCTCACCTACATCATTACCGTGTATGTCCCCACACCTTCCTCACCTACATCATTACCGTGTATGACCCCACACCTTCCTCACCTACATCATTACCGTGTATGTCCCCACACCTTCCTCACCTACATCATTACCGTGTATGACCCCACACCTTCCTCACCTACATCACTGCTTCCATACTGGCCCGAGTATTCACCACTGTCTCCTCCCCGAAATAATACGTTCCAAATCCTATCTTTTTATGGGGTTTTCCTCTAAGCCACTCCCTGGAGAAATAGAAAGTGGTCTTAGTGCTCCCAATTACCAATCTAAAAAAACCCCCTAACCCTATATACCAAACATAGACCTATATACCCCGTCCCCTAGGTTAGAGAGTGTCACTGTAAGTATACGGGGTAGTAGAGGAGGAGTCAAACCTATATACCCGTCCCCTAGGTTAGAGAGTGTCACTGTCAGTATACGGGGTACTAGAGGAGGAGTCACACCTATATATCCCGTCCCCTAGGTTAGAGAGTGTCACTGTCAGTATACGGGGTACTAGAGGAGGAGTCACACCTATATACCCCGTCCCCTAGGTTAGAGAGTGTCAGTATACGGGGTAGTAGAGGAGGGAGTCACACCTATATACCCCGTCCCCTAGGTTAGAGAGTGTCACTGTCAGTATACGGGGTACTAGAGGAGGAGTCACACCTATATACCCTGTCCCCTAGGTTAGAGAGTGTCAGTATATGGGGTACTAGAGATGGGGTCACACCTATATACCCTGTCCCCTAGGTTAGAGAGTGTCAGTATATGGGGTACTAGAGGAGGGGTCACACCTATATACCCCGTCCCCTAGGTTAGAGAGTGTCACTGTCAGTATACGGGGTACCAGAGGAGGAGTCACACCTATATATCATGTCCCCTAGGTTAGAGAGTGTCAGTATATGGGGTACTAGAGGAGGGAGTCACACCTATATACCCCGTCCCCTAGGTTAGAGAGTTTCACTGTCAGTATACGGGTACTAGAGGAGGAGTCACACCTATATACCCTGTCCCCTAGGTTAGAGAGTGTCAGTATATGGGGTACTAGAGGAGGGGTCACACCTATATACCCTGTCCCCTAGGTTAGAGAGTGTCAGTATATGGGGTACTAGAGGAGGGGTCACACCTATATACCCTGTCCCCTAGGTTAGAGAGTGTCAGTATACGGGGTACTAGAGGAGGAGTCACACCTATATACCCTGTCCCCTAGGTTAGAGAGTGTCAGTATATGGGGTACTAGAGGAGGGGTCACACCTATATACCCTGTCCCCTAGGTTAGAGAGTGTCACTATATGGGGTACTAGAGGAGGGGTCACACCTATATACCCCGTCCCCTAGGTTAGAGAGTGTCACTGTCAGTATACGGGGTACCAGAGGAGGGGTCACACCTATATACCCTGTCCCCTAGGTTAGAGAGTGTCACTATATGGGGTACTAGAGGAGGGGTCACACCTATATACCCCGTCCCCTAGGTTAGAGAGTGTCACTGTCAGTATACGGGGTACCAGAGGAGGAGTCACACCTATATATCATGTCCCCTAGGTTAGAGAGTGTCAGTATATGGGGTACTAGAGGAGGGAGTCACACCTATATACCCCGTCCCCTTGTTAGAGAGTGTCAGTATATGGGGTACTAGAGGAGGGGTCACACCTATATACCCTGTCCCCTAGGTTAGAGAGCGTCAGTATATGGGGTACTAGAGGAGGGGTCACACCTATATACCCCGTCCCCTAGGTTAGAGAGTGTCACTGTCAGTATACGGGGTACCAGAGGAGGAGTCACACCTATATATCATGTCCCCTAGGTTAGAGAGTGTCAGTATATGGGGTACTAGAGGAGGGAGTCACACCTATATACCCCGTCCCCTAGGTTAGAGAGTTTCACTGTCAGTATACGGGTACTAGAGGAGGAGTCACACCTATATACCCTGTCCCCTAGGTTAGAGAGTGTCAGTATATGGGGTACTAGAGGAGGGAGTCACACCTATATACCCCGTCCCCTAGGTTAGAGAGTTTCACTGTCAGTATACGGGTACTAGAGGAGGAGTCACACCTATATACCCTGTCCCCTAGGTTAGAGAGTGTCAGTATATGGGGTACTAGAGGAGGGGTCACACCTATATACCCCGTCCCCTTGTTAGAGAGTGTCACTGTCAGTATACGGGGTACCAGAGGAGGGAGTCACACCTATATACCCCGTCCCCTAGGCTCACTGATCACACAGGTAAGGACACCGTTGAGGTTAGACTGCCTGGAATACATTGTACGATGATTGTTGTTAGATACGAGTTGCCATAGTCCGGCAATGTTGCTGTCTATGACCATGAGGTAAAATATATGGACAGCGACTTCAGCCTCTTATTGCAGCTAGAAGTATTGTGTGACGGTGTTTTCTGATTTCTATTTTAATTTATAAAGTGACTGACTTGTAATGTGGGGTAAGGGGCGGCTGGTGTCCTGGCAGTGAGCATAGTTAGAATGATTTCTACTTCAGGGTCCATAGCTGGACCTGGATCCACGGGCACCACACAGTTAAAGCTTTTGCTGCTCCCAGGATGCACTTGGGTCCATCCTCCTCTATACCCCGCCCCCGAGCCACAGGCACCTCAGTTTTAGTTGGTGCCCAGCCGGTGTCGGTCACCCTGAGGAGCAGCCCCTAAGCTTTTCTTTAAAGAGAATAAAAATTTTTTCTGATCCGTTTAGGGTGGCAGCATCAGACTGTCCTTTAGGACGTCCACGCTGCCGCTCCTACTCCCCGCTGGCGCCGAGACGCCAGTATAGATCTGGGGATTGTGGGAACCCAGAGTCTGTACTAGCCAGGCTCTGGGGACTCCCATGACTGCTGCCGGATGCTCCGGGGATCAAGGTAAGCCGAGTGTTGCCGCGTGCGACGGCCCGCGGAGGACTTAGAATGCAGTCGGATGCCTCCGGTCTCTGGGGACAGACCGGAGGCGCTAGCAGCGGCGGCGGGCTCCCCCTTTCTGAGGCATATCCTGCGTGACCGCTAGACCACCAGGGTGACAGGCTGGCAGCGGGACCGGCAACCCTGGGGTTAATTGCTAGCCAGGGGAGGCAGCCTTCCCTGTCTAGCAGCTCCTCCCCTCAGCTAAGCGCGCCTTTCTACTCGGGTCTGGCGTCGCTGAGCTGCTCTTATCTCACGGCCACTCCTCCTCTGAGGTCTCTGGTGGCCATCTTCCTTTGGCAGACATTGCAGATCTCACAGGCGGTACAAATGGACCGGTCCCCCTGTGTACCTCTCCCCTGCTAAAGGACAGTGTACACAGCGCTATAGCTCTCCCAGTATTCCGCAGTTATTGCTGTCTCCCCCCCGTATCCCAGACTGTGGGTCCCTATACGGGGATGCCTGTGTATGTTCAGTCTCCCCCTGTGACGCAGCAGTCTGGTGCCTTTTCAGAGTTTTCTCAGGCGGCTCCTCCATCTTGGGTGGATATTCTCTCCAGCTCTGTACAGAGTCTGGCGGCCTCATCTTCGGCGTTTCAGTCGATGTTGCAAAGTGATGTGTCACCGAAGGCATCCAAGCGTCATGTCGTGGGTTCACTGACTGCGCAATTGTCGGACTCGGATGTGTCTTCAGATGACTGAGAGATTCATGAGGGCTCTGACTCTGATGCCATGGGCCAGGAGGTGGAGACTAAGTCCTCCATTAATGTGCCGGCATTGGTTAGAGCGGTGCGGGCTATCCTCCAAATAGAGGATGAGGCGCCGGCTCCTAGGTCGAAGTATCCTAATTTTAAAAAAGCTAAGGTAACTTTGAATGTTTTTCCCTCTCTGACCAATTGACGGATCATATGGCGGGGGCCTGGCAGTCGCCCAGTAAGAGATTCCAACCACAGAAGCGGTTGGCATCCAACTATCCTTTTCCTGAGGCTGATTGCAGGAAATGGGAAACTCCACCGGCGGTGGATTCCCATGTCACCCGCTTAATTAAAAGCGCTACGTTGCCATTGCCATCTATCTCTTCTCTGAAGGATCCCACGGACAGGAAAGTGGAGACTTGCTTAAAGTCTGTCTATTCTCTCTCTGGGGCAGTGGCCCGTCCGTCCATGGCCATCTCCTGGGTGGCTAAAGCCATCGAGAGTTGGGCCAACGCTTTGGAGGATACCTTTCCTGAAGATGCTCCGGATATCCAGAGAGCATTAATAGGACAGATGAGGGATGCGGCTTCCTATATTGGGGAAGCGTCGTTGGATGCCAGTCTACTGACCTCTAGGGTTTCGACTGCAGCTGTGTCTGCTCATCGGTCCTTGTGGCTGGGGTCCTGGAGGGCTGATGCAGACTCTAAAAAGGGCCTGGAGGCTTTGCCTTTTAATGGAGAGTTGCCGTTTGCTGCAGACTTGGACAAAATAGTAGATACCTGGCGAAATCCAAGTCGGCCTCCCTCCCTTCGCCTTTAGCGCTGGCTAAGGTGAGGAGCTCTGCTTTTCGGTCCTTTCGGGTTCAGGGTAAGGCAAAAGATAAGTCCTTCCCTAGACAATCGACGACCAAGGCCACCTCTAAGCCCAAGAAGCAGGCCTGGAGTGCCAGGCGTCCTTCTTCCAAGCAGGAAGATAAACCTTCTGCCTGATGGGACGGCCTCCCTCTGGGGGACCCCAGAGTGGGAGGCCAACTTCTCCAATTCACCCAGTGCTGGCACAATACCACCACGGATGCCTGCGTTTGAGAAGTAGTCTCCCAAGGGTACGCCCTGTCTTTTCGGCTCAGTCCGCCCCACCAGTTTTTCTGCACGAGTCCTTCTCTGGACAAGACCAAAGCCTCACAGATTCAGGTAGCTATAGAGTCCTTGCTGCAAGCAGGGGTCATTGTTCCCTTTCCACAGTCTCAACGTGGGACGGGGTACTATTCTACTCTGTTTCTGGTGCAGAAGCCAAATGGTTCTCATCGCCCTATCCTCAATTTCATGTCTCTGAACAAATACCTCAAAGTTCCCAAATTCAGGATGACGATGGAACCCGGGGATTACATGGTCTCCCTGGATATCCAGGATACCTACCTCCATGTGCCCATAGCACCTGCACACCAGCGGTATCTGAGGTTCGCTATCCTACAGCATCACTACCAGTTTCGGGCGTTACCCTTTGGCCTCTCCACGGCACCAAGGGTATTCACCAAAGTAATGGCGATCATGGCCGCACATCTTCGGAGCCAGGATGTACAGCTGCTGCCGTATCTGGACGACCTCCTTTTGCTGGCGAGCTCTCCAGAGGTACTGCTTCAACATCTCCACCTGACGATCGCTTGTCTGCAAGCGCACGGGTGGTTGATAAATTGGAGAAAGTCCTCCCTGATTCCATCACAGCGGATGGTTCATTTGGGAGCCCTGCTAGATTCTCGTCAGCAAAGGATCTTCCTGACTCCGGAAAAGGTCTCCTCCCTACAGCTGCGGATACACAGCTGCCTGAGCAGTTGCCGCCTGTCGGCCCATTCGGCAATGAGAGTTCTGGGGTCCATGGTGTCGGCATTCGACATGGTGGAGTTTGCCCAGTTCCATTCCTGATCCCTGCAGGGGCTGATTTTATCTGAGAGCGGATCCAGTGAGGTAACCCGTTCCACTCTGATGCTGGTGTTGTCCCCGGAGGTTCGTCAGTCTTTGGCTTGGTGGCTTCAGACAGCTCATCTGGTCGAGGGGCGCCCCTTTTGGATCCCGGACTGGGTCCTGCTCACAACAGATGCCAGTCTCCGGGGTTGGGGGGCAGTGACAGGCTCATTGTCACTTCAAGGAAAGGTGGACTGCGGAAGAAGCTCTTCTCCCCATCAACATCCTGGAACTGCGGGCGGTGTACAGGGCCCTGCAGTCATTCGGCACCGCTCTTCAAGGAAGGGCGGTTCACGTTCAATCCGACAACGCCACCAGGGCGGCGTACATTAACCACCAGGGAGGAACTCGCAGTCGGGCTGCTATGTCAGAGGTGTCTCTCATCCTTGCTTGGGCGGAGTGCCACATTCCAGCAATCTCGGCGGTCTTCATACCCGGAGTCCTCGATTGGGAGGCGGACTTCCTCAGCCGTCACAGCGTGCATCCCGGGAAATGGTCGCTTCACCCAGAGGTGTTTCAGCTACTCGTGGACAGATGGGGCTGCCTGAGCTGGACTTGATGGCGTCCTGTCACAATCACAAGTTGCCCCTGTACGGGTCAAGGACAAGAGACGCAGGCGCATGTCTGGTAGACGTGCTGTCTGTGAAGTGGAAGTTTCACCTGGCGTATCTGTTTCCTCCGATATCCCTGCTACCTCGGGTCCTGCGGAAATTCAAGCAGGACGGCGGCATGCTCGTGCTGGTGGCTCCGGCATGGCCCAGACGTCCTTGGTATTCCGATCTGAGGGGCGCCTCCATCGACGCTCCGTACCTTCTTCTGCAGCGTCAGGACCTATTGTCTCAGGGGCCCTGCCTTTACCCGGATCTGGGTCGGCTGTCTTTGATGGAGTGGCTCTTGAGACAGCAGTCTTAAGGTCCCGGGGCTTTTCAGGCTCTGTCATCAGTACCATGCTGAGGGTGCGTAAGCCCGCTTCTGCACGGATTTACCATAGAGTGTGGCACACTTACTTTCAGTGGTGTGAGTCCAGAAACTTTGATCCTCAGGTGTTCAGAGTTTCTAGGGTTCTGGCATTTCTTCAGTCAGGTCTTGACCTAGGCTTACATCTTGCTTCCCTGAAGGTTCATGTGTCGGCTTTGTCAGTGTGGTTTCAACGTAGAATCGCTACACTGTCTGATGTACACACCTTTTTCCAAGGGGTTCTTAGAATCCAGCCTCCCTTTGTACCTAGAGTGGCTCCGTGGGATTTGGCGGTGGTTCTTCGGGTCCTGCAGGGCCCTCCTTTTGAGCCCCTTGAGTCGATTGACCTCAAGTGGTTAACACTGAAGACTGTTTTTTCTGCTGGTGATTGCTTAAACCAGGAGGGTGTCAGAGTTGGGGGCGCTCTACTGTAGTCCCTCCTTCTTGATTTTTCACCAGGACAGAGCGGTGCTTCGCACTCGTTCTGAGTTTGCCTAAAGTGATCTCTAAGTTTCACATCAATCAGGAACTTGTTGTGCCAGCTTTTCAGTCACCTGATCTTTCAGCTGGTGAGGCTTCCTTAGATGTAGTCCGTGCGCTCAGAATCTATGTGGACCGGACTGCTTCTGTTAGGAGGTCCGATTCGTTTTGTCCTCTTTGGTTTTCACAGGAGGGGTTGGCCTGCCAACAAACAAGCCTCACGAATAACAAACATTAGCCTGTTGGCTTTGTTCTATGTACAGGAAGGTTTACCTGTTCCAGCCTCTGTTAAGGCTCATTCCATTTGGTCTGTGGGTCCCTCTTGGGCTGCTAGATGTGGTGCCTCCGCTGTTCAGCTGTGTAAGGCGGCCACCTGGTCTTCCATTCAGACGTTTTTGAGGTTTTATGCGTTTGACACCTTCGCCTCTCAGGATGCATCCTTTGGGCGCATGATTTTCCTTTCTGCACAGGAGCTTCCCCGCCCTTAATTGAACTGCTTTGGGACATCCCCAAGGTCAACCCTGTGGACCCCCTATGGACCCTGAAGTAGAAAACAAGAGATATGGTAAGAACTTACCTTTTCTTATCTCTGTTTCTACGAAGTCCATAGGGTCCACAGGGCGCCCGCCCTGACGCACCTGGCTTCATATGGGCTGTGGTACTGGTCACCGGTGTTTCCGTCTCCCATTTCTGTGAGTATGGTTTCTTGTGTGTTCCAGTCTTCCTTCTCTCTGTTTAGTCTCCTCCTCCGGCCTGGGCTGCTTACCAACTGAGGTGCCTGTGGCTCGGGGTATAGAGGAGGATGGACCCAAGTGCATCCTGGGAGCAGCTAAAGCTTTAACTGCGTGGTGCCCGTGGATCCAGATCCAGCTATACCCCAAGGTCAACCCTGTGGACCCTATGGACTTCGTAGAAACTGAGATGACAAAGGTAAGTCCTTACCATATCTCCTGTTATTCTTATTAAGCAGTAAGATACAGATAGGAAAATACAGCAAATATTACTGTGTATAAATGAATTTCCTATAATGTTTCATTCTGCAGACTCGGGGGCTCAGGAAAACCCCTTCAGTGCATTGTACAAGGCCGTGTGTGATAATATGTCCTCGTATTTGCTGAAAAAGCAGGCGCGACTACAGACTGAAAAGCGGAAATTAGCGGCAAGTGAAGCTGGATCTGCAGTGAAAATGCAGAAGACCTGAAGAGCTAGCACTCTAATGTTGGTGCTATGATTTCCGTCTTATTACTAGGTACAGGGGAACATGACATGATAGTGGCCCATATTGGTGAGAGGACCCACAAATCCAGGTCTCTGAGACCCCCCTCGGTGTCCAGCAGCCACAAGGCAGCGCCATTTCCTGGACGGGTTTTCTGGATGCTCCGTTTTGTTTTTGGACATTTATATACAAACTCTGTTGTGTGGGCTGATAAGTAATTAGTTCTTGACACTAGGATGTGACCTGTACAATACATGTATTTCTCATTTTATTGCATTTTTATTTTTTGGATATAACACAATTCTGCCCCTTTTATTATTTTCCTACAATTAGAGAAATTTACCTCGAAATTTATTCTGTAACTTTGGAAATTCTAGAAATTGCAAATATATCTCCGTCATTGTTCTGTGCAGTCAGTGTTCTCTTTTATTAAGCGTGGGGACATGAGCTTATACGTCGCACTACGCCGGGATCCCCGTTACGCCGGGTGTCGGACCCTCCTCCAGCGTCATGGTAACGTTTTGGCGATTATAATCCCGTAATGTGGAGCTTGCAGTACGCTGGCGTCCTTACAGTGGATTGATGGAGCCACAGAACATGTCAGACTCACATCTGACGTCAGAGCTTCTGTCCCCGAGCCTGAAATAAACAGCACAAAGTCCGTCACAGTGTATTCATTCATTCTCCTCAGACGCTGGCTCCAGGGATTCACCAGATGGGGGATCTGTTATTACACGGCCACACGCGGCACCGTTATCCTTCAGGCTAAACCGCACGTGTAACGGGCAATATATGGTGCCAAACCGTAATCCGTCGCTATCATTACAACGCTAATAATACACTGAGATGGTAATCAGTAATTAGTAACAGGACGGGGGAGACTATACCTCAGTTTGTGATTACCATCTCAGTGTAACAGGACGGGGGAGACTATACCTCAGTTTGTGATTATCATCTCAGTGTAACAGGACGGGAGGAGACTATCCCTCAGTATGTGATTACCATCTCAGTGTAACAGGACGGGGGGAGACTATCCCTCAGTATGTGATTACTATCTCAGTGTAACAGGACGGGGGGGAGACTATCCCTCAGTATGTGATTACTGATTACCATCTCAGTGTAACAGGACGGGGGGAGACTATCCCTCAGTATGTGATTACTGATTACTATCTCAGTGTAACAGGACGGGGGGGGGGGACTATCCCTCAGTATGTGATTACCATCTCAGTGTAACAGGACGGGAGGAGACTATCCCTCAGTATGTGATTACCATCTCAGTGCAACAGGACGGGGGGAGACTATCCCTCAGTATGTGATTACTGATTACCATCTCAGTGTAACAGGACGGGAGGAGACTATCCCTCAGTATGTGATTACCATCTCAGTGTAACAGGACGGGGGGAGACTATCCCTCAGTATGTGATTACTGATTATCATCTCAGTGTAACAGGACGGGGAGGAGACTATCCCTCAGTATGTGATTATCATCTCAGTGTAACAGGACGGGGGGAGACTATCCCTCAGTTTGTGATAACTGATTACTATCTCAGTGTAACAGGACGGGGGGAGACTATCCCTCAGTATGTGATTACTGATTACCATCTCAGTGTAACAGGACGGGGGGGGAGACTATCCCTCAGTATGTGATTACTGATTATCATCTCAGTGTAACAGGACGGGGGAGACTATCCCTCAGTATGTGATTACCATCTCAGTGTAACAGGACGGGGGAGACTATCCCTCAGTATGTGGTCTCTATCCTGATGTCATTGGGCTTTGCCGCCCTGGGTTGGAGGAACCATAGAGGGGGTTACTTGCAGTGAGTGGGTCCCACAGCATGGTGTCAGCCCGTTCCGCAGGGGTATGTGTAGGACCCCTTCCTGAGCATAACCAGCCCTGGTGCCAATACCTCCATGCCCGCTGACCAATGGGTGTAGGAATAATGTCCTGCATGGAGCAGTGTGTTTGGGGCCCCTCCCTATACATGATGGCACCTGTCATTACTATTAGGGTGTGCAGTCTGGGGCCCCTCCCTATTCATGATGGCACCTGTCATTACTATTAGGGTGTGCAGTCTGGGGCCCCTCCCTATACATGATGGCACCTGTCATTACTATTAGGGTGTGCAGTCTGGGGCCCCTCCCTATACCCTATATTATGTGTATTTATACACACATATAGGTTCTGAGATTCCTCCAGTCTAGATTTGCACCCCACCCCCTCATATGTTTTTAAGCAGGGACGTTTGGGCGTGGGGCCCCCTGAGCTGTTCTGGGTGGACCTCTTCATGGCATCACCACAGTCACTTTGTATATCACCTTCATGTTTGTTTATTATTCATGTTTTTTTTTTCAAACATATTTTACCTTTTATTATTATTTTAACACTTATATAGTATCAGGTGTGTAAGAGGAGCTAATAAGTGTTATATAGTATCAGGTGTGTAAGAGGAGCTAATAACACGTCACTGTTACCCTTTTTTTTTTCATGTGATGCCCTGGGGAGGTCTTTGGCTGGGCTGGCTTTAGGGGTGCCCTGTGTCGCAGATGTGAACCCCAGAGTGTTAGGGACCTGCTCAATTTGGTGACCATGACGCTGGTGGGCAGGCCCGTATCATTGGCCACTGATATGCAAACTACCCCTGATATTATATTTAATAAATGTAAATGTGAACAGTAATAATCGCATAGTGCATCTGCAACTCTGTTTTCTGTCTGTTACTTTATAATCTGAGCATGATGGCACCTGTCATTACTATTAGTGTGTACAGCCCCCTCCTTATACAGCAGTGCTACTCAGACTGGTAGGAGCGCGTTCACCCACCACTCACACCAATGTCACACCGTGGGCCAATAGCCCCTCTCCCCCCACCCCTTACCAGCCACACACATGGTGCCACACCTATCTCACCAATGTCCCTGTGTGCCCTGTGCACAGACTGCTATGTAGCCTATCCTATTCATGTGACCACTGGCGTTGCGTTTGGGGGGGGGGGGGGGCGGTCGTGTTGCGTTTGGGGGGGCGGTCGTGTTGCGGTTGGGGGGGCGGTCTGTTGCAGCGCGTTTTACACTTAAGATGTAGCCCACAAGGGAGAAGTGCAGGGGGAACACCAGGGGAACGCTGCGCAAATACCAGCAGACAAACGCGGCGCGAAGTGAATATTCCAAAGATTAGTTTAATGTCAATAATTCAAATGTATCTGAGAATATTCCTTTAATGACCCCTTACCTGCCCCATTTGCCCCTCATATCGCAGTTTGGCCTCTCTCAGGGGTTCCAGCAGCAACGGACTCATCGGAGGAAAGATCTAAGAGAGACAGACAGTTACCTCCCTGATAGCAGTGTATGGGGGCAGCATGGGGTAATACTCTGTCATGCTCAGTCTTTCTGCCGCCTCCTCATTCCAGGTGCCAATCGCCTACTCTGTGTCATCAGCCATAAGGGCAACGCCACAATGTTATATCTTATTATTTCTAAGTCATTACAATGTGTCATCAGACGTCACCTATAGTAATCGGACGTCGCCTATAGTAACGTGTAATCGGACGTCGCCTATAGTAACGTGTAATCGGACGTCGCCTATAGTAACGTGTAATCGGACGTCAGAGTTTAAAATGTTGAAAATATCCACAAAATTCTAATCTTGAGATTTTGTCAGTGTCAAACAAAAGGAAGATTGGAAAAAACGTTGCACAGGCAATTTAAATTGAGGTATAAGTATTTGTACCACTATTCCCAAAATTATTTATATCAATGTCAATGTATATGAAGTATCAGGTAGCGATGGTCCTCACTAGAGTTAAGGTACATAAGCAATTTGAAAGAAGAGAAAAAAAGATCTGTCTGATTGGTGAGCACTCTAAATTCTTGGTAAATCTTATGTATAATAAAACATAACTTTTAATATAAATAATTAATATAATTAGACTCGCTGTTGTACAAAACACTCACAAAAATGTCACAAAAATTACTACTAGTCTAATACACTTTGAATCCTAGAAATCCTAAATAATTAGTTAGTAGGTATATACAAAAAAATATATATATGCACAATAATAGTAAAATTCAAACACCCTCCTATATATCAAAAGATTGCGAAATATACAGATAATAAAATGCAATTAGAATCAAGCTTAAGTAATATAATTATACAAACATCGGTTTATCCCCTAATCTATAGCATAAATGTGTCTTTAATTTAGAATAGGAAAGTCCGGGCATAGGAGCTGCCAAACCTCATTCTACTTCTCCTCACTTGGACCACGGCCTATCTATGAGGAGTGAGAGATTGCTGGAAAGGCAGGTTGCCCTTAGAAACAACAGTATAACCGCAGTGTTACTCAAGTGTTCATTTCTGCTGTTAGGGCTCTTTACTGTGCAGAATCGGACCCCTAATGAGAGAACTACTTAACTTGAGATAGCCGTCAGTTAATAGAGGGATAGAGAAGTGACTATAAACATAAATTATAATGATATGATAACAAATCTAATCACTCAGTCACTATATCTATCCTAATTGAAATTCTGTATCAATGAAAATACAACTATAACACTTTTAATGATGAAAACAGGCAATAAACTCCATTCACATAAATTGTGTCCTTTATATTGCAGTATAATATATTGCTATTAGGACACATCTAAGTTGTCACTATATGAAACGTAGTAAATCAGATAATTTCCGTACAGACAATTACATCTGATATAACATTTAGTAATAGAGCCAGCTTGTCAGAAAATGGAGTGACTGCATGTATTTAAATACATCTATGCTGCCACAAAAAAATGAATAGTTGCATAAAAAACGTGTTTAAGTGAATAATTAAATAGGATACAGCATATTACAAAAATCAGTTGTGTCAGAATATAACCGCAAGTGACCTCTACACTTATATCCTACTTGTATCTCTGTTTGGACAGCATATAGCTGCTAACACATGTTCTGCCTATTAGAGGATCATTGTGACAATTATACTGTTTAACAGGAAATGTTTTAATGGATATAAACAAAAAGGTGGATTAGTGTAAATTATATATGTCCTTTTAATACCAGCATAGTATATGGATATTCTAACGCATATACATTTTTCACTATGTAATAAGTGACGAATCAGATGATATCCGCATAGATAGTTACATCTGATATAATAGAAAGCGCTGGAGATAAACATGTCAATAAGAGAAGTGACTACACATAATTTAAACCGATCAATGCCACTACAATATAAAAAAATGGGCAAGCAAACTTGTCTATATGGATAATAGTATGAGATACATCATAGGGCAAAAATCAACCTGTAAGCGAAATAACCATAGGGCAAAAATCAGCTTGTAAGCGAATGACCACAAGTGACCTCTATCATGATAAATATACCCAGTACCCTGATGGGGAGGATCTGACTGGGTCATTTAATATAGATCATAAGAAGCAGTGGTATGGAGAAATCCCCGGGGATAAAAAACCTGATGGAGCGTTGTGCCGTGTGATAGAACCATAGGCACCCGATGCTGCCTTACTGCTCCCTGCTCCGACGTGCGTTTCGCCGTGCTGGCTTGTTCACGGAGGAAATGGTGTGATGACAGTACCTGAAAGGCCTGGGTATAAAAGGAATAGAATCGCCAATCATCCACTAATTGGCCATGAGGGACAGTTCTTACAACCAATAGAAGCCGCATCTTGTTCTTACTTTCATTATTGGAGCAGAAAACCTTCTCTATTGACGGCTTCCCTGTGCTTTGAAAAGTAACATTTGGCAACATTCATGTTATTGTTGCAACATAATATATAAAGACCTTGTATTAAGGTAATAAAATTATTCATTTTTAGATGGAATAAACTAATAACATAATTATAACATATTCAATAAATTAATAGATTCTAACAGTGTAAATTATTAAAATATGATAATATCTAAATGGCGTATATTCTACCATTGTGTGACTAAATTAATTCTTAATAAATAATTCTTAAACTACTGATAATTTGAGATTAGACTTAAAATAATATACTTACACATAACTACTGCCATTACATACTTAATCAAAATCTAACCAAAAAATAATCATAATTCCATATATATATAATTATATTGTTTGATCCTACCTATCACCAATATGTGCTGTGCTCCATGAAGAATACAACAAAAGAAAGAATGAAATAAAAGGAAAAGAAATAGAAGGAAAAGGAAAAATATACTAAGATGATACTGGTGCTAGAAAAAGTATGACAGTGTTGTGTGTGTATGTGAAAAACTTATTATGCAGCATATGCATAATTACTATAGTAAATTACCATAATTAATAAGTGAAAGTGAAAAAATATTGTGAATAAAATGTCATGTGATGCTAAAAAGAAGTGATATCCTATAAAATAGTTATATAAAAAATATGTTTCTACCTATATGTCACAATAATATATGTATGGTAAGTACATACACTGCTAATATAATATTGTAGTAAATAAGGAATAGTATTAGGGAAAAAATTCAAAAGAAATATACATTAATGAAAAAAGGACTGAAACTACTTATTAAAAACTACTGTATAACAGTTATGTGTATATAAAAACTCCTGCAGCTTACGCGTTATTGCTGTAGTAAATTACCATAAATAATAAATGAAAGTGAAAACATTTTTTATTTAATATGACCAAAATATGACATGTGATATTGTGATGCGAAAAAGAAGTGATATCCAAGAAAAAGTAACCATCAGGATGTCTAGTGAAAAATAATAATTATATTATCGTGACATATAGGTAGAAACATATTTATACGCGTGATAAGTACATACACTGTTAGTAATATTGTAGTAAATAAGGAATAAAACAAGGGAAAGAATCCATAAAATATACAAAGATATTATTCAATGAGAAAGGACAAACTACTTATTGAGATCTAATCTATAGAAAGGCACTGTAACTATTATACTCATTAAGCCTCCCGGAATGAGTGTGCCCACTTTGAAGATCCATTCTGTTTCTTTACGTAATAAGGTGGTATTCAGATCTCCTCCTCTAATGCCCATATAGTTTGTCAGTGTCGACATGCTGCAAGTCGACATTGTTTTTTTGATATGGATAACGTCATCAAAATATAGCAAAGCCGACAGGACATGTATAGGAGGAACGCGTAGCAGGCGGCAGCAGTTCCTACACGGCCGGGTGTGTTGCTGCCATTACTCTTCACTGTTTACTATAACGTCTGCCGCTGGCCTTTTAACCAACACTGATTACATGTATGGAAGTATCATCATCACCATTTATGGCATCAGGCAGTACGCAGGATAACGTCAGAGGAGGAACCAAGCCAGGCAATCAGAAAACCCGTAGCGGCCCGCAGGCCCGGATTGCTACTAATGGGTATTACTGTAACTGTGTATATTACAGCACTTGTAGCTGTTACTGTAACTGTGTATATTACAGCACTTATAGCTGTTACTGTAACTGTGTATTACAGCGCTTACAGCTGTTACTGTGTGTATATTACAGCACTTATAGCTGTGTATATTACAGCACTTATAGCTGTTACTGTAACTGTGTGTATTACAGCGCTTATAGCTGTTACTGTAACTGTGTATATTACAGCACTTATAGCTGTTACTGTAACTGTGTGTATTACAGCACTTATAGCTGTTACTGTAACTGTGTATTACAGCGCTTATAGCTGTTACTGTAACTGTGTGTATTACAGCGCTTATAGCTGTTACTGTAACTGTGTGTATTACAGCACTTATAGCTGTTACTGTAACTGTGTATATTACAGCACTTATAGCTGTTACTGTAACTGTGTATATATTACAGCGCTTATAGCTGTTACTGTAACTGTATATTACAGCGCTTATAGCTGTTACTGTGTGTATATTACAGCACTTATAGCTGTTACTGTAACTGTGTATTACAGCACTTATAGCTGTTACTGTAACTGTGTATATTACAGCACTTATAGCTGTTACTGTAACTGTGTATTACAGCGCTTATAGCTGTTACTGTGTGTATTACAGCGCTTATAGCTGTTACTGTAACTGTGTATTACAGCACTTATAGCTGTTACTGTAACTGTGTATATTACAGCACTTATAGCTGTTACTGTAACTGTGTATTACAGCACTTGTAGCTGTTACTGTAACTGTGTATATTACAGCACTTGTAGCTGTTACTGTAACTGTGTATATTACAGCACTTATAGCTGTTACTGTAACTGTATATTACAGCGCTTATAGCTGTTACTGTAACTGTGTATATTACAGCGCTTATAGCTGTTACTGTAACTGTGTATTACAGCACTTATAGCTGTTACTGTAACTGTGTATATATTACAGCACTTGTAGCTGTTACTGTAACTGTGTATATTACAGCGCTTATAGCTGTTACTGTAACTGTGTATATTACAGCGCTTATAGCTGTTACTGTAACTGTGTATATATTACAGCGCTTATAGCTGTTACTGTAACTGTGTATTACAGCGCTTATAGCTGTTACTGTAACTGTGTATATTACAGCGCTTATAGCTGTTACTGTAACTGTGTATATTACAGCGCTTATAGCTGTTACTGTAACTGTGTATATTACAGCGCTTATAGCTGTTACTGTTGGACATTACTCTCACACAAGTTATTGTCAAAATATACTGAACCAGCATCTACATCATTCTGTATAATTGCTCAGTAGCACTTCTCCTGTGTGTACGCTGGGTGTAACTGTCCCTATGCTGTATGTATAATTGCTCAGTAGCACTTCTCCTGTGTGTACGCTGGGTGTAACTGTCCCTATGCTGTATGTATAATTGCTCAGTAGCACTTCTCCTGTGTGTACGCTGGGTGTAACTGTTCCTATGCTGTATGTATAATTGCTCAGTAGCACTTCTCCTGTGTGTACGCTGGGTGTAACTGTCCCTATGCTGTATGTATAATTGCTCAGTAGCACTTCTCCTATGTGTATGCTGTGAGGAGTGAGGTTAGTATGTACCTCACACAGGGAATCACACAGGGGAAGCAGCAGGAAGCTGATGAATGATATCTGAGATTCTGATTTGATCACTGTGTCCCGATCCATGAAGGGGGTGACTGGGAGACCCTCCGCCTTCTCCCGGTCACTCTGCGGGAAGAATAAGAGAACAGCGTTTTGTCCCGTTTCCATTGTTGGAAGTAACTCTAATCCCCCCCCCCCAGTATGACCATCGCCTCAGCGCAGTGTAACCATCGCCTCAGCGCAGTGTAACCATCGCCTCACTTCATCTGCTCAGCAACCATTCCATGATGGGCTTGTGATGTATATCCGTAGTGTAAGGCAGTCATTGAACCCACAGGGGGGCTGAAGGACTCGGGCCCTGTGGTGGCTGTGTCACATTCAGAGCCCCCCCCATGTGGGTTCAGTGTCACATTCAGAGCCCCCCCCCTGTGGGTTCAGTGTCACATTCAGAGCCCCCCCCCCCCTGTGGGTTCAGTCAGTGTCACATTCAGAGCCCCCCTGTGGGTTCAGTGTCACATTCAGAGCCCCCCTGTGGGTTCAGTGTCACATTCAGAGCCCCCTCTGTGGGTTCAGTATCACATTCAGAGCCCCCCCTGTGGGTTCAGTCAGTGTTACATTCAGTGCCCCCCCCCCCCCCTGTGGGTTCAGTGTCACATTCAGAGCCCCCCCCCCCCCTGTGGGTTCAGTCAGTGTTACATTCAGTGCCCCCCCCCCCTGTGGGTTCAGTGTCACATTCAGAGCCCCCCCCCCCCCTGTGGGTTCAGTCAGTGTTACATTCAGTGCCCCCCTGTGAGTTCAGTCAGTGTCACATTCAGTGCCCCCCTGTGAGTTCAGTCAGTGTCACATTCAGAGCCCCCCTGTGGGTTCAGTGTCACATTCAGAGCCCCCCCCCCTGTGGGTTCAGTGTCACATTCAGAGCCCCCCCCCCCTGTGGGTTCAGTCAGTGTTACATTCAGTGCCCCCCTGTGAGTTCAGTCAGTGTCACATTCAGAGCCCCCCTGTGGGTTCAGTCAGTGTCACATTCAGAGCCCCCCTGTTGGTTCAGTCAGTGTCACATTCAGAGCCCCCCCCCCCTGTGGGTTCAGTGTCACATTCAGAGCCCCCCCCCCCCTGTGGGTTCAGTCAGTGTTACATTCAGTGCCCCCCTGTGAGTTCAGTCAGTGTCACATTCAGAGCCCCCCTGTGGGTTCAGTCAGTGTCACATTCAGAGCCCCCCTGTTGGTTCAGTCAGTGTCACATTCAGAGCCCCCCTGTTGGTTCAGTCAGTGTCACATTCAGAGCCCCCCTGTGGGTTTAGTCAGTGTCACATTCAGAGCCCCCCTGTGGATTTAGTCAGTGTCACATTCAGAGCCCCCTCTGTGGGTTCAGCGTCACATTCAGAGCCCCCTCTGTGGGTTCAGTCAGTGTCACATTCAGAGCCCCCTCTGTGGGTTCAGCGTCACAATCAGAGCCCCCCTGTGGGTTTAGTCAGTGTCACATTCAGAGCCCCCCTGTGGATTTAGTCAGTGTCACATTCAGAGCCCCCTCTGTGGGTTCAGCGTCACATTCAGAGCCCCCTCTGTGGGTTCAGCGTCACATTCAGAGCCCCCTCTGTGGGTTCAGTCAGTGTCACATTCAGAGCCCCCCTGTGGGTTTAGTCAGTGTCACATTCAGAGCCCCCCTGTGGATTTAGTCAGTGTCACATTCAGAGCCCCCTCTGTGGGTTCAGCGTCACATTCAGAGCCCCCTCTGTGGGTTCAGTCAGTGTCACATTCAGAGCCCCCCTGTGGGTTCAGCGTCACAATCAGAGCCCCCCTGTGGGTTTAGTCAGTGTCACATTCAGAGCCCCCCTGTGGATTTAGTCAGTGTCACATTCAGAGCCCCCTCTGTGGAAATCTTCCAGTAATACATGACTATAGCCCATGAGGAGACCAGGCGCCCCCCACACAGCAGGACAGCAGGAGTCAGTGAGGAGATGAGAGCCTGTGGTGGACCAGTCTGGTCACGTCATGGTGGTCAGTAGTAATGGGGCTACATCTGCAGCTGCTCTCACTCCATGACTGAGGCCGGAGGCTCCATGACTGAGGCCGGAGGCACTAAGGGGCTGATTCCCAGAATTGGGCAGAGGCTTTTTTTTCTTTTCTTTTTTGTTATTTTACATTTTCTTTTGGATTGCGGCACAGAGGGGGAGGGGGATATATAGCGCTGCAGGGGTGTGAGGTGCGAGGCTGCGGCTTCCTGTCATAGGAGAACGGTGCAGCCCACGGATCACATGTCCCCATAAGTCAGTCCTCACTGCAGCAGCTCTGAGTGGCGGATGGGACTCAGCGGGCCAATGTGGTAAGGAGGGCAGTGCTGGGGGGCACACTGGTGGGTGGAGCCATGTACCATGCCCCCTGTACTGGGGAACATTACTGCTTTCTCTTGCATCAATGGATGGTCAATGGCCATCCAAGTTATCAGTGCCAGCGCACCCCTCACAATGGGTATATGAGCACAATGGGTATGTCCCACAGTGCCTCTATATGGTGCTCAGCGACTAACCCTAAATACATATATAACAAATAAAATTAATGGGATATCCCCCTTATAAATAGCCTTCTTGGGGGCTACCCTGAAATATTGGGTGCACAGCTATGCAAATGGGACACACAAGCAGCTTCTGCTGATTAAATTACTACATTCAACATGTCTATATTCTGTGTGTGACTGCGGGTGTATCTGTATGTGTAATGCTACGTTACAATGTCACAGCAGCTGCAGCATGTCTATATTCTGTGTGTGTGACTGCGGCTGTATCTGTATGTGTAATGCTACGTTACAGTGTCACAGCGGCTGCAGCATGTCTATATTCTGTGTGTGACTGCGGGTGTATCTGTATGTGTAATGCTACGTTACAATGTCACAGCGGCTGCAGCATGTCTATATTCTGTGTGTGTGACTGCGGCTGTATCTGTATGTGTAATGCTACGTTACAGTGTCACAGCGGCTGCAGCATGTCTATATTCTGTGTGTGACTGCGGGTGTATCTGTATGTGTAATGCTACGTTACAATGTCACAGCGGCTGCAGCATGTCTATATTCTGTGTGTGTGACTGCGGCTGTATCTGTATGTGTAATGCTACGTTACAGTGTCACAGCGGCTGCAGCATGCCTATATTCTGTGACACTGTAACGTAGCATTACACATACAGATACACCCGCAGTCACACACAGAATATAGACATGCTGCAGCTGCTGTGACACTAACGTAGCATTACACATACAGATACACCCGCAGTCACACACAGAATATAGGCATGCTGCAGCGGCTGTGACACTGTAACGTAGCATTACACATACAGATACACCCGCAGTCACACACTGTATGTACCAGACTTAGGTGGGACAGTCCCGCTATTTCGGGTGCACTATCTCACAGATGCCGCACTTGTAACCATGGTGTCTAAACTCTGTCAGAGAGCCTGGGCCAGCCCAGCTGTAACTCTCACGGGCACGCAGCAAAGCCACGCCCATCTTTCAGGCCCAGCAGGTACATTGGCAGCTTAGGTTGGTGAGCGGAGCAGGAGATCAGTTCTACGTTTATTGTTTAGCATTATGTGACTTTTATACTAATTTGCTTTCTAGGCACTAAGATGATTGTTTCTACATTTCATCGTTAGATACGTAATGTTCAGATCTATTTTATCCATTAATAAAACAATTGTTGTTAGACTATAAAGTATATCGGGAGCACAGAACAAAGGATCGGCCCAACCTGCTGGAAATATTCCTCCATTAACGCATCTGCCCAGATTTCTGCCTGTGCCGCGGGACGAGCCTTGTTAGAGATGTCACATAATTTAATGAGGGCTTTCTTCACCTGCCAAACACACAGCCTGAATGTGAGCAGTGTATACAGGAGAGCAGGGGTCATACGGGATAGTAGCTGGGGTCAGGGGTCACATTTATAGGCACAGGTCAGGGGTCACATTTATAGGTACAGGTCATTTTATTCATTGCTCATTCTCACCAAGGTCACATGTCCTTTATTAGCAGAACTGAAGCATTGGAGACCTCGCAGTGATTGTAGGACGCTGCTGTGATGGATCATATCTGTGGCCAAGATTAACTCAGCAATTCCCTAGGAGCAGAAATAGACATTACTCCACACACTGAATCAGAGAAACTCTGGGGTCCCATGAAATATCCATATTTACCTCTAGTATCTCTCTGGCCTCCTCTGGATCCGTACGGCTGAATATATTACTCTGCGGATGGCGCAGGATCTGCATGGCGATTGCGCAGTGATGGTTCTCTAGCGGTGACTTGTTCTGGTATCGGCGAGCTAATTCTGTGCGAGCATTAACCTGGTAACTGAGCACAGATTACATGACAAACACCCCCCATGTTCTTCAATGGGAGGTTACCAGCTTCCATCTTTAATGGACAATAACCTCACTTTTACCTCTTTATACAATTTACCTGCACTTTGTGCTTCCTCCTTCTCTTTCCTAGAGACTTGGAGCAGAGAATAGCAGGGCCAACGCTTGTGTATACTGCACCGGTGTGGGGGAATGTGGTGTGTATAGTGTACAGGTGTGGGGGAGTGTGGGGGTAGTGTACAGGTGTGGGGGAGTGTGGTGTGTGGGGGTAGTGTACAGGTGTGGGCGAATGTAGTGTGTATAGTGTACAGGTGTGGGCGAATGTAGTGTGTATAGTGTACAGGTGTGGGCGAATGTAGTGTGTATAGTGTACAGGTGTGGGCGAATGTAGTGTGTATAGTGTACAGGTGTGGGCGAATGTAGTGTGTATAGTGTACAGGTGTGGGCGAATGTAGTGTGTATAGTGTACAGGTGTGGGTGAATGTAGTGTGTATAGTGTACAGGTGTGGGGGAATGTGGTGTGTATAGTGTACAGGTGTGGGGGAGTGTGGTGTGTGGGGGTAGTGTACAGGTGTGGGCGAATGTAGTGTGTATAGTGTACAGGTGTGGGCGAATGTAGTGTGTATAGTGTACAGGTGTGGGCGAATGTAGTGTGTATAGTGTACAGGTGTGGGCGAATGTAGTGTGTATAGTGTACAGGTGTGGGCGAGTGTGGTGTGTGGGGGTAGTGTACAGGTGTGGGGGAATGTGGTGTGTATAGTGTACAGGTGTGGGGGAGTGTGGGGGTAGTGTACAGGTGTGGGGGAGTGTGGTGTGGGGGTAGTGTACAGGTGTGGGCGAATGTAGTGTGTATAGTGTACAGGTGTGGGCGAATGTAGTGTGTATAGTGTACAGGTGTGGGCGAATGTAGTGTGTATAGTGTAGAGGTGTGGGCGAATGTAGTGTGTATAGTGTACAGGTGTGGGCGAATGTAGTGTGTATAGTGTACAGGTGTGGGCGAATGTAGTGTGTATAGTGTACAGGTGTGGGCGAATGTAGTGTGTATAGTGTACAGGTGTGGGCGAATGTAGTGTGTATAGTGTACAGGTGTGGGCGAATGTAGTGTGTATAGTGTACAGGTGTGGGCGAATGTGGTGTGTATAGTGTACAGGTGTGGGCGAATGTAGTGTGTATAGTGTACAGGTGTGGGCGAATGTAGTGTGTATAGTGTACAGGTGTGGGCGAATGTAGTGTGTGGGGGTAGTGTACAGGTGTGGGGGAATGTGGTGTGTATAGTGTACAGGTGTGGGGGAATGTAGTGTGTGGGTGTAGTGTACAGGTGTGGGGGAATGTAGTGTGGGTGTAGTGTACAGGTGTGGGGGAATGTAGTGTGTGGGTGTAGTGTACAGGTGTGGGGGAATGTGGTGTGGGTGTAGTGTACAGGTGTGGGGGAATGTGGTGTACAGGTGTGTGGGTGTAGTGTACAGGTGTGGGGGAGTGTGGTGTGTGGGTGTAGTGTACAGGTGTGGAGGAATAGAATGCCACAAATTCCAAAGCCCTAGATAGTGTTACAGATATGAGGCACAATGTAATATACATAAGTATAAAATAAAGCATAATAACACATACATTATAGGCCTCAGTAAGACCTAGCGCTGAGTACAGTACAGATTCCTAGTGTGCGAGTGAACATAGGGCAGGAGATGCACTATAAGACATGACATCAGATTCATCTAGGTAGATGGACATGTGAGAGGACTCTATCCCCGAGAGCTTAGAATCCAGAGGGAGGAGCAGTGAGAGACAGTAGGTACAAAGGGAGATGTACCAAGCTTTGGAGCTAGATGAAGTAGAGAAGCCACCAATCAGCTTCTGTCATGTATCTAGCACAGTCTTCATATGACTATTAGAGGCTGATTGGTGGCGTTATACATCTCCCCCCACAGTGACATGCCTGGATGTGATAGTACAGGCCGGGTATATAGGAGAGGCCGGGTATATAGGAGAGGCACGGAGAGTTACATTCCCTGGGAGCAGTTCTAGGTTGAGTGATGGGTAGTGAGAGAGAAGTCTTACACACGGGAGCGGAATGTGGCTGTACGAGAGGGGGCACATCTGGCTGTGTGAGGGGGCGCGTGTGACAGAGGGGCACGCATGTGTGAGGCTGTGAGAGGGGGCACGTGTGACAGAGGGGCATGTGTGAGGCTGTGAGAGGGGGCACGTGTGACAGAGGGGCACGCATGTGTGAGGCTGTGAGAGGGGGCACGTGTGACAGAGGGGCATGTGTGAGGCTGTGTGAGGGGGCGCGTGTGACAGAGGGGCATGTGTGACAGAGGGGCACGCATGTGTGAGGCTGTGAGAGGGGGCACGTGTGGCTGTGTGAGGGGGCACGTGTGACAGGGGCACGCATGTGTGAGGCTGTTAGAGGGGGCACGTGTGGCTGTACGAGAGGGGGCGCATGTGGCTGTGACGGGGTGCGTGTGGCTGTACGAGAGAGTGCGTGTGTGAGGCTGTGAGACGGGGCGCGTGTGACAGAGGGGCCGCATGTGTGAGGCTGTGAGAGGGGGCACGTGTGGCTGTACGAGAGGGGGCGCATGTGGCTGTGACTAGGTGTGTGTGGCTGTACGAGAGGGGGCGTGTGTGGCAGAGGGGCATGTGTGAGGCTGTGAGACGGGGCGCGTGTGACAGAGGGGGCGTGTGTGGCTGTACGAGAGGGGGCGCGTGTGACAAGGACGTGTGTGGCTGTACGAGAGGGGGCGCGTGTGGCTGTACGAGAGGGGGCGCGTGTGGCTGTACGAGAGGGGGCGCGTGTGACAAGGACATGTGTGTGGCTGTACGAGAGGGGGCGCGTGTGACGGGCATGTGTGAGGCTGTGAGAGGGGCACGTGTGACAGGGACATGTGTGTGGCTGTACGAGAGGGCGCGCGTGTGGCTGTACGAGAGGGCGCGCGTGTGGCTGTGACGGGGCGCGTGTGACGGGCACGCATGTGTGAGGGGGTACGTCTGGCTGTACGAGGGGGCGCGTGTGACAGGGACTTGTGTGAGGTTGTGAGAGGGGCAAGTGTGGCTGTATGAGAGGGGGCACGTGTGACGGACATGTGTGAGGCTGTGAGAGGGGCGCGTGTGGCTGTGCGAGGGGGGGGGCACGTGTGGCTGTGTGAGGAGGGGGCACGTGTGACAGGGACATGTGAGAGGGGCGCGTGTGGCTGAATGTCAGAAGCAAAGGTCAGAGGTAGTTTACAGGTTAAAAAAAAAAAATCTTAAACCTTCACTTACTTTGGACAATATAAAATCAGCCACACCTTTTACAGAGGATAGACTTCTGGGCAATCCCAAGCATATGGCTGCAGGGTATATACACTGTTACATGGACATACAACCCAACATAAGAAAGTGGCCACAAACATGCAGAACAACTCACGTGTTATTGAGTCCAGGATGATCAAGGTCATGACAGAGAGAGCCCACTATCAGGGTGACCATATCTACTGATGACAAGCAGCTCTGAAAGGAGAGTGGGTATGGTTAGTGGTTAATAATGGTGCCCCAGACCTGAGTAACCAGGGCCTATGTAGCTATACGCTGGCAGACAGAGGCCACCATCAGGGTGACCATATCTACTGATGACCAGCAGCTCTGAAAGGAGAGTGGGTATGGTTAGTGGTTAATAATGGTGCCCCAGACCTGAGTAACCAGGGCCTATGTAGCTATACGCTGGCAGACAGAGGCCACCATCAGGGTGACCATATCTACTGATGACCAGCAGCTCTGAAAGGAGAGTGGGTATGGTTAGTGGTTAATAATGGTGCCCCAGACCTGAGTAACCAGGGCCTATGTAGCTATACGCTGGCAGACAGAGGCCACCATCAGGGTGACCATATCTACTGATGACCAGCAGCTCTGAAAGGAGAGTGGGTATGGTTAGTGGTTAATAATGGTGCCCCAGACCTGAGTAACCAGGGCCTATGTAGCTATACGCTGGCAGAGAGAGCCCACCATCAGGGTGACCATATCTACCGATGCCAAGCAGCTCTGAAAGGAGAGTGGGTATGGTTAGTGGTTACTAATGGTGCCCAAGACCTGAGTAACCAGGGCCTATGTAGCCGGTGTTGGACTCGCTGATAGGTTTATCCTGGGCGTCTTACAGTATAAGGGATATTGTCAGATGAGCGTTACACTGGTAGGACTGGTACCTGCAGGTTGCACAGGGACAGGACGCTGTACATCATCTGGGTGACGCAGAAAGCGTGTCTGAAGTTGTGGAAAGGATTCATTCTATAGTGATTCTGAAGACAACTCTAGAAATGAGAAACACAACAATGAAATCGCCTTTATATACTTTGCCCCCATTTAGTAACGAGGTTTTTTTTTTTAAGATCTTTTTATTTGTCAAAATGTGAGAGAAATATACAAAACGGAAAGAAACAGAAACATCCTGAATCTTCAAAAACCAGGAAAAAAAGACAATCGAATGTTACAGTTTTCAAACCACGTTCTATGTTATATATTTTTGTCCTTCTTTCCTTCCAATTATTAAACATATAAAAATATGTGATACAATAAACTTAAAACCTAAAGTAGTAACGATTATTGATCGTGTGAAACACCAGGGTATTGGTTATGGGAGCCAAAAAAAAAAACCTCCAGTTATCGTGAAAAATATATCAAATTATAACTGAGTCATGTAAACATAATCAAAAAATTAATAAGAAAACTGCAACAACTTGTCAGAGACATTAATAGACAAGAATTAAAGACGAAGAGGATTAAGAGGGGAGAAAAGTTGAGAGCGAAAGGAAGCGAGCCGTGAAAAGGAAAAAATAAATAACTGAATATAGAAATGAATGGGAAGGGAGTGGGACAACATAAGAGAAAAAAAATCAATAAATATATATATTTGTATTAGATTAACATCAGCGTAGAGAATAAATGTTTAAGATAGACCAGGAAGGATCGCATTGTTAAACCTGTACCACGTGGACCAAATTTTGTGAAACTTGTCCACAGTATTATTTTGAAGGCTAGTGATATACTCCATTTTGGACACAAACCAAACACGACTGAGGAGCGCCTGTGAGTTGGAGAAGGACTTTTCCAGGTCCTAGCGATCTGGTATTGGGCCGCACAGACATAATCATTTTATTGTCAAATTTGGATAGCTGGCAGACCGGGGCACATAGGAGCAACGAGGCTGGGGAAAGGGGGGGGCATAGCGGGATTATAGAGGACAGAAGTGATTGAACAAGTGACCAAAAAGGAACGTTATTAGGGCACGTCCACCAGAAAGGAGCCTTCTTGACCGCAGTTTCGCCAACACATATTGGAGGTAGCACGATGTATTTGGTTAAGACGTTCCGGCACAAGATACCATCGTGTGTACACTTTATATGAGTTCTTCTTAATGGAAGCACTGATAGAGCATTTTGATATATTGAGGCGGATGACCTCCCAAGTTTCTTCCCCCAGAGAGATACCTAGGTCCAGTTCCCAAGAAAGTTCATGGGCCGCCAGAGGTGAGTGTTCCTGGATGAGGATAGTGTGATAGATAGGAGAGATGAGACTTTTATCAGTAGCATTGTAAATACAGTGGTGTTCCATCGCCGTGGGGTTGCATTGAGAATGAGAAGGTGGAAGAGATGAGGTAACAAAGTTACGGAGTTGAAGATATTGATAAAAACAGGTTTGCGGGAGTGAATATTTCTCGCGGATGTCAGCGAATGTTTGCGGAGCAAAATTACCTATGATGTGACGGAAACGGGTAAAGCCAATCTGTGACCAGGTAGCCATATGGGGTGAATTGCCTGGTGGAAAAGAGGGATGGTTCCATAGGGGGGTTTGAGGCGAGGGGTAGGTAGACAGAGCAAATTTAGAAGAGAGAGAGTCCCAGGTAGACAAAGTAAGAACGACTGAGGGGGCAGAGAGCTGAGGGGGGGGCCTATGTTTGCATAGAAGCCAGGGGAGATTGGAAACGGATGTGACTTTGCAGAGTTCAGATTCGAGGTCGACCCATCGTTTGGTACCTTTGGGGTAGTGCCAAGCTGCCAGTTGGCTGAGCCTGGAGGCCTGGTAATATTTAGATATTGATGAAAGGCCAAGACCTCCTGTTACTGATCTTTTAAAAAGGATCTCCCTGCGAAGACGTGGTCTTCTGTTGTTCCAAATGAACTTACCGTAGATCGTTTGAAGAGAAGAGAGAACACGGGGGGGTACAGGGACAGGAAGGGTCTGTAAAAGGTATAATAGTTTGGGAAGGACATTCATTTTTATTGCATTTATGCGTCCTATCCAGGAGATAAAGAGTACGCCAACGAGAAATATCTTGCTCGATTGCACGGAATAAGGGGGGATAATTTGCTTTGTACAGACTGTAATAAGATTTTGTGAGATGGATTCCAAGGCGAAAGTGAAATTAAGACGAAGGAGGTCCAGAGATGCACTTGGGATATGGATGGGCAGGGCTTCAGATTTATCATGATTTATTTTGTAGCCAGACAAGTGGACATATAAAGATAGTTCCTGGAAGAGATTTGGGAGAGAAATCAGGGGATTGGTGAGGGTAAGGAGGACATCATCGGAAAAAAGAGAGAGTTTGTATGAGGAATTGCCTATAGAGATACCAGAGATATCAATATTCTCTCAAATCCTGCAGGCTAGGGGTTCTATTATCAGAGCATAGATAAGTGGGGAGAGTGGGCATCCCTGCCTGGTACCATTTGAGATAGGGAAAGGGTCTGATAGAAGGCCTCCTGCCAAAACAAGTGGAAGGGTTGAAGTATAGAGCTTTAATGGCTTGAAGGAAATTGCCCTTGAAGCCGAAACCAAGCAGAGTATCAGTCATAAAAGGCCAAGAGATCCTATCAAAGGCCTTCTCGGCGTCAAGGGCAAGAAGTAGAGAGGGGAGCTTAAGGGTATTGATGTGGTGGATTAAGTCTACTGTTCTTCTAGTATTGTCAAGTGCTTGGTGGGTAGGCACAAAGCCCACCTGATCTGGGTGGATGAGAGAAGGAAGGATAGGATTTAATCTGTTTGCTAGTATTTTAGCAAAAAGTTTGAGGTCAGTGTTTAAAAGAGATATTGGACGGTAATTAGTCACAAGTTGGGGACCCTTACCTGGCTTTGGGATGACCGTGATTTTAGCTCTAGTGGTATCTGGAGGAAAGAAGCTGCCCTCAAAGACTTGATTAAAGGAGGTCGTGAGGTAGGGAGTGAGAGAACCTTGAAAGGCCTTGTAATATGAAAAGGGGAGTCTGTCTGGACCCGGTGCCTTTGAGGGTTTCTGGGTTTTAAGGGCATTAATGAATTTTTCAGTAATGGGAAGACTAAGATCTGCAGCAGTTACAGAATCAATCTGAGGTAGGGCACAAGAGGAAAGATATTCAGAAGTAGGAATAGACTGAGCAGGTTGGGGAGAGTCACAATTTTTGAGATTGTAGAGGTGAGAATAAAAGTCCTTAAAAATAGAGTTGATTTTAAGGGGGTTATATTGGAGAGAGCCCGAGAGATCCTTAAGTGCCGGAATTGCTAAAAAGAGATTTGCCTTCAGGCGGTTGGCTGGCAATGTGTCTGCTTTATTGCTTTTTTCATAAAAGCGCTGGTTTAACCTGAGGGATTTCTCAATCTCAGAGATAAGAGCGTTAAGTGCAGATTTCGCTACAACCAATTGTCTGTAAATGGGATCCGTAGGGGTAAGTTTGTGAAGAGATTCCAACTGCTGGACCTGTTCCGTAAGGGACTTGAGGAGTAGTTTATGTTTCTTATTCCTGTGTGAGGCATAGCTGATGATATGACCCCGGAGGACGCATTTATGAGCTTCCCAGATGATTGGAGAACAGCCAGAGTCAGGCACATTAAGGGAGAAATAGTCCTCCAAGATATCTGTGATCTTTGCTCGGAAGTGAGGAATTTGTAATAGCATCTCATTGAGTCTCCAAGGGGGCTGAGCGACCGGGGTGTCTAAGAGGTCGAAAGAAGAGGCGACAATTGAGTGGTCGGACCAAGAATTTGAGACAATCTCAGAGTTAGTGAGGTGTTTAGAGACTAATAGACTACAGAGGATTAAATCGATTCTTGAGTATGAACGGTGAGGAGCGGAAAGAAAGGTGTAGTCTCTAAAGGAGGGGTTGAGAGAGCGCCATGTATCCGAGATTCCTGCTTCTATAATATGTTTAGCAAGAGATCTGGATAGAGGGCATACCCGGGGACGGGCCTGGGGAGAGGATTTATCTATAGTAGGGTCCAGAACACAGTTAAAATCTCCGACGAGAAACAAATAGCCAATACGTCGCTTATGCAATGAGCTAAAAAAGGACTTAAAAAAGCGCTGGTGACCTACATTAGGAGCATAGACATTAGCAATAGTGACATCTATATGTCCCAATCTACCAGTTAAGATAATATAATGACCGTCGGAATCAGTGTAGACAGAGTTTTGTATGAAGGGCAGTTTATTGTTAATTAGGATCGCAACTCCATTGTGTTTGGTCATGCTGGAGGAGTAGAATACATTGGAGAATTGTTTAGAGAGCAAGGACGGATGATCAGGGGTTCGGAAGTGGGTTTCTTGCACGAGAACAATGTCGGCCCTAAGACTACGAATGGTGCGGAACAAATGCGAACGTTTCTGGGGGGTATTGAGACCTCGAGCATTCATGGAAGCAATAGTGAAAGGCATGATGGGGGAAAAAAAAAAGGAAAATCAGGTAAAGATTTAATGTGCAAGAAAAATATAAATGAAACAGAATCCACGGCTCGCCAAGGAGAAGAAAATGAATTGAAAAAGAGGAAAAAAAATGGGACCAAAAAGAAAAGAAAAAGGAGGAGCTGGGGCTGAGTACGTAAACCCAACCAAAAATGTGGGGAGAAGTACACAGAGACTAGGTGGAGGCAAAAATAGCCTGAAGCACCTCTAGGGAAAAAATAAAATAAAAATAAATAAATAATAATTTACTTAGAAAAAATAATTTAAATCCTTATGGTTTATATAGTTAGGGAGAAAGATGTTTGAGGGACTGCAATGTCCCCTGGGTGCTGAGGGGGGAGAAAGGGAAAAGTAATAATAAAAAGGAGGCGGGGCGGGTGGAGAAAATATAACAAAGTGGTATAGATGGAGGACAGTGAAAACATATTAATTGGAGCAGCCTAGATCAGTAATGCCTAATAATATCATAAACCATAAATAATAAAATACTAAATATTGCATAGACATGGAATATTATAAAAATAGAACAGTGAAAGCATAAACAAAACATTGACCCAGGAGCAAATCCGAATATATCAGTTACAAGTAATAAAATAGAGAGGAAGAAGAAAAAAAGTGGATGGGAGGGGGGGGGGCTAGGGAAACAAAATGAGAAACAGAGCAGAAAATTACATAATCGGTAATTGAATTGGAACGCACTAGACTAGATATCTAATAATATTGTAAACCAAAGACTTAGATATTAAATTACCAGTTCCTTGGAAGAGCTACAGAAACATAAAACAATTAACAAAAACAGCGAAGTCATAATCAGAGTATAGTCTCGTGGAGGGAGATCACTCACGAATCAGGAGAATCGTTCTCAGGAGGGGGACCAGATTCCTCTAGATGGGCTAATAAGTCCTTGCACTCTCGAAGATCTCGGATCAGGACCGATTTGCCATTCAGGTCAACAATGAGCTTGAAAGGGAAACCCCAGCAATACCGGATATTTCTGTTACGTAGTGCTCTGGTTAATTCCCGAAAAACTCTCAGTTTGGCAATCGTCACGGGTCAAAGATCTTGGTAGAACTGGAGATTAACAGCAATGAAGAGAATATGGGGCTTACCCCGAGTTGGAGCCAGAACAAGTTCCTTATCCTTGTAACTAAATAAGCACATAATCACATCTCGGGGAGGGTAGTTATCTCTTGGTTTGGGCCGGAGAGCGCGATGAGCCCTTTCCAAGGGTATTCTTCGTTCTCCAAGATCCGGAATCAGAAAGGAAAAGAGATTGTGAAGATAAGGTTCCAGGGCTTCCAGGTTTACTGATTCTGGAATGTTTCGTATGCGGATGTTATTCCTGCGCTCCCTGTTTTCTAAGTCTTCGTTCTTTGTGCGGAGGTCTGAGAGTTCAGTTATAATGTGATCTAGATCCCTGCCAGTTTCATTGAGAGCTTTTTGAAAACTGTCCTGACGAGATTCTATTTTGGTGGTTCTTGTGGCTAGAGATGAGTTAAAAAGAAGAGAAGGGGCTGAAACCCCTATATAAAGAAATCCCAAGTAAGGAAACATACACACAGCCCTGACGAAGCCCGCAGTCGATTGGACGGGCGAAACGTGTAGGCCACGCCCCCTGCACGAAGCGCTACCCGGAAGAGGGAACCCGGCGGTGACACAGACGTGCACGCACACCGCCGGCAACCACTCCTCTACAACGGCTGAAGATTTCCATCGGTTCGGCTGTCACGTCACGAGACCACCGCAGGACGGGTCTCCAACATCTTCAACAGGACCCGGGAAGCTACCGCACGGAGACAAGACACGGCACACAAGTAAAGACTGCCATCACTGTTTTTTTTACAAGACACGGAGGTAGGAGGTGCATGCACCGAACAACGTTTTTTAACAGACTTTGGGGAATCAAACATTCCATGTTTCCACTCAGCAAGGATTCATGAGACTTTATTCAGGTTGGGACTCTACCATCCCTAACATTTTTATTCAAATGCACCCCATGTACTTTACATGTTTGCTGAGATCAGCTTGAACTACTCATTTACCATTAACCCATGCTGATCAATGTATTTAATGCACATTGCACCAATTAAATATTTTGTGTTAACATTTTGTTTTAATACTGTTATCCCCATCAAGGGTGTTAACACACCATTGACATTATAGGGATTTGTTGGTTTAGCTTAATATCCAATTCTTATTGAACGTTAGCATTTTCTATATGCTTAATCTTAATGCATCTTATTCACAATTTTAATCTTTTCTAATATACAATTTTTTATTACCCTTTCACACACGACCCAATAAATATCTTCCATTCTATTTGCGCCCTTTTCGGTCTACATTATTCAGAAAGTATAGTCCTAGTCTGCCTCACAAAAGCTATATCCCTCCTACCGATCAGCTCACTGCTGCTGACACCTATACTTCTATCTGTATCTAAAAGTATATTGTTAGGAATATATATATGTATATATATATTATTCTTACAGTATATTGCCCTTTACATGAGGGCCATAGTGCCTATGGGCTCTATTTATTAACATTATTTTTACTAAAATAAAGTGATAAATGCTGCTTTGTGTTGTCACACCCTTTTCACATTATTTTAGTATCACCTGTAGTTACTATAGGGCAATTGGAGTAGAATTAGTAATTAGGAAGAATTAGGAAGCCCTGTGATAATAACGCCACCTGGAGGTGGCGTTATCCAGGGTCTACCCCGGTTACCGGGCTCCCACTCTGCTCTAACGGGGAGAGCAGAGGCGGGAGCCGATCCCAGTAATCAGCTGTGTGGTCTAAGCAGACCGCAAGCTGATTGCTGTTTAAAAAATAAAAATGAAAAATTTTTTTTTTTACTTACCTGAATCCAGGGACCGGTGATCGGGCCTCCGGTGATGGCTCCTCTCCGGTCAGCTGGTCTCCCATAGTACACTGGGGCCCGGTCATCAGGTGATCGGGTCCCAGTGCAGTATGGGAGATCACCTGATCGGGAAGACCGGAGAAGATCACCGGAGGCCAGGAGGATGCAGGTAAGTGTAATGAAGGGAGGGGGGGGTCCGCGATCGCAGGGGGCTGGGCTTAGTGCCAGGGGCGGGGCTTAGCATCAGTGGGGGGTAGCAGCGACGGTGGGTCGGCGCATGTGCGGGCTCTTAGTCGCAGTATTTTTTCCGAAAATACCGCGACTAGAGTGCGGATGGGATCCGCAGGGACAGAGCTTTATCGCAAGCTCTGTCCCTGCAAGGGATTTATAGTAAATCCCTGTGATATTGCCTGAATTCGCAATGCGAATTCACTCGGTAATATCACACTACAATCCGCATTCAATATGCGGATTGTAGTAAATAGATATACATATAAGTTGTTACTCACTAAGGGCTCTAACAGGCTTCTCACATTGAAAACCACCATTGCTGTGAGTGTATATTGCTACTATACATTTCTGTGCTTGGAGCTCCCCCATGTGGTCACGTTTGTAACTCCACACTCTCTTATTTAGAAAAGTCACTCTCTGTTGTCTCATAGCAGCTGCCTTTAATATTTTATATTGCCTAATATTACTTTTCAGTCTCCCACGTATTTGTGTGGGGATAAATGTTGGTTTATTTGGGCTGATACTTGTGCTGCGAGATGGCCATGATCCCCTGACTCACCTGTATACTATGGGGAGAGGTACGTGGTGATTACACCCCGGGAATGTACCTCCTGAGGCTATACATGTATTAATATTTTTTGATCAACATATCTGCTGTGTTTGCTCTTTTTCCTTTCTCTGTGTGTGTGGTTTTCATTTTGTTTCTCTTATCTTTATCTCTCTGATGGGAAAAACTAAGAAGACAGTGCGGACACCTAGTGCTAAGACCGCGGATACGTCATCACAACCCAATTTATTTTGCTACCTCAATCCTGACGGTGGTGCTTTTGGAGATAACACATGTTCTGATTCCAACCTGTCTACATCATCTGATAATACTGGACTTATGGCATCACCAGCTCATACTAGTTCAGGAGACATGGCAGACACCACTATGGATGACGTCCTGGCGCACCTACGCTCTCTTCCCACAAAACAGGACTTTCTAGACCTCGATAGGAAAATTGGGGCCACAGTCAAAGCGGAAATTGCTACCCTTCAAAAAGACATTTCTCACGTCACACACCGGGTATCTGACATGGAGACGCACATGGAAGAAGTAAGTTCTTTCCAGCAAAGACTCCGGGACGTTGTCTCTACGCATGCACAAGAGATGAGAATGATGCAGCGGAGATTAGACGACCTCGATAACCGAGGTCGTCGCAACAATTTACGTATCTGGGGAATCCCGGAAGACGTTCAAGGTCCGGGTATCATTGATTAACACCCCAAAATATTTAATGAACTTACAGATGCAGAGCCGGATAACCCAATTCTCTTTGATCGTGCTCACCGGGCCCTTCGTCCAAAGGGTCTCCAATCTGAGGCTCCCAGAGACATTATTTCTCGTCTCCACTACCATCATATAAAGGTAGAGATCCTCAGCAAAGCACGCAAGCTAGATGGTATTGAATTCAACGGCAATAAAATTCAAATTTTCCCTGATCTCTCTTGGAACACCCTCCAACAGAGACTCCTCCTCAGGGAAGAACTATAGGAGACAATGGAGGCGCCTGCCGCCGGGCGCCAGCACTGAAGGGGCACCTCCTCCATTGCCCACAATATATTCACTAGACTTAAGGCTATTTTATATTACTGTTTTTGTGCATATGAAATAGATATTTTTTGTTTTAGGGGGCACCAAATTATAACTTGCCTCCGGGCGTCAGGGATGAACTTACGCCACTGCTCCTCCTTAAGCCTCTCACTGACATTCTCAAACAGAAAGGTGTCCGTTGCCATTGGGGATTTCCTTTGAATATCCAAGTAATGCATGACGGTCGCCAACTCATCTTACAGACACCAGAGGACCTGGATAAGTTATGTGACTCTATTTCTATACCGCCTCTTCACGATTGGATCCAATTGTTCTCACGTCTAGATCCGCCTGATCCACCTGCCGCAAGAGCTCCTTGGACATCAGTAAAGGGGCAGAGACGTAGTTCGACCTCTCCGCGAGTTGCACGAATGACTTCTGGCACTTGATCAACTAAGATGTCTTGATGTGACTATTTGTGTCTATTATGAGCTTGGACATAGATTTTGCCCGGAAGCGTATCCTTTCATATCATTTGGTGGTTAGCTCGTTTACTGATCATTTGCTGATCATAGATTTCCATAATTGTTCTTGTTTTTGTCTAACGATTCTTTGCTACACATTTATTGTCCTTCACAAAAAAATATATATTTTTTTTATGTCCTCCATACACAGCAGATTTTGTAAGTTTTTGTGAGTTTGTTTTTACAAATTTTTTCAAAATTGTTTCGTAGATATGCCTCATACATTTATGATAACTATGTAAATGGTACTATTGTTCTTGTTAACTGGAAGATTTTTTTTTTTATATTGTCGTTTACTGGATATATGTTATTTCTTTAATCCCGGGGGGTGGTTGTAGCTGCCTTACCCCAGTTGGGTCGTTCAGCATTTCGACCTTGGAGCATGGGTCGACTGTTGTCTTCTGCCTGCTCCAACAGCGATAATCTTTTCCTATGGATACATTTCTCCGTATATTCTATCAAGATTAGTTTTGTGGGGTTTTTTACTACTTTTATTTTATTTTCATTTTTTATTTTTTCCCTTTCTAGTCGCTATGTCCTTACTGCCCTTGTACATCCTTATAAGATTCATATAATGCCTTTCTCTCTATACATAACTAACCTTTCACACAGATACTCCCATGGCCCCCCTTAAACCAGAAAATATAAAATTATGCTCTTTTAATGTGAAGGGCCTTAATATCCCAGAGAAGCGTTCCACCTTGTTTAGAAAAGGTAGATTGCTTTTGGCAATCTAGGTGGCTGGCTGGTAGGTGGCTTTTGTGCAAGAAACACATTTTAAACAATTAGTTGCCCCTAAGCTTGGGAATTACTATTATCCTCATGTGTTTTGTAGTAATAACTCCCAGAGTAAGTCCCTGGGAGTGGCTATACTCCTCTCTTGTCGGCTTGCCGTCTCAGACATATCTCATCACATTCTAGTGGAAGGTAGATGTCAGATTTTGAAATGCAAGATATACAGTCAGATATATACTATTGTGAATATTTATTCCCCTAATCGAAAACAGAGGCAATTTTTTAACAAGGTCTTAAAACTTTTGGAGCCATTGAGGGAGGGGTGCGTAATATTAGGTGGGGATTTCAATTGGTCTTTAGACCCGGTGTTAGATTGTTCTTCGGGATCGTCCTGAGTCTCATTGCGAGACCACCGTAGAGTACGTCAACTATTTTCTGAATCTCAATTGATAGATTTATGGAGTACTCAACACACCAACGGCTAAATATTATACGTTTTATTCCAACCCACATTCTATATACTCACGTATTGATTACTTTCTTGTAGATCATAGAAACCTTCAATATTTTCCTCATAGTCAAATAGGTCATATTACCTGGTCTGACCATGCCCCAATTTTTGCAAATATATGTTTTCCTAACATGACTCCTAGACCATGGACATGGCGCTTTAATGGACTTTTACTTAGTGATCCTAGTACTAAAACAGATCTTCTTAATGCCATTACTGAATATGTTGATATCAATGATGCTCCAGATATATCTAAAATAATGGTGTGGGAGGCGCATAAATGTGTGATTAGAGGACATTGTATTCAGTTAGGCTCCAGACTAAAAATGGAAAAGATGGCTCAAAGGCAACAACTTTTGGCCCGCATTAAGTCTCTGGAAACATCCCATAAATCTTCTTTAGATGAGTCTACATTACGAGAGCTTACTGAAGCGAGACAGGCTCTTAATAAGCTTCTCCAAGACGAAACTAAATTAGAGCTACAGAAATGCAGACATAAATGTTACCAATGGGGAAATAAACCTGACAAAATAACTCAGAGGTTACAATCATATGTCTCTACTGTTCGGGACTCCGGGGGGAACACTGTCCACACATTTCCCCAAATTGCAGCCACCTTTCAAACCTATTACATGGAACTTTATAATTTACGAAAAGAACAATCACCTACTAATCCCTTATCACATCAGGAGGCGGTCAGAAACTATCTTTCCTCGGTCGACTTTCCACGAATTGAGGAGAGTGATCTGACCTCTCTTGATCGCCCCTTTACTTATGAGGAACTAGATTTTGCTCTGTCATATACCACCCTTGGAAAAAAGCCCTGGCCCAGATGGCTTCCCTGTGAGCTACTATAAGACGTTTCGATCTATACTTTTGCCACTTTTTTTGAAAGCTTGTAATGAGGTGTCCGACAGGGTAGGTTTTTCTCCTCAGACTCTTGAGGCCCATATTTCAATAATCTCCAAAGAGGGAAAGGACCCTGCCCGATGTGCAAGCTATAGGCCTATCTCTTTATTAAATAATGACTTAAAATTATATGCTAAAATGCTGGCAAATAGGTTGAGTTTCCTTCTCCCTGGTTTGATACATTGAGACCAAGTGGGATTTGTTCGGGGTAGGGAAGCTAAAGACAATACCTCTAAGATCATTGATATAATCCATCATGTCAAAGGTACTAGGTCCCCTGTTATCCTTCTATCAACGGATGCAGAGAAGGCCTTTGACAGGATCGATTGGCAGTTCATGGAAGGTCTTCGGTATATGGGGTTAGGCTCTCACTGTCTCCACCATATTTTGGCCCTTTATCATTTTCCTACTGCCAGAGTGCGGGTCAATGGGGCCCTCTCAGATCCTTTCCCAATTAACAATGGCACACGTCAAGGATGCCCACTATCTCCCCTTATATTTGTGCTCTGCATGGAGGCATTGGCGAGGGCTATACGGTGTAACAAGGATATTAAGGGTGTGCAGATTGGAGACCATGATTACAAATTGCCACTATTTGCCGACGATCACCTTGCTACCATCTCTGCGCCGGTGACCTCTCTCCCTGCCCTCATGCAAGAGTTTAATAGATTCAGTGAGGTCTCTAATTTTAAAATCAATTACTCCAAGTCTATTGCCATGAATATATCATCCCCCGACAGTACTGTGACAGGTCTTAGAAGAGCACCCAAATATTTAAGACTAGAAGAAGTCCAAATAAAGGGAAATGCGTTCCTATCCCCTTCAAATAATAATTTGTACCAACTAAATTTTCCCCCTCTTATTAAACAATTTAAGGCAGATTTTCAAAGATGGTCTCTATTGAAACTGTCCTGGTTGGGTAGGATTAACACGGTTAAGATGTCTATTTTACCTAAGGTCTTATATTTGTTGCAAGTGTTGCCTATTACAATACCAGTCTCCTTTTTTAAGGAATTACAAAGTCTAGTGGGTCACTTTGTTTGGGGTTCGGGTCGGCCCAGACTGTCACAAGCTGTATTGACTCAAAGTCGCTCAAAAGGTGGTCTTCAGCTACCTCATTTTCTTAATTACTATGCGGTCCACCTGGCCAGGATTGTTGAAATGTCTAGAATATCTGAAATTAAACAATGGACGCTTATAGTGGGTCATACAGTCGGTAAACCTTCCCATGTACTCCCTTGGATTGTCAAATGTCCATCCCTATCTCACCCGACACTTGGTCCCACTCTTCGTTGTTGGAACAAATTTAGGAACTCCCCTTTGTTTAGCCCATGCGCTTCATTACCTACTCCGCTGGTAGGTAACCCGGATTTTCCCCCAGGTCTTACGGCCTCTAATTTATCTAGTTGGTCCACAGCGGGTATTACATGTCTATCCCACCTTGTTTCAACTGGTGGAATGCGATCCTTTACAGATCTCCAACAACTGTATCAACTTCCATCCCATTCATTTTGGGTTTATCTCCAATTAAGACACTATATTACTTCTCTTAATACTGGTGGTTCTCGCTGGATCCCGACTAAGTTTGAAGCTCTATGTATGACGGAAGATTCGCCAAGGCACCATATTTCTTTAATATATCAATTATGTCTTGAGTGTTCCAATCCATCTATACCTTCCTATGTTTCTGCTTGGCATGATGAATTGGGAAGGGAACTAACGGAAGACCAGTGGTCACGAATATTTAGTTTTACTTTTGCTAGTTCCTCCTCACTTTTGGAAACTCAATACAAGATTTTGGCTACGTGGTATAGGTGCCCTGTTCACATTCACTGGATGTTCCCAAATCTATCTAATTTATGCTGGCATTGTAGTCAAGCAGTAGGCACTCCTCTCCATATTTGGTGGCAATGCCCAATAATAGCTGACTTTTGGAGGAAGGTTCGACAGATATCGGAATTTATCACTGGTCTTCCTTTATCTGATAAACCGGAGTTTTGGTTACTAACTTTATCAGACCTTCCTGTCTCCATATACAAAAAATCCTTGTTACGTAATCTGGTGAATGCTGTGAGGGCTACTGTACCGTGTTATTAGAGATCTTCGATTTGTCCCCCTATCTCTCGATGGTTTCAGAGAATAGATCAGTATATGTTTATGGAAGATCTCTCCTCTTTGAAATCATCTCCCTCAGATTTTACAATTACTTGGCATGACTGGCTGAACTTTAAAGAGTCTTCTGAATACAAAATACATATCTCAACGCCTCTTAGGACATAGCGACCTTCTTCTTTTCCCCACTATTTTTCTTTCTTTATGTATACTTTTTCCTTCACAATTTTTATATATTTTACTTTATCAATTATGTTTCTTTTTATTTTATTTAGTATTTAATCGGATTTTCGAACATTACTAGTCGATCTGGGACTTTTTTTCTTTCTCTTTTTTATTCCATGTTTTGTGACTATATTTGTCCATTGAATTTGTATTGTTATTTGTACTTATTTGGTATTTATGTAGGCCATATATGTACTATGCTATTTTTGATTTCAATAAAAAACAGATTATACAAAAAAAAAAGAAAAATAAGATTCCAGGGAGATAGAAAACTGGGTATCGCCTATATAATATGTTATTGATAACGGTAATGGGGGGAGGGGTCGAAGCACCCAGGGATCAGAGAACTTGTCCTCTAGAAAAGCATCACGGAGAAGAAATCAGTCTACTAGAACTGAAGTCAAGAGTTTGAGAGAGGAGTGTGGTGGGGGGACCGATAAAGACTGTAACAATATAAAAGAGGTAAGACAGTCCCCAGGGCAGTTGTCGAAGGGATGCTCACTAGTCTGGCAACCACACTGCAGGGAAGCCGTAAGCAGCAGAGTACGCTCCTATACGATATGGAGGGAGGTCAGGAGTACCATACTTGAAGGTTTCTGATACTGATCCGTCTGCGGGCACAGCAGTAGGATGTTCCTGATGATGCCTGTGGGGGATCCGGGGGTCACCGCAGAGAGCCCGTCTCCACCAACCGCAGGGATCGGATTGCGGTAGATTTGGACTTCAGTTAGTGCCACACCTAAATGGTATGCTCCAGGTGGATAGTGTAGGTGTAGATGGGAGCAGAGAGTCCAGTACAGGTAGCAATAGGGACCGACTTCCAGTGAGAATAAAATTGCTGGGGTTATAAGGGGCCCAACTACTGGTGGACTACTGCAGTCAGAAGTAAAGGTGCCCCTGTTTATTCTTTGTGACCTCTACTGCTGGGAAAGAAGGCAGCCGGTTCAGGGTTAATGAAAATGGCAGCTTCCTACAATTCACGGGTCCGGCCGCGGGAATCTCCAGCGGCCCCCCGTAGGTGTGTGGGGTCGCATCTGGCAGTTCCAGCAGCCTGCCACCTCCAAACAGCAGTGAGTCTGCGATCGCGATGCGGTCCTTAGGTGACTTCCGGACCGCAGCTCCGGCCGTCTAGGAAAGACTGCGGCTTCAGGTGGTCGGGTAGGCCGCGACACCGGGAGTGCCGCTAGAAGGACGCTATTTGCAGGGGATCTGGCCCAGAACACGCAGGTGAGAGGAGCAGTCAGCGGAGACCCACACAGGGGTGGCAGACCGCGGTATAGATGAGGGATCCCAGGGGGTTACAGGGGCTCCGGGGAAGCACGTCTGCTTAGATGAGCAAGTCACGTCCCTCAGCCACCAACCTTTTAATAGAGCCTCCAGTGCCGAGTATCCGCAGGACCCAGGATCTCCATCAGGTAATGGGGGTTTGGGCAAGGTGTGGAGGCTGCAGGTGGCGTGGCTGTGTCAGGCGGTGGCGATCGGCGGTGATTGCGGCCGCCTCAGCCTGGGTGCCAAAATCGAGGCCGGTGCTTCGGGAAGTGTGGTAGGCTGCAATGGCCCCGGAGCTCAAATTCACCCCCGGAGTACAGGCAAGCGGTCAGCGGTACCGCAGACCTAAACCGGTTGTGAGTGAACCCTCAAAGGCAGCAGAAGCACCATTTATCATACACAGTGACAGTTGGGATGTGATTGGCTGGAGCACCATTTATCATACACAGTGACAGTTGGGATGTGATTGGCTGGAGCACCATTTATCATACACAATGACAGTTGGGAGCTGATTGGCTGGAGCAATGTTTATCATACACAGTGACAGTTGGGAGCTGATTGGCTGGAGCACCATTTATCATACACAGTGACAGTTGGGATGTGATTGGCTGGAGCACCATTTATCATACACAGTGACAGTTGGGAGCTGATTGGCTGGAGCACCATTTATCATACACAGTGACAGTTGGGAGCTGATTGGCTGGAGCACCATTTATCATACACAGTGACAGTTGGGATGTGATTGGCTGGAGCACCATTTATCATACACAGTGACAGTTGGGATGTGATTGGCTGGAGCACCATTTATCATACACAGTGACAGTTGGGATGTGATTGGCTGGAGCACCATTTATCATACACAGTGACAGTTGGGATGTGATTGGCTGGAGCAATGTTTATCATACACAGTGACAGTTGGGAGCTGATTGGCTGGAGCAACATTTATCATACAGTAACAGTTGGGAGCTGATTGGCTGGAGCACTATTATCATACACAGTGAAATTTATCACTTGTTTTGGTGATAAAACTCGTTCGCAAATGAGGCCCTTTATTCCTCATTAGAAGTGCAATTTTACACTAGATATATCTGGCTCCTCTATTAGGTGCAGACTTGCCTAGTTTTGAAAAAACATATCGGGGAGATTACTAGACTCTTCAGGTAGAGTGTGAAAACAGCACCTATGAGCATGGCGGTAAAGTGAGCGTGTAATGCTACATCTGAGAGGCGTGTCATACATGTGATAGGTGTGTACTGCTACATCTGGGAGGCGTGTCATAATACTGACTTATGCTGCATATCTGAATGAACGATTTTTACAATAGTTATCAATCGTTAATATCGTTGACATGTGGGGCATTCATCCACCAACAATGCGCGTTCCCACATGTCAGATAATGATATCTGACCGCCTCTGTTTGCAGTAAGATTTGGACGATTTCATTCATTTTAATTAATGTGTGACTGTATGTGGGAGCCTGTCCTCCTCACTGTCCTTACATCCTCAGCCTCCATCATTAGTATCAGGACTTACACCCACCCCACGCTGGCTGTATAATATCTGTGTGACTGTATGTGGGAGCCTGTCCTCCTCACTGACCTTACATCCTCAGCCTCCATCATTAGTATCAGGACTTACACCCACCCCACGCTGGCTGTATAATATCTGTGTGACTGTATGTGGGAGCCTGTCCTTCTCACTGTCCTTACATCCTCAGCCTCCATCATTAGCATCAGGACTTACACCCTCCCCACGCTGGCTGTATAATATCTGTGTGACTGTATGTGGGAGCCTGTCCTCCTCACTGTCCTTACATCCTCAGCCTCCATCATTAGTATCAGGACTTACACCCACCCCACGCTGGCTGTATAATATCTGTGTGACTGTATGTGGGAGCCTGTCCTCCTCACTGTCCTTACATCCTCAGCCTCCATCATTAGTATCAGGACTTACACCTACCCCACGCTGGCTGTATAATATCTGTGTGACTGTATGTGGGAGCCTGTCCTCCTCACTGTCCTTACATCCTCAGCTACCATCATTAGTATCAGGACTTACACCCACCCCACGCTGGCTGTATAATATCTGTGTGACTGTATGTGGGAGCATGTCCTCCTCACTGTCCTTACATCCACCATTAGTATCAGGACTTACACCTACCCCACGCTGGCTGTATAATATCTGTGTGACTGTATGTGGGAGCCTGTCCTCCTCACTGTCCTTACATCCACCATCATTAGTATCAGGACTTACACCCACCCCACGCTGGCTGTATAATATCTGTGTGACTGTATGTGGGAGCCTGTCCTCCTCACTGTCCTTACATCCTCAGCCACCATCATTAGTATCAGGACTTACACCCACCCCACGCTGGCTGTATAATATCTGTGTGACTGTATGTGGGAGCCTGTCCTCCTCACTGTCCTTACATCCATCATTAGTATCAGGACTTACACCTACCCCACGCTGGCTGTATAATATCTGTGTGACTGTATGTGGGAGCCTGTCCTCCTCACTGTCCTTACATCCTCAGCCTCCATCATTAGTATCAGGACTTACACCCACCCCACGCTGGCTGTATAATATCTGTGTGACTGTATGTGGGAGCCTGTCCTCCTCACTGTCCTTACATCCTCAGCCTCCATCATTAGTATCAGGACTTACACCCACCCCACGCTGGCTGTATAATATCTGTGTGACTGTATGTGGGAGCCTGTCCTCCTCACTGTCCTTACATCCTCAGCCTCCATCATTAGTATCAGGACTTACACCTACCCCACGCTGGCTGTATAATATCTGTGTGACTGTATGTGGGAGCCTGTCCTCCTCACTGTCCTTACATCCTCAGCCTCCATCATTAGTATCAGGACTTACACCCACCCCACGCTGGCTGTATAATATCTGTGTGACTGTATGTGGGAGCCTGTCCCCCTCACTGTCCTTACATCCTCAGCTACCATCATTAGTATCAGGACTTACACCCACCCCACGCTGGCTGTATAATATCTGTGTGACTGTATGTGGGAGCCTGTCCTCCTCACTGTCCTTACATCCTCAGCCTCCATCATTAGTATCAGGACTTACACCTACCCCACGCTGGCTGTATAATATCTGTGTGACTGTATGTGGGAGCCTGTCCTCCTCACTGTCCTTACATCCTCAGCTACCATCATTAGTATCAGGACTTACACCCACCCCACGCTGGCTGTATAATATCTGTGTGACTGTATGTGGGAGCATGTCCTCCTCACTGTCCTTACATCCACCATTAGTATCAGGACTTACACCTACCCCACGCTGGCTGTATAATATCTGTGTGACTGTATGTGGGAGCCTGTCCTCCTCACTGTCCTTACATCCACCATCATTAGTATCAGGACTTACACCCACCCCACGCTGGCTGTATAATATCTGTGTGACTGTATGTGGGAGCCTGTCCTCCTCACTGTCCTTACATCCTCAGCTACCATCATTAGTATCAGGACTTACACCCACCCCACGCTGGCTGTATAATATCTGTGTGACTGTATGTGGGAGCCTGTCCTCCTCACTGTCCTTACATCCCCAGCCTCCACCATTAGTATCAGGACTTACACCTACCCCACGCTGGCTGTATAATATCTGTGTGACTGTATGTGGGAGCCTGTCCTCCTCACTGTCCTTACATCCACCATCATTAGTATCAGGACTTACACCCACCCCACGCTGGCTGTATAATATCTGTGTGACTGTATGTGGGAGCCTGTCCTCCTCACTGTCCTTACATCCTCAGCTACCATCATTAGTATCAGGACTTACACCCACCCCACGCTGGCTGTATAATATCTGTGTGACTGTATGTGGGAGCCTGTCCTCCTCACTGTCCTTACATCCCCAGCCTCCACCATTAGTATCAGGACTTACACCTACCCCACGCTGGCTGTATAATATCTGTGTGACTGTATGTGGGAGCCTGTCCTCCTCACTGTCCTTACATCCACCATCATTAGTATCAGGACTTACACCCACCCCACGCTGGCTGTATAATATCTGTGTGACTGTATGTGGGAGCCTGTCCTCCTCACTGTCCTTACATCCTCAGCTACCATCATTAGTATCAGGACTTACACCCACCCCACGCTGGCTGTATAATATCTGTGTGACTGTATGTGGGAGCCTGTCCTCCTCACTGTCCTTACATCCACCATCATTAGTATCAGGACTTACACCCACCCCACGCTGGCAGTATAATATCTGTGTGACTGTATGTGGGAGCCTGTCCTCCTCACTGTCCTTACATCCTCAGCTACCATCATTAGTATCAGGACTTACACCCACCCCACGCTGGCTGTATAATATCTGTGTGACTGCATGTGGGAGCCTGTCCTCACTGTCCTTACATCCTCAGCCACCATCATTAGTATCAGGACTTACACCCACCCCCGCTGGCTGCGATCAGTAACTCTGCGATGACTGGCGGAATGTACCGCACAGTGAGGGTCATTCAGGCCCGTTCGCGAGCAAAGGACGCTCTCAAACGGGTCAATGTTTCCCCACTGCGCATGCGCACGACGGAGGGAGCTCCGTCGTGCGCATGCGCGAGACCTGGACTGCGACAGCCAAGCTATCGCTCCGGGTCTCGCACCAAAGGGGGCGTGCTGTCGATGTTGATTGACAGCACGCCCCCTTTGGTGGGCATGCCAGGGATGTGGCTGCCCGACGAAGGCGTTCCCATGGGAACACCTACCGTCTAAAGCCGGCCCCACAGAAAGAGCCAAAATCACTCCAGGGCTTGCGGCAGCGAGACCCTACCGCAGGGTCTCCGTCGCAAGCCCTATGGTCTTGACCATCGTGACCATCATCATGGACGCTCGCATAAGCTGTGGGTGGTAACCCACAGCTATGCGAGAGTCCATGAGGACGCTCCTAAAACAGGTAGGAGGGCCCTGATTCAGAGCAAGCGCTCTGGTCAGAGCGTTCAGCTCTGAATCAGGCCCAGTGTTAGTACATCCAGCCCAGTGTATTCTCTCAATGAACAAATCAATCAGTATTCACTAACAGTCAGTGTTCCTATACCTGATTCATCGCATGCACAGAAGCCGATTTCTTTCTTTAGCGCATATGCTGTCATCTATGTGATCCTGCACTTTGCGACTTGCGTGTGACTCAGTCAGCCCCTAAATGTGCAGCTAGTTTTTTTTTTTCTCACCAAAAATTTTTGAAGGGTTGTAGCCTCTATCTTGAATCGTGTCACCAATTCCAAATCGTACAACATGTGTTCTAAGAGCGTCAGCATCTGCCAATAATAAACCACATGTCAGCAGTGACATCATTACCGGTATTCTTCCTCTACTCCTATATACAGGCTACATCATTACCGGTATTCTTCCTCTACTCCTATATACAGGCTACGTCATTACCTGTCTTCGTCCTCTACTCCTATATACAGGCTACATCATTACCGGTATTCTTCCTCTACTCCTATATGCAGGCTACGTCATTACCTGTCTTCTTCCTCTACTCCCATATACAGGCTACGTCATTACCTGTCTTCTTCCTCTACTCCCATATACAGGCTACGTCATTACCCGTCTTCTTCCTCTACTCCTATATACAGGCTACGTCATTACCCGTCTTCTTCCTCTACTCCCATATACAGGCTACGTCATTACCCGTCTTCTTCCTCTACTCCCATATACAGGCTACGTCATTACCCGTCTTCTTCCTCTACTCCCATACACAGGCTACGTCATTACCCGTCTTCTTCCTCTACTCCTATATACAGGCTACGTCATTACCGGTCTTCTTCCTCTACTCCTATATACAGGCTACGTCATTACCCGTCTTCTTCCTCTACTCCTATATACAGGCTACGTCATTACCCGTCTTCTTCCTCTACTCCTATATACAGGCTACGTCATTACCCGTCTTCTTCCTCTACTCCTATATACAGGCTACGTCATTACCTGTCTTCTTCCTCTACTCCCATATACAGGCTACGTCATTACCTGTCTTCTTCCTCTGCCACCATTTCCGGGCACATGCCTCTAATTATCTTCTATATAAACATCTGTCTTCATCTATCCCTATATTAGGACACAAGCCTCTCATTACTCTCCACATGTGGACCTGTCACTTGCTCTCTTCATCTTTCTCCTTATTGAATAATAAAACACAAGACCTTTCATCATAAAGTACTTAGCACAGGGACTTTTATTTGAGATGAGCCAGAAACTGATATAAAAGTGATGGGTCATTGTAAGGAGCTATTCTGCCACCTGGAACTGGACCGTCTCACTTTCCCAATGAGTAACCTCGGGGGTCTCACCTCTTCTTCCTGCAGCTCCCACACATTGAACGTTGGTTCCTTCAGAGCATTTCTAATCTCCACTGGAATCTGGGGAAGTAAGAATTTGGAGACAAATCAGGAAAGTTTTGTATATTTACTGCATCTTCCACCTCCACAGCCACCAGCTTCTAACTGCTGTCGTCTCATTGTCAGAAAGTGTCTCCTTGCTGTCTAATCCCTGTGTACAGCTCCCCAATCCTGCTCGCTGCTCCCGATCTAGAGATGGACCCTAATGCGACCGCATCTGCGAAAATATGCTAATAGCTCCAAAGCTTAACCGAGCATTACGCCCGATGCTGCCCTCTCATCTGCATCATACGCCGCGTACCAGTGTACAGGATGTAGTTATGAGACCGGCGGATGCGATACCGCCGGTCTCAATACCGAAACACAGAATTACCGCAGCTGTCGGCAGTGCTGCGCATGCACTGCTTTTACGGATGTTATGGCGCATGCGTAAAACAGATTACAGCTGCTGTAAGGTAGGTATAGGCAGGGATATCTGTTTCCCAAAAAGCTGTCATCACAAAAATGACAGCTACCAGACTAGATACTGATGGAGAGAAGGAATGGTGGATTCCCCCGGTAATTAGGTAGAGGTCCATGCCAGCCCTAAACCTAATTACCTCCAAGGATATTTTACTTATGATGAATAGGCCCCTAAATGAGGTAAGTCCGGGGCGGCCTTAGTATTGGCTGCGGTAGGGGGGTTGGGATAGGTTTAGGGAGTGTAGCGGGGTTAGGTTTTTGGGGGAGAGGTTAAGGTTAGGCACCACGGGGGGGATAGACACTAAGGGGGGAGGGTTAAGTTTAGGCACTAACGGGAATGGTTAGGGTGCGGGGTGGGGGTTTAGGCAACAAAAATGGAGGGTTCGGGGGGAGGGTATACTGACTTACCTGACCACTGTCGGGATACTAACCATCGGTTTTCTGACAGGAGGCATCACATACCGATTCCCCAGCATACATATCGGTAACATCGGTGCACATTGTCCAGCTATACAGGCATACTATGGGGGAGATTTATAAAAGCCTGGAGAGAGATAAACTACTAACCAATCTGTAATATGACAGGAGCTGAATAGTTGGTACTTTATCTCTTTCCACTTTACTCCCTCCAAGCATTGAAAAATCACCCCTACCTTCTAATTACTATCTATACTCTCTCTACAGTCTCTCTCTCTCTCTGTACTGTCTCTCTCTCTCTCTACAGTCTCTCTGTCTCTCTGTACTGTCTCTCTGTACTGTCTCTCTCCCTCTCTACAGTCTCTCTGTCTCTCTGTCCTGTCACTTCCCTCTCTACAGTCTCTCTCTCTCTCTCTCTCTCTCTACTGTCTCCTCCCTCCCTACAGTCTCTCTCTCTCTCTCTGTACTGTCTCTCTCTCTCTCTACAGTCTCTCTGCCTCTCTGTCCTGTCACTTCCCTCTCTACAGTCACTCTCTCTCTCTGTACTGTCACTTCCCTCTCTACAGTCTCTCTCTCTCTCTCTCTCTCTCTCTCTCTGTACTGTCACTTCCCTCTCTACAGTCTCTCTCTCTCTCTCTCTCTCTACTGTCTCCTCCCTCCCTACAGTCTCTCTCTCTCTCTCTGTACTGTCTCCTCCCTCTCTACAGTCTCTCTCTCTCTCTCTGTACTGTCTCCTCCCTCTCTACAGTCTCTCTCTCTACTCTCTCTCTGTACTGTCTCTCTCTCTCTCTACAGTCTCTCTGTCTCTCTGTACTGTCTCTCTCCCTCTCTACAGTCTCTCTGTCTCTCTGTCCTGTCACTTCCCTCTCTACAGTCTCTCTCTCTCTCTCTCTCTCTCTCTCTACTGTCTCCTCCCTCCCTACAGTCTCTCTCTCTCTCTGTACTGTCTCTCTCTCTCTCTACAGTCTCTCTGCCTCTCTGTCCTGTCACTTCCCTCTCTACAGTCACTCTCTCTCTCTGTACTGTCACTTCCCTCTCTACAGTCTCTCTCTCTCTCTCTCTCTGTACTGTCACTTCCCTCTCTACAGTCTCTCTCTCTCTCTCTCTCTACTGTCTCCTCCCTCCCTACAGTCTCTCTCTCTCTCTCTGTACTGTCTCCTCCCTCTCTACAGTCTCTCTCTCTCTCTCTGTACTGTCTCCTCCCTCTCTACAGTCTCTCTCTCTACTCTCTCTCTGTACTGTCTCTCTCTCTCTCTACAGTCTCTCTGCCTCTCTGTCTTGTCACTTCCCTCTCTACAGTCACTCTCTCTCTCTGTACTGTCACTTCCCTCTCTACAGTCACTCTCTCTCTCTGTACTGTCACTTCCCTCTCTACAGTCTCTCTATCTCTCTGTACTGTCTCTCTCTCTCTCTCTACAGTCTCTCTGTCCTGTCACTTCCCTCTCTACAGTCTCTCTCTCTCTCTGTACTGTCACTTCCCTCACTACAGTCTCTCTATCTCTCTGTACTGTCTCTCTCTCTCTCTACAGTCTCTCTGCCTCTCTGTCTTGTCACTTCCCTCTCTACAGTCACTCTCTCTCTCTGTACTGTCACTTCCCTCTCTACAGTCACTCTCTCTCTCTGTACTGTCACTTCCCTCTCTACAGTCTCTCTATCTCTCTGTACTGTCTCTCTCTCTCTCTACAGTCTCTCTGTCCTGTCACTTCCCTCTCTACAGTCTCTCTCTCTCTCTCTGTACTGTCACTTCCCTCACTACAGTCTCTCTATCTCTCTGTACTGTCTCTCTCTCTCTCTACAGTCTCTCTGTCTCTCTGTCCTGTCACTTCCCTCTCTACAGTCTCTCTCTCTCTCTGTACTGTCACTTCCCTCTCTACAGTCTCTCTCTCTCTCTCTCTCTACTGTCTCCTCCCTCCCTACAGTCTCTCTCTCTCTCTCTGTACTGTCTCCTCCCTCTCTACAGTCTCTCTCTCTCTCTCTGTACTGTCTCCTCCCTCTCTACAGTCTCTCTCTCTACTCTCTCTCTGTACTGTCTCTCTCTCTCTCTACAGTCTCTCTGCCTCTCTGTCTTGTCACTTCCCTCTCTACAGTCACTCTCTCTCTCTGTACTGTCACTTCCCTCTCTACAGTCACTCTCTCTCTCTGTACTGTCACTTCCCTCTCTACAGTCTCTCTATCTCTCTGTACTGTCTCTCTCTCTCTCTACAGTCTCTCTGTCCTGTCACTTCCCTCTCTACAGTCTCTCTCTCTCTCTGTACTGTCACTTCCCTCTCTACAGTCTCTCTCTCTCTCTCTCTCTCTACTGTCTCCTCCCTCCCTACAGTCTCTCTCTCTCTCTGTACTGTCTCCTCCCTCTCTACAGTCTCTCTCTCTCTCTCTGTACTGTCTCTCTCTCTCTCTACAGTCTCTCTGCCTCTCTGTCCTGTCACTTCCCTCTCTACAGTCACTCTCTCTCTCTGTACTGTCACTTCCCTCTCTACAGTAACTCTCTCTCTCTGTACTGTCACTTCCCTCTCTACAGTCTCTCTATCTCTCTGTACTGTCTCTCTCTCTCTCTACAATCTCTCTGTCTCTCTGTCCTGTCACTTCCCTCTCTACAGTCTCTCTCTCTCTCTGTACTGTCACTTCCCTCTCTACAGTCTCTCTCTCTCTCTCTCTACTGTCTCCTCCCTCCCTACAGTCTCTCTCTCTCTCTCTGTACTGTCTCCTCCCTCTCTACAGTCTCTCTCTCTCTCTCTCTCTCTGTACTGTCTCTCTCTCTCTCTCTCTCTACAGTCTCTCTGCCTCTCTGTCCTGTCGCTTCCCTCTCTACAGTCACTCTCTCTCTGTACTGTCACTTCCCTCTCTACAGTCACTCTCTCTCTCTGTACTGTCACTTCCCTCTCTACAGTCTCTCTATCTCTCTGTACTGTCTCTCTCTCTCTCTCTACAGTCTCTCTGTCTCTCTGTCCTGTCACTTCCCTCTCTACACTCTCTCTCTCTCTCTGTACTGTCACTTCCCTCTCTACAGTCTCTCTCTCTCTCTCTACTGTCTCCTCCCTCCCTACAGTCTCTCTCTCTCTCTCTCTCTCTCTCTCTCTGTACTGTCTCCTCCCTCTCTACAGTCTCTCTGTCTCTCTGTACTGTCTCTCTGTACTGTCTCTCTCCCTCTCTACAGTCTCTCTGTCTCTCTGTCCTGTCACTTCCCTCTCTACAGTCTCTCTCTCTCTCTCTCTCTCTCTACTGTCTCCTCCCTCCCTACAGTCTCTCTCTCTCTCTCTGTACTGTCTCTCTCTCTCTCTACAGTCTCTCTGCCTCTCTGTCCTGTCACTTCCCTCTCTACAGTCACTCTCTCTCTCTGTACTGTCACTTCCCTCTCTACAGTCTCTCTCTCTCTCTCTCTGTACTGTCACTTCCCTCTCTACAGTCTCTCTCTCTCTCTCTACTGTCTCCTCCCTCCCTACAGTCTCTCTCTCTCTCTCTGTACTGTCTCCTCCCTCTCTACAGTCTCTCTCTCTCTCTCTGTACTGTCTCCTCCCTCTCTACAGTCTCTCTCTCTACTCTCTCTCTGTACTGTCTCTCTCTCTCTCTACAGTCTCTCTGTCTCTCTGTACTGTCTCTCTCCCTCTCTACAGTCTCTCTGTCTCTCTGTCCTGTCACTTCCCTCTCTACAGTCTCTCTCTCTCTCTCTCTCTACTGTCTCCTCCCTCCCTACAGTCTCTCTCTCTCTCTGTACTGTCTCTCTCTCTCTCTACAGTCTCTCTGCCTCTCTGTCCTGTCACTTCCCTCTCTACAGTCACTCTCTCTCTCTGTACTGTCACTTCCCTCTCTACAGTCTCTCTCTCTCTCTCTCTCTGTACTGTCACTTCCCTCTCTACAGTCTCTCTCTCTCTCTCTCTCTACTGTCTCCTCCCTCCCTACAGTCTCTCTCTCTCTCTCTGTACTGTCTCCTCCCTCTCTACAGTCTCTCTCTCTCTCTCTGTACTGTCTCCTCCCTCTCTACAGTCTCTCTCTCTACTCTCTCTCTGTACTGTCTCTCTCTCTCTCTACAGTCTCTCTGCCTCTCTGTCTTGTCACTTCCCTCTCTACAGTCACTCTCTCTCTCTGTACTGTCACTTCCCTCTCTACAGTCACTCTCTCTCTCTGTACTGTCACTTCCCTCTCTACAGTCTCTCTATCTCTCTGTACTGTCTCTCTCTCTCTCTCTACAGTCTCTCTGTCCTGTCACTTCCCTCTCTACAGTCTCTCTCTCTCTCTGTACTGTCACTTCCCTCACTACAGTCTCTCTATCTCTCTGTACTGTCTCTCTCTCTCTCTACAGTCTCTCTGCCTCTCTGTCTTGTCACTTCCCTCTCTACAGTCACTCTCTCTCTCTGTACTGTCACTTCCCTCTCTACAGTCACTCTCTCTCTCTGTACTGTCACTTCCCTCTCTACAGTCTCTCTATCTCTCTGTACTGTCTCTCTCTCTCTCTACAGTCTCTCTGTCCTGTCACTTCCCTCTCTACAGTCTCTCTCTCTCTCTCTGTACTGTCACTTCCCTCACTACAGTCTCTCTATCTCTCTGTACTGTCTCTCTCTCTCTCTACAGTCTCTCTGTCTCTCTGTCCTGTCACTTCCCTCTCTACAGTCTCTCTCTCTCTCTGTACTGTCACTTCCCTCTCTACAGTCTCTCTCTCTCTCTCTCTCTACTGTCTCCTCCCTCCCTACAGTCTCTCTCTCTCTCTCTGTACTGTCTCCTCCCTCTCTACAGTCTCTCTCTCTCTCTCTGTACTGTCTCCTCCCTCTCTACAGTCTCTCTCTCTACTCTCTCTCTGTACTGTCTCTCTCTCTCTCTACAGTCTCTCTGCCTCTCTGTCTTGTCACTTCCCTCTCTACAGTCACTCTCTCTCTCTGTACTGTCACTTCCCTCTCTACAGTCACTCTCTCTCTCTGTACTGTCACTTCCCTCTCTACAGTCTCTCTATCTCTCTGTACTGTCTCTCTCTCTCTCTACAGTCTCTCTGTCCTGTCACTTCCCTCTCTACAGTCTCTCTCTCTCTCTGTACTGTCACTTCCCTCTCTACAGTCTCTCTCTCTCTCTCTCTCTACTGTCTCCTCCCTCCCTACAGTCTCTCTCTCTCTCTGTACTGTCTCCTCCCTCTCTACAGTCTCTCTCTCTCTCTCTGTACTGTCTCTCTCTCTCTCTACAGTCTCTCTGCCTCTCTGTCCTGTCACTTCCCTCTCTACAGTCACTCTCTCTCTCTGTACTGTCACTTCCCTCTCTACAGTAACTCTCTCTCTCTGTACTGTCACTTCCCTCTCTACAGTCTCTCTATCTCTCTGTACTGTCTCTCTCTCTCTCTACAATCTCTCTGTCTCTCTGTCCTGTCACTTCCCTCTCTACAGTCTCTCTCTCTCTCTGTACTGTCACTTCCCTCTCTACAGTCTCTCTCTCTCTCTCTCTACTGTCTCCTCCCTCCCTACAGTCTCTCTCTCTCTCTCTGTACTGTCTCCTCCCTCTCTACAGTCTCTCTCTCTCTCTCTCTCTCTGTACTGTCTCTCTCTCTCTCTCTACAGTCTCTCTGCCTCTCTGTCCTGTCGCTTCCCTCTCTACAGTCACTCTCTCTCTGTACTGTCACTTCCCTCTCTACAGTCACTCTCTCTCTCTGTACTGTCACTTCCCTCTCTACAGTCTCTCTATCTCTCTGTACTGTCTCTCTCTCTCTCTCTACAGTCTCTCTGTCTCTCTGTCCTGTCACTTCCCTCTCTACACTCTCTCTCTCTCTCTGTACTGTCACTTCCCTCTCTACAGTCTCTCTCTCTCTCTCTACTGTCTCCTCCCTCCCTACAGTCTCTCTCTCTCTCTCTCTCTCTCTCTCTCTCTGTACTGTCTCCTCCCTCTCTACAGTCTCTCTCTCTCTCTCTGTACTGTCTCTCTCTCTCTCTACAGTCTCTCTGCCTCTCTGTCCTGTCACTTCCCTCTCTACAGTCACTCTCTCTCTCTGTACTGTCACTTCCCTCTCTACAGTCTCTCTGTCTCTCTGTACTGTTACTTCCCTCTCTACAGTCTCTCTATCTCTCTGTACTGTCACTTCCCTCTCTACAGTCTCTCTATCTCTCTGTACTGTCTCTCTCTCTCTCTACAGTGTCTCTGTCTCTCTGTCCTGTCACTTCCCTCTCTACAGTCTCTCTCTCTCTCTGTACTGTCACTTCCCTCTCTACAGTCTCTCTCTCTCTCTCTCTCTACTGTCTCCTCCCTCCCTACAGTCTCTCTCTCTCTCTCTCTACTGTCTCCTCCCTCCCTACAGTCTCTCTCTCTCTCTCTGTACTGTCTCCTCCCTCTCTACAGTCTCTCTCTCTCTCTGTACTGTCTCTCTCTCTCTCTACAGTCTCTCTGCCTCTCTGTCCTGTCACTTCCCTCTCTACAGTCACTCTCTCTCTCTGTACTGTCACTTCCCTCTCTACAGTCTCTCTGTCTCTCTGTACTGTTACTTCCCTCTCTACAGTCTCTCTCTCTCTCTGTACTGTCACTTTCCTCTCTACAGTCTCTCTCTCTCTCTCTCTACTGTCTCCTCCCTCCCTACAGTCTCTCTCTCTCTCTCTCTGTACTGTCACTTCCCTCTCTACAGTCTCTCTCTCTCTCTGTACTGTCTCTCTCTCTCTCTACAGTCTCTCTGTCTCTCTGTACTGTCTCTCTGTACTGTCTCTCTCCCTCTCTACAGTCTCTCTGTCTCTCTGTCCTGTCACTTCCCTCTCTACAGTCTCTCTCTCTCTCTCTCTCTCTCTACTGTCTCCTCCCTCCCTACAGTCTCTCTCTCTCTCTCTGTACTGTCTCTCTCTCTCTCTACAGTCTCTCTGCCTCTCTGTCCTGTCACTTCCCTCTCTACAGTCACTCTCTCTCTCTGTACTGTCACTTCCCTCTCTACAGTCTCTCTCTCTCTCTCTCTCTCTGTACTGTCACTTCCCTCTCTACAGTCTCTCTCTCTCTCTCTCTCTACTGTCTCCTCCCTCCCTACAGTCTCTCTCTCTCTCTCTGTACTGTCTCCTCCCTCTCTACAGTCTCTCTCTCTCTCTCTGTACTGTCTCCTCCCTCTCTACAGTCTCTCTCTCTACTCTCTCTCTGTACTGTCTCTCTCTCTCTCTACAGTCTCTCTGTCTCTCTGTACTGTCTCTCTCCCTCTCTACAGTCTCTCTGTCTCTCTGTCCTGTCACTTCCCTCTCTACAGTCTCTCTCTCTCTCTCTCTCTCTCTCTACTGTCTCCTCCCTCCCTACAGTCTCTCTCTCTCTCTGTACTGTCTCTCTCTCTCTCTACAGTCTCTCTGCCTCTCTGTCCTGTCACTTCCCTCTCTACAGTCACTCTCTCTCTCTGTACTGTCACTTCCCTCTCTACAGTCTCTCTCTCTCTCTCTCTCTGTACTGTCACTTCCCTCTCTACAGTCTCTCTCTCTCTCTCTACTGTCTCCTCCCTCCCTACAGTCTCTCTCTCTCTCTCTGTACTGTCTCCTCCCTCTCTACAGTCTCTCTCTCTCTCTCTGTACTGTCTCCTCCCTCTCTACAGTCTCTCTCTCTACTCTCTCTCTGTACTGTCTCTCTCTCTCTCTACAGTCTCTCTGCCTCTCTGTACTGTCACTTCCCTCTCTACAGTCACTCTCTCTCTCTGTACTGTCACTTCCCTCTCTACAGTCTCTCTATCTCTCTGTACTGTCTCTCTCTCTCTCTCTACAGTCTCTCTGTCCTGTCACTTCCCTCTCTACAGTCTCTCTCTCTCTCTGTACTGTCACTTCCCTCACTACAGTCTCTCTATCTCTCTGTACTGTCTCTCTCTCTCTCTACAGTCTCTCTGCCTCTCTGTCTTGTCACTTCCCTCTCTACAGTCACTCTCTCTCTCTGTACTGTCACTTCCCTCTCTACAGTCACTCTCTCTCTCTGTACTGTCACTTCCCTCTCTACAGTCTCTCTATCTCTCTGTACTGTCTCTCTCTCTCTCTACAGTCTCTCTGTCCTGTCACTTCCCTCTCTACAGTCTCTCTCTCTCTCTCTGTACTGTCACTTCCCTCACTACAGTCTCTCTATCTCTCTGTACTGTCTCTCTCTCTCTCTACAGTCTCTCTGTCCTGTCACTTCCCTCTCTACAGTCTCTCTCTCTCTCTGTACTGTCACTTCCCTCTCTACAGTCTCTCTCTCTCTCTCTCTCTACTGTCTCCTCCCTCCCTACAGTCTCTCTCTCTCTCTCTGTACTGTCTCCTCCCTCTCTACAGTCTCTCTCTCTCTCTCTGTACTGTCTCCTCCCTCTCTACAGTCTCTCTCTCTACTCTCTCTCTGTACTGTCTCTCTCTCTCTCTACAGTCTCTCTGCCTCTCTGTCTTGTCACTTCCCTCTCTACAGTCACTCTCTCTCTCTGTACTGTCACTTCCCTCTCTACAGTCACTCTCTCTCTCTGTACTGTCACTTCCCTCTCTACAGTCTCTCTATCTCTCTGTACTGTCTCTCTCTCTCTCTACAGTCTCTCTGTCCTGTCACTTCCCTCTCTACAGTCTCTCTCTCTCTCTGTACTGTCACTTCCCTCTCTACAGTCTCTCTCTCTCTCTCTCTCTCTACTGTCTCCTCCCTCCCTACAGTCTCTCTCTCTCTCTCTCTGTACTGTCTCCTCCCTCTCTACAGTCTCTCTCTCTCTCTCTGTACTGTCTCTCTCTCTCTCTACAGTCTCTCTGCCTCTCTGTCCTGTCACTTCCCTCTCTACAGTCACTCTCTCTCTCTGTACTGTCACTTCCCTCTCTACAGTAACTCTCTCTCTCTGTACTGTCACTTCCCTCTCTACAGTCTCTCTATCTCTCTGTACTGTCTCTCTCTCTCTCTACAATCTCTCTGTCTCTCTGTCCTGTCACTTCCCTCTCTACAGTCTCTCTCTCTCTCTGTACTGTCACTTCCCTCTCTACAGTCTCTCTCTCTCTCTCTCTACTGTCTCCTCCCTCCCTACAGTCTCTCTCTCTCTCTCTGTACTGTCTCCTCCCTCTCTACAGTCTCTCTCTCTCTCTCTCTCTCTGTACTGTCTCTCTCTCTCTACAGTCTCTCTGCCTCTCTGTCCTGTCGCTTCCCTCTCTACAGTCACTCTCTCTCTGTACTGTCACTTCCCTCTCTACAGTCACTCTCTCTCTCTGTACTGTCACTTCCCTCTCTACAGTCTCTCTATCTCTCTGTACTGTCTCTCTCTCTCTCTACAGTCTCTCTGTCTCTCTGTCCTGTCACTTCCCTCTCTACACTCTCTCTCTCTCTCTGTACTGTCACTTCCCTCTCTACAGTCTCTCTCTCTCTCTCTACTGTCTCCTCCCTCCCTACAGTCTCTCTCTCTCTCTCTCTCTCTCTCTCTGTACTGTCTCCTCCCTCTCTACAGTCTCTCTCTCTCTGTACTGTCTCTCTCTCTCTCTACAGTCTCACTTCCCTCTCTACAGTCACTCTCTCTCTCTGTACTGTCACTTCCCTCTCTACAGTCTCTCTATCTCTCTGTACTGTCTCTCTCTCTCTCTACAGTCTCTCTGTCTCTCTGTCCTGTCACTTCCCTCTCTACACTCTCTCTCTCTCTCTGTACTGTCACTTCCCTCTCTACAGTCTCTCTCTCTCTCTCTACTGTCTCCTCCCTCCCTACAGTCTCTCTCTCTCTCTCTCTCTCTCTCTCTCTCTGTACTGTCTCCTCCCTCTCTACAGTCTCTCTCTCTCTGTACTGTCTCTCTCTCTCTCTACAGTCTCTCTGCCTCTCTGTCCTGTCACTTCCCTCTCTACAGTCACTCTCTCTCTCTGTACTGTCACTTCCCTCTCTACAGTCTCTCTGTCTCTCTGTACTGTTACTTCCCTCTCTACAGTCTCTCTATCTCTCTGTACTGTCACTTCCCTCTCTACAGTCTCTCTATCTCTCTGTACTGTCTCTCTCTCTCTCTACAGTGTCTCTGTCTCTCTGTCCTGTCACTTCCCTCTCTACAGTCTCTCTCTCTCTCTGTACTGTCACTTCCCTCTCTACAGTCTCTCTCTCTCTCTCTCTCTCTACTGTCTCCTCCCTCCCTACAGTCTCTCTCTCTCTCTCTCTACTGTCTCCTCCCTCCCTACAGTCTCTCTCTCTCTCTCTGTACTGTCTCCTCCCTCTCTACAGTCTCTCTCTCTCTCTGTACTGTCTCTCTCTCTCTCTACAGTCTCTCTGCCTCTCTGTCCTGTCACTTCCCTCTCTACAGTCACTCTCTCTCTCTGTACTGTCACTTCCCTCTCTACAGTCTCTCTGTCTCTCTGTACTGTTACTTCCCTCTCTACAGTCTCTCTCTCTCTCTGTACTGTCACTTTCCTCTCTACAGTCTCTCTCTCTCTCTCTCTACTGTCTCCTCCCTCCCTACAGTCTCTCTCTCTCTCTCTCTGTACTGTCACTTCCCTCTCTACAGTCTCTCTATCTCTCTGTACTGTCTCTCTCTCTCTCTACAGTCTCTCTGTCTCTCTGTCCTGTCACTTCCCTCTCTACAGTCTCTCTCTCTCTCTGTACTGTCACTTCCCTCTCTACAGTCTCTCTCTCTCTCTCTCTCTCTCTACTGTCTCCTCCCTCCCTACAGTCTCTCTCTCTCTCTCTGTACTGTCTCCTCCCTCTCTACAGTCTCTCTCTCTCTCTCTGTACTGTCTCTCTCTCTCTCTACAGTCTCTCTGCCTCTCTGTCCTGTCACTTCACTCTCTACAGTCACTCTCTCTCTCTGTACTGTCACTTCCCTCTCTACAGTCTCTCTCTACTGTCTCCTCCCTCCCTACAGTCTCTCTCTCTCTCTCTGTACTGTCTCCTCCCTCTCTACAGTCTCTCTATCTCTCTGTACTGTCACTTCCCTCTCTACAGTCTCTCTATCTCTCTGTACTGTCTCTCTCTCTCTCTCTACAGTCTCTCTGTCTCTCTGTCCAGTCACTTCCCTCTCTACAGTCTCTCTCTCTCTCTGTACTGTCACTTCCCTCTCTACAGTCTCTCTCTCTCTCTCTCTCTACTGTCTCCTCCCTCCCTACAGTCTCTCTCTCTCTCTCTCTCTCTCTGTACTGTCTCTCTCTCTCTCTACAGTCTCTCTGCCTCTCTGTCCTGTCACTTCCCTCTCTACAGTCACTCTCTCTCTCTGTACTGTCACTTCCCTCTCTACAGTCTCTCTCTCTCTCTCTCTCTACTGTCTCCTCCCTCCCTACAGTCTCTCTCTCTCTCTCTCTCTCTCTGTACTGTCTCTCTCTCTCTCTACAGTCTCTCTGCCTCTCTGTCCTGTCTCCTCCCTCCCTACAGTCTCTCTCTCTCTCTGTACTGTCTCCTCCCTCTCTACAGTCTCTCTCTCTCTCTCTGTACTGTCTCTCTCTCTCTCTACAGTCTCTCTGCCTCTCTGTCCTGTCACTTCCCTCTCTACAGTCACTCTCTCTCTCTGTACTGTCACTTCCCTCTCTACAGTCTCTCTCTCTCTGTACTGTCACTTCCCTCTCTACAGTCTCTCTCTCTCTCTCTCTACTGTCTCCTCCCTCCCTACAGTCTCTCTCTCTCTCTCTGTACTGTCTCCTCCCTCTCTACAGTCTCTCTCTCTCTCTCTCTGTACTGTCTCTCTCTCTCTCTCTACAGTCTCTCTGCCTCTCTGTCCTGTCGCTTCCCTCTCTACAGTCACTCTCTCTCTGTACTGTCACTTCCCTCTCTACAGTCACTCTCTCTCTCTGTACTGTCACTTCCCTCTCTACAGTCTCTCTATCTCTCTGTACTGTCTCTCTCTCTCTACAGTCTCTCTGTCTCTCTGTCCTGTCACTTCCCTCTCTACACTCTCTCTCTCTCTCTGTACTGTCACTTCCCTCTCTACAGTCTCTCTCTCTCTCTCTCTCTACTGTCTCCTCCCTCCCTACAGTCTCTCTCTCTCTCTCTCTCTCTCTCTGTACTGTCTCCTCCCTCTCTACAGTCTCTCTCTCTCTCTCTGTACTGTCTCTCTCTCTCTCTACCTCTCTGTCCTGTCACTTCCCTCTCTACAGTCTCTCTGTCTCTCTGTACTGTTACTTCCCTCTCTACAGTCTCTCTGTCTCTCTGTACTGTTACTTCCCTCTCTACAGTCTCTCTATACTGTCACTTCCCTCTCTACAGTCTCTCTATCTCTCTGTACTGTCTCTCTCTCTCTCTACAGTGTCTCTGTCTCTCTGTCCTGTCACTTCCCTCTCTACAGTCTCTCTCTCTCTCTGTACTGTCACTTCCCTCTCTACAGTCTCTCTCTCTCTCTCTCTCTACTGTCTCCTCCCTCCCTACAGTCTCTCTCCTCTCTCTCTCTGTACTGTCTCCTCCCTCTCTACAGTCTCTCTCTCTCTCTGTACTGTCTCTCTCTCTCTCTACAGTCTCTCTCTCTCTCTGTACTGTCACTTCCCTCTCTACAGTCTCTCTGTCTCTCTGTACTGTTACTTCCCTCTCTACAGTCTCTCTCTCTCTCTGTACTGTCACTTTCCTCTCCACAGTCTCTCTCTCTCTCTCTCTCTACTGTCTCCTCCCTCCCTACAGTCTCTCTCTCTCTCTCTCTCTGTACTGTCACTTCCCTCTCTACAGTCTCTCTATCTCTCTGTACTGTCTCTCTCTCTCTCTACAGTCTCTCTGTCTCTCTGTCCTGTCACTTCCCCTCTCTACAGTCTCCTCTCTCTCTCTGTACTGTCACTTCCCTCTCTACAGTCTCTCTCTCTCTCTCTCTCTCTCTCTACTGTCTCCTCCCTCCCTACAGTCTCTCTCTCTCTCTCTGTACTGTCTCCTCCCTCTCTACAGTCTCTCTCTCTCTCTCTGTAACTGTCTCTCTCTCTCTCTACAGTCTCTCTGCCTCTCTGTCCTGTCACTTCACTCTCTACAGTCACTCTCTCTCTGTACTGTCACTTCCCTCTCTACAGGTCTCTCTCTACTGTCTCCTCCCTCCCCTACAGTCTCTCTCTCTCTCTCTGTACTGTCTCCCTCCCTCTCTACAGTCTCTCTATCTCTCTGTACTGTCCACTTCCCTCTCTACAGTCTCTCTATCTCTCTGTACTGTCCTCTCTCTCTCTCTCTACAGTCTCTCTGTCCTCTCTGTCCAGTCACTTCCCTCTCTACAGTCTCTCTCTCTCTCTCTGTACTGTCACTTCCCTCTCTACAGTCTCTCTCTCTCTCTCTCTCTCTCTCTACTGTCTCCTCCCTCCCTACAGTCTCTCTCTCTCTCTCTCTCTCTCTCTGTACTGTCTCCTCTCTCTCTCTACAGTCTCTCTGCCTCTCTGTCCTGTCACTTCCCTCTCTACAGTCACTCTCTCTCTCTCTGTACTGTCCACTTCCCCTCTCTACAGTCACTCTCTCTCTCTGTACTGTCACTTCCCCTCACTACAGTCTCTCTATCTCTCTGTACTGTCCTCTCTCTCTCTCTACAGTCCTCTCTGTCTCTCTGTCCTGTCACTTCCCTCTCTACAGTCTCTCTCTCTCTCTGTACTGTCACTTCCCTCTCTACAGTCTCTCTCTCTCTCTCTACTGTCTCCTCCCTCCCTACAGTCTCTCTCTCTCTCTCTCTCTGTACTGTCTCCTCCCTCTCTACAGTCTCTCTCTCTCTCTCTGTACTGTCTCCTCCCTCTCTACAGTCTCTCTACTCTCTCTCTGTACTGTCTCTCTCTCTCTCTACAGTCTCTCTGCCTCTCTGTCCTGTCACTTCCCTCTCTACAGTCACTCTCTCTCTCTGTACTGTCACTTCCCTCTCTACAGTCACTCTCTCTCTCTGTACTGTCACTTCCCTCTCTACAGTCTCTCTATCTCTCTGTACTGTCCTCTCTCTCTCTCTACAGTCTCTCTGTCCTGTCACTTCCCTCTCTACAGTCTCTCTCTCTCTCTGTACTGTCACTTCCCTCTCTACAGTCCTCTCTCTCTCTCTCTCTCTCTGTACTGTCTCCTCCCTCTCTACAGTCTCCTCTCTCTCTCTGTACTGTCTCCTCCCTCTCTACAGTCTCTCTCTCTCTCTGTACTGTCTCTCTCTCTCTCTACAGTCTCTCTGCCTCTCTGTCCTGTCACTTCCCTCTCTACAGTCACTCACTCTCTCTGTACTGTCACTTCCCTCTCTACAGTCACTCTCTCTCTCTGTACTGTCACTTCCCTCTCTACAGTCTCTCTATCTCTCTGTACTGTCTCTCTCTCTCTACAGTCTCTCTGTCTCTCTGTCCTGTCACTTCCCTCTCTACAGTCTCTCTCTCTCTCTGTACTGTCACTTCCCTCTCTACAGTCTCTCTCTCTCTCTCTCTCTCTACTGTCCTCCTCCCTCCCTACAGTCTCTCTCTCTCTCTCTGTACTGTCTCCTCCCTCTCTACAGTCCTCTCTCTCTCTCTCTGTACTGTCACTTCCCCTCTCTACAGTCTCTCTCTCTCTCTGTACTGTCACTTCCCTCTCTACAGTCTCTCTCTCTCTACTGTCTCCTCCCTCCCTACAGTCTCTCTCTCTCTCTCTGTACTGTCTCCTCCCTCTCTACAGTCTCTCTCTCTCTCTGTACTGTCTCTCTCTCTCTACAGTCCTCTCTGCCTCTCTGTCCTGTCACTTCCCTCTCTACAGTCACTCTCTCTCTCTGTACTGTCACTTCCCTCTCTACAGTCACTCTCTCTCTCTGTACTGTCACTTCCCTCTCTACAGTCTCTCTATCTCTCTGTACTGTCCTCTCTCTCTCTCTACAGTCTCTCTGTCCTCTTTGTCCTGGCACTTCCCTCTCTACAGTCTCTCTCTCTCTCTGTACTGTCCACTTCCCTCTCTACAGTCTCTCTCTCTCTGCAGTCTCTCTGTCTCTCTGTCTCTTTGTCCTGGCACTTCCCTCTCTACAGTCTCTCTCTCTCTCTGTACTGTCACTTCCCTCTCTACAGTCTCGCTCTCTCTCTCTCTACTGTCTCCTCCCTCCCTACAAGTCTCTCTCTCTCTCTGTACTGTCTCCTCCCTCTCTACAGTCTCTCTCTCTCTGTACTGTCTCTCTCTCTCTCTACAGTCTCTCTGCCTCTCTGTCCTGTCACTTTCCCTCTCTACAGTCACTCTCTCTCTCTGTACTGTCACTTCCCTCTCTACAGTCTCTCTGTCTCTCTGTACTGTCTCTCTCTCCCTCTCTACAGGTCTCTCTGTCCTCTCTGTACTGTCTCTCTCTCCCTCTCTACAGTCTCTCTGTCTCTCTGTCCTGTCACTTCCCTCTCTACAGTCTCTCTGTCTCTCTGTACTGTCACTTCCCTCTCTACAGTCTCTCTCTCTCTCTGTACTGTCACTTCCCTCTCTACAGTCTCTCTCTCTCTCTCTACTGTCTCCTCCCTCCCTACAGTCTCTCTCTCTCTCTCTGTACTGTCTCCTCCCTCCTCTCTACAGTCTCTCTATCTCTCTGTACTGTCACTTCCCTCTCTACAGTCTCTCTCTCTCTCTCTACTGTCTCCTCCCTCCCTACAGTCTCTCTCTCTCTCTCTGTACTGTCTCTCTCTCTCTCTACAGTCTCTCTGTCTCTCTGTGTACTGTCACTTCCCTCTCTACAGTCTCTCTCTCTCTCTCTACTGTCACCTCCCTCCCTACAGTCTCTCTCTCTCTCTCTCTGTACTGTCTCCTCCCTCTCTACAGTCTCTCTCTCTCTCTCTGTACTGTCTCTCTCTCTCTACAGTCTCTCTGCCTCTCTGTCCTGTCACTTCCCTCTCTACAGTCACTCTCTCTCTCTGTACTGTCTCTCTCTCCCTCTCTACAGTCTCTCTGTCTCTCTGTCCTGTCTCTCTCTCCCTCTCTACAGTCTCTCTGTCTCTCTGTCCTGTCACTTCCCTCTCTACAGTCACTCTCTCTCTCTGTACTGTCACTTCCCTCTCTACAGTCTCTCTGTCTCTCTGTACTGTCTCTCTCTCCCTCTCTACAGTCTCTCTGTCTCTCTGTACTGTCTCTCTCTCCCTCTCTACAGTCTCTCTGTCTCTCTGTACTGTCTCTCTCTCCCTCTCTACAGTCACTCTCTCTCTCTGTACTGTCTCTCTCTCTCCCTCTCTACAGTCTCTCTGTCTCTCTACTGTCACTTCCCTCTCTACAGTCTCTCTCTCTCTCTCTGTACTGTCACTTCCCTCTCTACAGTCTCTCTCTATCTCTCTGTACTGTCACTTCCCTCTCTACAGTCTCTCTCTATCTCTCTGTACTGTCACTTCCCTCTCTCCTGTTTCTCTATACTGTCACTTCCCTCTCTACAGTCTCTCTGTACTGTCACTTCCCTCTACAGTCTCTCTCTGTACTGTTACTTCCCTCTCTACAGTCTCTCTCTCTCTCTGTACTGTCACTTCCCTCTACAGTCTCTCTCTGTACTGTCACATCCCTCTCTACAGTCTCTCTCTCTCTATATATACTGTCACTTCCCTCTCTACAGTCTCTCTGTCTCTCTGTACTGTCACTTCCCTCTCTATAGTCTCTCTCTCTATATATACTGTCACTTCACTCTCTACAGTCTCTCTGTCTCTCTGTACTGTCACTTCCCTCTCTACAGTCTCTCTCTCTCTCTCTCTGTACTGTCACTTCCCTCTCTACAGTCTCTCTCTGTACTGTCACTTCCCTCTCTACAGTCTCTCTCTCTATCTCTCTGTACTGTCACTTCCCTCTCTACAGTCTCTCTCTCTCTGTACTGTAACTTCCCTCTCTACAGTCTCTCTCTATCCCTCTGTACTGTAACTTCCCTCTCTACAGTCTCTCTCTATCCCTCTGTACTGTCACTTCCCTCTCTATAGTCTCTCTCTCTGTACTGTCACTTCCCTCTCTACAGTCTCTCTCTATCTCTCTGTACTGTCACTTCCCTCTCTACAGTCTCTCTATCTCTCTGTACTGTCACTTCCCTCTCTACAGTCTCTCTCTATCTCTCTGTACTGTCACTTCCCTCTCTACAGTCTCTCTCTATCTCTCTGTACTGTCACTTCCCTCTCTACAGTCTCTCTCTATCTCTCTGTACTGTCACTTCCCTCTCTACAGTCTCTCTCTATCTCTCTGTACTGTCACTTCCCTCTCTACAGTCTCTCTCTCTCTCTGTACTGTCACTTCCCTCTACAGTCTCTCTCTGTACTGTCACATCCCTCTCTACAGTCTCTCTCTATCTCTCTGTACTGTCACTTCCCTCTCTATAGTCTCTCTCTCTATATATACTGTCACTTCCCTCTCTACAGTCTCTCTCTCTGTACTGTCACTTCCCTCTCTACAGTCTCTCTCTCTATCTCTCTGTACTGTCACTTCCCTCTCTACAGTCTCTCTCTCTCTGTACTGTAACTTCCCTCTCTACAGTCTCTCTCTATCCCTCTGTACTGTCACTTCCCTCTCTATAGTCTCTCTCTCTGTACTGTCACTTCCCTCTCTACTGTCTCTCTCTCTCTCTCTGTACAGTCACTTCCCTCTCTACAGTCTCTCTCTCTCTCTGTACTGTCACTTCCCTCTCTACAGTCTCTCTCTATATATACTGTCACTTCCCTCTCTACAGTCTCTCTCTATCTCTCTGTACTGTCACTTCCCTCTCTACAGTCTCACTCTATCTCTCTGTACTGTCACTTCCCTCTCTACAGTCTCTCTATCTCTCTGTACTGTCACTTCCCTCTCTACAGTCTCTCTCTATCTCTCTGTACTGTCACTTCCCTCTCTACAGTCTCTCTCTATCTCTCTATATTGTCACTTCCCTCTCTACAGTCTCTCTCTCTGTACTGTCACTTCCCTCTCTACAGTCTCTCTCTCTCTCTCTGTACTGTCACTTCCCTCTCTACAGTCTCTCTCTGTACTGTCACTTCTCTCTCTACAGTCTCTCTCTATCTCTCTGTACTGTCACTTCCCTCTCTACAGTATCTCTGTACTGTCACTTCCCTCTCTATAGTCTCTCCTGTCTCTCTACACTGTCACTTCTCTCTCTACAGTCTCTCTCTATCTCTCGGTACTGTCACTTCCCTCTCTACAGTCTCTCTGTACTGTCACTTCCCTCTCTACAGTCTCTATCTCTCTGTACTGTCACGTCCCTCTCTACAGTCTCTCTCTCTCTGTACTGTCACTTCCCTCTCTACAGTCTCTCTCTCTCTCTGTACTGTCACTTCCCTCTCTACAGTCTCTCTCTCTCTCTCTGTACTGTCACTTCCCTCTCTACAATCTCTCTCTCTCTCTCTCTGTACTGTCACTTCTCTCTCTACAGTCTCTCTCTATCTCTCTGTACTGTCACTTCCCTCTCTACAGTATCTCTGTACTGTCACTTCCCTCTCTACAGTCTCTCTCTCTCTCTCTGAACTGTCACTTCCCTCTCTACAGTCTCTCTCTCTGTACTGTCACTTCCCTCTCTACAGTCTCTCTCTGTACTGTCACTTCCCTCTCTACAGTCTCTCTCTCTATCTCTCTGTACTGTCACTTCCCTCTCTACAGTCTCTCTCTCTCTGTACTGTAACTTCCCTCTCTACAGTCTATCTATCCCTCTGTACTGTCACTTCCCTCTCTATAGTCTCTCTCTCTGTACTGTCACTTCCCTCTCTACTGTCTCTCTCTCTCTCTGTACTGTCACTTCCCTCTCTACAGTCTCTCTCTCTCTCTGTACTGTCACTTCCCTCTCTACAGTCTCTCTCTATATATACTGTCACTTCCCTCTCTACAGTCTCTCTCTATCTCTCTGTACTGTCACTTCCCTCTCTACAGTCTCTCTATCTCTCTGTACTGTCACTTCCCTCTCTACAGTCTCTCTCTATCTCTCTGTACTGTCACTTCCCTCTCTACAGTCTCTCTCTATCTCTCTGTACTGTCACTTCCCTCTCTACAGTCTCTCTCTCTGTACTGTCACTTCCCTCTACAGTCTCTCTCTGTACTGTCACATCCCTCTCTACAGTCTCTCTCTATCTCTCTGTACTGTCACTTCCCTCTCTATAGTCTCTCTCTCTATATATACTGTCACTTCCCTCTCTACAGTCTCTCTCTCTGTACTGTCACTTCCCTCTCTACAGTCTCTCTCTCTATCTCTCTGTACTGTCACTTCCCTCTCTACAGTCTCTCTCTCTCTGTACTGTAACTTCCCTCTCTACAGTCTCTCTCTATCCCTCTGTACTGTCACTTCCCTCTCTACAGTCTCACTCTATCTCTCTGTACTGTCACTTCCCTCTCTACAGTCTCTCTATCTCTCTGTACTGTCACTTCCCTCTCTACAGTCTCTCTCTATCTCTCTGTACTGTCACTTCCCTCTCTACAGTCTCTCTCTATCTCTCTGTACTGTCACTTCCCTCTCTACAGTCTCTCTCTATCTCTCTATATTGTCACTTCCCTCTCTACAGTCTCTCTCTCTGTACTGTCACTTCCCTCTCTACAGTCTCTCTCTCTCTCTCTGTACTGTCACTTCCCTCTCTACAGTCTCTCTCTGTACTGTCACTTCTCTCTCTACAGTCTCTCTCTCTCTGTACTGTCAGTTCCCTCTCTACAGTATCTCTGTACTGTCACTTCCCTCTCTATAGTCTCTCCTGTCTCTCTGCACTGTCACTTCTCTCTCTACAGTCTCTCTCTATCTCTCGGTACTGTCACTTCCCTCTCTACAGTCTCTCTGTACTGTCACTTCCCTCTCTACATTCTCTATCTCTCTGTACTGTCACGTCCCTCTCTACAGTCTCTCTCTCTCTGTACTGTCACTTCCCTCTCTACAGTCTCTCTCTCTCTCTGTACTGTCACTTCCCTCTCTACAGTCTCTCTCTCTCTCTCTGTACTGTCACTTCCCTCTCTACAGTCTCTCTCTCTCTCTCTCTGTACTGTCACTTCTCTCTCTACAGTCTCTCTCTATCTCTCTGTACTGTCACTTCCCTCTCTACAGTATCTCTGTACTGTCACTTCCCTCTCTATAGTCTCTCCTGTCTCTCTGCACTGTCACTTCCCTCTCTACAGTCTCTCTCTATCTCTCGGTACTGTCACTTCCCTCTCTACAGTCTCTCTGTACTGTCACTTCCCTCTCTACAGTCTCTATCTCTCTGTACTGTCACGTCCCTCTCTACAGTCTCTCTCTCTCTGTACTGTCACTTCCCTCTCTACAGTCTCTCTCTCTCTCTGTACTGTCACTTCCCTCTCTACAGTCTCTCTCTCTCTCTGAACTGTCACTTCCCTCTCTACAGTCTCTCTCTCTGTACTGTCACTTCCCTCTCTACAGTCTCTCTCTCTCTCTGTACTGTCACTTCCCTCTCTACAGTGTCTCTATCTCTCTGTACTGTCACTTCACTCTCTACAGTCTCTCTCTCTCTGTACTGTCACTTCCCTCTCTACAGTCTCTCTGTACTGTCACTTCCCTCTCTACAGTCTCTCTATCTCTCTGTACTGACACATCCCTCTCTACAGTCTCTCTATCTCTCTGTACTGACACATCCCTCTCTACAGTCTCTCTCTATCTCTCGGTACTGTCACTTCCCTCTCTACAGTCTCTCTCTATCTCTCTGTACTGTCACTTCCCTCTCTACAGTCTCTCTATCTCTCTGTACTGTCACTTCCCTCTCTACAGTCTCTCTCTATCTCTCTGTACTGTCACTTCCCTCTCTACAGTCTCTCTCTATCTCTCTGTACTGTCACTTCCCTCTCTCCTGTCTCTCTATACTGTCACTTCCCTCTCTACAGTCTCTCTGTCTGTACTGTCACTTCCCTCTCTACAGTCTCTCTGTCCTGTCACTTCCCTCTACAGACTCTCTCTGTACTGTTACTTCCCTATCTACAGTCTCTCTCTCTCTCTGTACTGTCACATCCCTCTCTACAGTCTCTCTATCTCTCTGTACTGTCACTTCCCTCTCTCCTGTCTCTCTCTACCTCTCTGTACTGTCACTTCCCTCTCTACAGTCTCTCTCTATCTCTCTGTACTGTCTCCTCCCTTATCTACAGCCTCTCTCTATCTCTCTGTACTGTCACTTCCCTCTCTCCTGTTTCTCTATACTGTCACTTCCCTCTCTACAGTCTCTCTGTCTCTCTGTACTGTCACTTCCCTCTGCAGTCTCTCTCTGTACTGTTTCTTCCCTCTCTACAGTCTCTCTCTCTCTCTGTACTGTCACTTCCCTCTACAGTCTCTCTCTGTACTGTCACATCCCTCTCTACAGTCTCTCTCTATCTCTCTGTACTGTCACTTCCCTCTCTATAGTCTCTCTCTCTATATATACTGTCACTTCCCTCTCTACAGTCTCTCTCTCTGTACTGTCACTTCCCTCTATACAGTCTCTCTCTCTATCTCTCTGTACTGTCACTTCCCTCTCTACAGTCTCTCTCTCTCTGTACTGTAACTTCCCTCTCTACAGTCTCTCTCTATCCCTCTGTACTGTCACTTCCCTCTCTACAGTCTCTCTCTCTCTCTGTACTGTCACTTCCCTCTCTACAGTCTCTCTCTATCTCTCTGTACTGTCTCCTCCCTTATCTACAGCCTCTCTCTATCTCTCTGTACTGTCACTTCCCTCTCTCCTGTTTCTCTATACTGTCACTTCCCTCTCTACAGTCTCTCTGTCTCTCTGTACTGTCACTTCCCTCTGCAGTCTCTCTCTGTACTGTTACTTCCCTCTCTACAGTCTCTCTCTCTCTCTGTACTGTCACTTCCCTCTACAGTCTCTCTCTGTACTGTCACATCCCTCTCTACAGTCTCTCTCTACCTCTCTGTACTGTCACTTCCCTCTCTATAGTCTCTCTCTCTATATATACTGTCACTTCCCTCTCTACAGTCTCTCTCTCTGTACTGTCACTTCCCTCTATACAGTCTCTCTCTCTATCTCTCTGTACTGTCACTTCCCTCTCTACAGTCTCTCTCTCTCTGTACTGTAACTTCCCTCTCTACAGTCTCTCTCTATCCCTCTGTACTGTCACTTCCCTCTCTATAGTCTCTCTCTCTGTACTGTCACTTCCCTCTCTACTGTCTCTCTCTCTCTGTACTGTCACTTCCCTCTCTACAGTCTCTCTCTCTCTCTGTACTGTCACTTCCCTCTCTACAGTCTCTCTCTATATATACTGTCACTTCCCTCTCTACAGTCTCTCTCTATCTCTCTGTACTGTCACTTCCCTCTCTACAGTCTCTCTATCTCTCTGTACTGTCACTTCCCTCTCTACAGTCTCTATCTCTCTGTACTGTCACTTCCCTCTCTACAGTCTCTCTCTATCTCTCTGAACTGTCACTTCCCTCTCTACAGTCTCTCTCTCTCTCTGTACTGTCACTTCCCTCTCTACAGTCTCTCTCTGTACTGACACATCCCTCTCTACAGTCTCTCTCTATCTCTCGGTACTGTCACTTCCCTCTCTACAGTCTCTCTCTATCTCTCTGTACTGTCACTTCCCTCTCTACAGTCTCTCTATCTCTCTGTACTGTCACTTCCCTCTCTACAGTCTCTCTCTATCTCTCTGTACTGTCATTTCCCTCTCTACAGTCTCTCTATCTCTCTGTACTGTCACTTCCCTCTCTACAGTCTCTCTCTATCTCTCTGTACTGTCACTTCCCTCTCTACAGTCTCTCTCTACCTCTCTGTACTGTCACTTCCCTCTCTACAGTCTCTCTCTATCTCTCTGTACTGTCACTTCCCTCTCTACAGTCTCTCTCTCTGTACTGTCACTTCCCTCTCTACAGTCTCTCTGTCTCTCTGTACTGTCACTTCCCTCTACAGTCTCTCTCTGTACTGTTACTTCCCTCTCTACAGTCTCTCTCTCTCTCTGTACTGTCACTTCCCTCTACAGTCTCTCTCTGTACTGTTACTTCACTCTCTACAGTCTCTCTCTCTCTGTACTGTCACTTCCCTCTCTACAGTCTCTCTGTACTGTCACTTCCCTCTCTACAGTCTCTCTATCTCTCTGTACTGACACTTCCCTCTCTACAGTCTCTCTATCTCTCTGTACTGTCACTTCCCTCTCTACAGTCTCTCTCTATCTCTCTGTACTGTCACTTCCCTCTCTACAGTCTCTCTCTATCTCTCTGTACTGTCACTTCCCTCTCTACAGTCTCTCTATCTCTCTGTACTGTCACTTCCCTCTCTACAGTCTCTCTCTATCTCTCTGTACTGTCACTTCCCTCTCTACAGTCTCTCTCTATCTCTCTGTACTGTCACTCCCCTCTCTACAGTCTCTCTCTCTGTACTGTCACTTCCCTCTCTACAGTCTCTCTCTCTGTACTGTCACTTCCCTCTACAGTCTCTCTCTGTACTGTTACTTCCCTCTCTACAGTCTCTCTCTCTCTCTGTACTGTCACTTCCCTCTCTACAGTCTCTCTCTATATATATACTGTCACTTCCCACTCTACAGTCTCTCTCTCTCTCTGAACTGTCACTTCCCTCTCTACAAACTCTCTGTCTATCTCTCTGTACTGTCACTTCCCTCTCTACAGTCTCTCTCTCTCTGTACTGTCACTTCCCTCTCTACAGTCTCTCTCTATCCCTCTGTACTGTCACTTCCCTCTCTATAGTCTCTCTCTCTCTCTCTGTACTGTCACTTCCCTCTCTACAGTCTCTCTCTGTACTGTCACTTCTCTCTCTACAGTCTCTCTCTATCTCTCTGTACTGTCACTTCCCTCTCTACAGTATCTCTGTACTGTCACTTCCCTCTCTATAGTCTCTCCTGTCTCTCTGCACTGTCACTTCCCTCTCTACAGTCTCTCTCTATCTCTCGGTACTGTCACTTCCCTCTCTACAGTCTCTCTGTACTGTCACTTCCCTCTCTACAGTCTCTATCTCTCTGTACTGTCACGTCCCTCTCTACAGTCTCTCTCTCTCTGTACTGTCACTTCGCTCTCTACAGTCTCTCTCTCTCTCTGTACTGTCACTTCCCTCTCTACAGTCTCTCTCTCTCTCTCTCTGTACTGTCACTTCTCTCTCTACAATCTCTCTCTATCTCTCTGTACTGTCACTTCCCTCTCTACAGTATCTCTGTACTGTCACTTCCCTCTCTATAGTCTCTCCTGTCTCTCTGCACTGTCACTTCCCTCTCTACAGTCTCTCTCTATCTCTCGGTACTGTCACTTCCCTCTCTACAGTCTCTCTGTACTGTCACTTCCCTCTCTACAGTCTCTATCTCTCTGTACTGTCACGTCCCTCTCTACAGTCTCTCTCTCTCTGTACTGTCACTTCCCTCTCTACAGTCTCTCTCTCTCTCTGTACTGTCACTTCCCTCTCTACAGTCTCTCTCTCTCTCTGAACTGTCACTTCCCTCTCTACAGTCTCTCTCTCTGTACTGTCACTTCCCTCTCTACAGTCTCTCTGTCTGTACTGTCACTTCCCTCTCTACAGTCTCTCTCTCTGTACTGTCACTTCCCTCTCTACAGTCTCTCTGTACTGTCACTTCCCTCTCTACAGTCTCTATCTCTCTGTACTGTCACGTCCCTCTCTACAGTCTCTCTCTCTCTGTACTGTCACTTCCCTCTCTACAGTCTCTCTCTCTCTCTGTACTGTCACTTCCCTCTCTACAGTCTCTCTCTCTCTCTCTCTGTACTGTCACTTCCCTCTCTACAGTCTCTCTCTCTCTCTCTCTCTGTACTGTCACTTCTCTCTCTACAATCTCTCTCTATCTCTCTGTACTGTCACTTCCCTCTCTACAGTCTCTCTCTCTGTACTGTCACTTCCCTCTCTACAGTCTCTCTCTCTCTCTCTGTACTGTCACTTCCCTCTCTACAGTCTCTCTCTATCCCTATGTACTGTCACTTCCCTCTCTATAGTCTCTCTCTCTGTACTGTCACTTCCCTCTCTACAGTCTCTCTCTCTCTCTGTACTGTCACTTCCCTCTCTACAGTCTCTCTCTCTCTCTGTACTGTCACTTCTCTCTCTACAGTCTCTCTGTACTGTCACTTCCCTCTCTACAGTCTCTCCTGTCTCTCTGCACTGTCACTTCCCTCTCTACAGTCTCTCTCTATCTCTCGGTACTGTCACTTCCCTCTATACAGTCTCTCTGTACTGTCACTTCCCTCTCTACAGTCTCTATCTCTCTGTACGGTCACGTCCCTCTCTACAGTCTCTCTCTCTCTGTACTGTGACTTCCCTCTCTACAGTCTCTCTGTACTGTCACTTCCCTCTCTACAGTCTCTCTATCTCTCTGTACTGTCACATCCCTCTCTACAGTCTCTCTGTACTGTCACTTCTCTCTCTACAGTCTCTCTCTATTTCTCTTTACTGTGATTTCCCTCTCTACAGTCTCTCTATCTCTGTACTGTCACTTCCCTCTCTACAGTCTCTCTCTATCTCTCTTTACTGTCATTTCCCTCTCTACAGTCTCTCTATCTCTGTACTGTCACTTCCATCTCTACAGTCTCTCTCTATCTCTCTGTACTGTCACTTCCCTCTCTACAGTCTCTCTCTCTCTCTCTCTCTCTCTGTACTGTCACTTCCCTCTCTACAGTCTCTCTCTCTCTCTCTATCTCTCTGTACTGTCACTTCCCTCTCTACAGTATATCTGTACTGTCACTTCCCTCTCTATAGTCTCTCCTGTCTCTCTGCACTGTCACTTCCCTCTCTACAGTCTCTCTCTATCTCTCGGTACTGTCACTTCCCTCTCTACAGTCTCTCTGTACTGTCACTTCCCTCTCTACAGTCTCTATCTCTCTGTACTGTCACGTCCCTCTCTACATGCTCTCTCTCTCTGTACTGTCACTTCCCTCTCTACAGTCTCTCTCTCTCTCTGTACTGTCACTTCCCTCTCTACAGTCTCTCTCTCTCTCTGTACTGTCACTTCCCTCTCTACAGTCTCTCTCTCTCTCTCTCTGTACTGTCACTTCTCTCTCTACAGTCTCTCTCTATCTCTCTGTACTGTCACTTCCCTCTCTACAGTATCTCTGTACTGTCACTTCCCTCTTTATAGTCTCTCCTGTCTCTCTGCACTGTCACTTCCCTCTCTACAGTCTCTCTCTATCTCTCGGTACTGTCACTTCCCTCTCTACAGTCTCTCTGTACTGTCACTTTCCTCTCTACTGTCTCTATCTCTCTGTACTGTCACGTCCCTCTCTACAGTCTCTCTCTCTCTGTACCGTCACTTCCCTCTCTACAGTCTCTCTCTCTCTCTGTACTGTCACTTCCCTCTCTACAGTCTCTCTCTCTCTCTGAACTGTCACTTCCCTCTCTACAGTCTCTCTCTCTGTACTGTCACTTCCCTCTCTACAGTCTCTCTCTCTCTCTGTACTGTCACATCCCTCTCTACAGTCTCTCTGTACTGTCACTTCTCTCTCTACAGTCTCTCTCTATCTCTCTTTACTGTCACTTCCCTCTCTACAGTGTCTCTATCTCTCTGTACTGTCACTTCACTCTCTACAGTCTCTCTCTCTCTGTACTGTCACTTCCCTCTCTACAGTCTCTCTGTACTGTCACTTCCCTCTCTACAGTCTCTCTATCTCTCTGTACTGACACATCCCTCTCTACAGTCTCTCTCTATCTCTCGGTACTGTCACTTCCCTCTCTACAGTCTCTCTCTATCTCTCTGTACTGTCACTTCCCTCTCTACAGTCTCTCTATCTCTCTGTACTGTCACTTCCCTCTCTACAGTCTCTCCTGTCTCTCTGCACTGTCACTTCCCTCTCTACAGTCTCTCTCTATCTCTCGGTACTGTCACTTCCCTCTCTACAGTCTCTCTGTACTGTCACTTCCCTCTCTACAGTCTCTATCTCTCTGTACTGTCACTTCCCTCTCTACAGTCTCTCTCTATCTCTCTGTACTGTCACTTCCCTCTCTCCTGTCTCTCTATACTGTCACTTCCCTCTCTACAGTCTCTCTGTCTGTACTGTCACTTCCCTCTCTACAGTCTCTCTGTCCTGTCACTTCCCTCTACAGACTCTCTCTGTACTGTTACTTCCCTATCTACAGTCTCTCTCTCTCTCTCTGTACTGTCACATCCCTCTCTACAGTCTCTCTATCTCTCTGTACTGTCACTTCCCTCTCTCCTGTCTCTCTCTACCTCTCTGTACTGTCACTTCCCTCTCTACAGTCTCTCTGTACTGTCACTTCCCTCTCTACAGTCTCTCTCTATCTCTCTGTACTGTCTCCTCCCTTATCTACAGCCTCTCTCTATCTCTCTGTACTGTCACTTCCCTCTCTCCTGTCTCTCTATACTGTCACTTCCCTCTCTACAGTCTCTCTGTCTGTACTGTCACTTCCCTCTCTACAGTCTCTCTGTCCTGTCACTTCCCTCTACAGACTCTCTCTGTACTGTTACTTCCCTATCTACAGTCTCTCTCTCTCTCTGTACTGTCACTTCCCTCTCTACAGTCTCTCTCTCTCTCTGTACTGTCACTTCCCTCTCTACAGTCTCTCTGTCTATCTCTCTGTACTGCCACTTCCCTCTCTACAGTCTCTCTCTCTCTCTCTGTACTGTCACTTCCCTCTCTCTCTATCTCTCTGTACTGTCACTTCCCTCTCTACAGTCTCTCTCTCTCTCTCTCTGTACTGTCACTTCCCTCTCTACAGTCTCTCTCTCTCTCTCTCTGTACTGTCACTTCCCTCTCTACAGTCTCTCTATCTCTCTGCACTGTCACTTCCCTCTCTACAGTATCTCTCTCTCTGTACTGTCACTTCCCTTTCTACAGTCTCTCTGTACTGTCACTTCCCTCTCTACAGTCTCTATCTCTCTGTACTGTCACTTCCCTCTCTACAGTCTCTCTCTCTCTCTCTCTGTACTGTCACTTCCCTCTCTACAGTCTCTATCTCTCTGTACTGTCACTTCCCTCTCTACAGTCTCTATCTCTCTGTACTGTCACGTCCCTCTCTACAGTCTCTCTCTCTCTGTACTGTCACTTCCCTCTCTACAGTCTCTCTCTATCTCTCGGTACTGTCACTTCCCTCTCTACAGTCTCGCTCTCTCTCTGTACTGTCACTTCCCTCTCTACAGTCTCTCTCTCTCTCTGTACTGTCACTTCCCTCTCTACAGTCTCTCTCTCTCTCTGTACTGTCACTTCTCTCTCTACAGTCTCTCTGTACTGTCACTTCCCTCTCTACAGTCTCTCCTGTCTCTCTGCACTGTCACTTCCCTCTCTACAGTCTCTCTCTATCTCTCGGTACTGTCACTTCCCTCTCTACAGTCTCTCTGTACTGTCACTTCCCTCTCTACAGTCTCTATCTCTCTGTACTGTCACGTCCCTCTCTACAGTCTCTCTCTCTCTGTACTGTGACTTCCCTCTCTACAGTCTCTCTGTACTGTCACTTCCCTCTCTACAGTCTCTCTATCTCTCTGTACTGTCACTTCCCTCTCTACAGTCTCTCTCTCTCTGTACTGTCACTTCCCTCTCTACAGTCTCTATCTCTCTGTACTGTCACGTCCCTCTCTACAGTCTCTCTCTCTCTGTACTGTCACTTCCCTCTCTACAGTCTCTCTCTCTCTCTGTACTGTCACTTCCCTCTCTACAGTCTCTCTCTCTCTCTCTCTGTACTGTCACTTCTCTCTCTACAATCTCTCTCTATCTCTCTGTACTGTCACTTCCCTCTCTACAGTATCTCTGTACTGTCACTTCCCTCTCTATAGTCTCTCCTGTCTCTCTGCACTGTCACTTCCCTCTCTACAGTCTCTCTCTATCTCTCGGTACTGTCACTTCCCTCTCTACAGTCTCTCTGTACTGTCACTTCCCTCTCTACAGTCTCTATCTCTCTGTACTGTCACGTCCCTCTCTACAGTCTCTCTCTCTCTGTACTGTCACTTCCCTCTCTACAGTCTCTCTCTCTCTCTGTACTGTCACTTCCCTCTCTACAGTCTCTCTCTCTCTCTGAACTGTCACTTCCCTCTCTACAGTCTCTCTCTCTGTACTGTCACTTCCCTCTCTACAGTCTCTCTGTCTGTACTGTCACTTCCCTCTCTACAGTCTCTCTCTCTGTACTGTCACTTCCCTCTCTACAGTCTCTCTGTACTGTCACTTCCCTCTCTACAGTCTCTATCTCTCTGTACTGTCACGTCCCTCTCTACAGTCTCTCTCTCTCTGTACTGTCACTTCCCTCTCTACAGTCTCTCTCTCTCTCTGTACTGTCACTTCCCTCTCTACAGTCTCTCTCTCTCTCTCTCTGTACTGTCACTTCCCTCTCTCTCTCTCTGTACTGTCACTTCTCTCTCTACAATCTCTCTCTATCTCTCTGTACTGTCACTTCCCTCTCTACAGTCTCTCTCTCTGTACTGTCACTTCCCTCTCTACAGTCTCTCTCTCTCTCTCTGTACTGTCACTTCCCTCTCTACAGTCTCTCTCTATCCCTATGTACTGTCACTTCCCTCTCTATAGTCTCTCTCTCTGTACTGTCACTTCCCTCTCTACAGTCTCTCTCTCTCTCTGTACTGTCACTTCCCTCTCTACAGTCTCTCTCTCTCTCTGTACTGTCACTTCTCTCTCTACAGTCTCTCTGTACTGTCACTTCCCTCTCTACAGTCTCTCCTGTCTCTCTGCACTGTCACTTCCCTCTCTACAGTCTCTCTCTATCTCTCGGTACTGTCACTTCCCTCTATACAGTCTCTCTGTACTGTCACTTCCCTCTCTACAGTCTCTATCTCTCTGTACGGTCACGTCCCTCTCTACAGTCTCTCTCTCTCTGTACTGTGACTTCCCTCTCTACAGTCTCTCTGTACTGTCACTTCCCTCTCTACAGTCTCTCTATCTCTCTGTACTGTCACATCCCTCTCTACAGTCTCTCTGTACTGTCACTTCTCTCTCTACAGTCTCTCTCTATTTCTCTTTACTGTGATTTCCCTCTCTACAGTCTCTCTATCTCTGTACTGTCACTTCCCTCTCTACAGTCTCTCTCTATCTCTCTTTACTGTCATTTCCCTCTCTACAGTCTCTCTATCTCTGTACTGTCACTTCCATCTCTACAGTCTCTCTCTATCTCTCTGTACTGTCACTTCCCTCTCTACAGTCTCTCTCTCTCTCTCTCTCTCTCTGTACTGTTACTTCCCTCTCTACAGTCTCTCTCTCTCTCTCTATCTCTCTGTACTGTCACTTCCCTCTCTACAGTATATCTGTACTGTCACTTCCCTCTCTATAGTCTCTCCTGTCTCTCTGCACTGTCACTTCCCTCTCTACAGTCTCTCTCTATCTCTCGGTACTGTCACTTCCCTCTCTACAGTCTCTCTGTACTGTCACTTCCCTCTCTACAGTCTCTATCTCTCTGTACTGTCACGTCCCTCTCTACATGCTCTCTCTCTCTGTACTGTCACTTCCCTCTCTACAGTCTCTCTCTCTCTCTGTACTGTCACTTCCCTCTCTACAGTCTCTCTCTCTCTCTGTACTGTCACTTCCCTCTCTACAGTCTCTCTCTCTCTCTCTCTGTACTGTCACTTCTCTCTCTACAGTCTCTCTCTATCTCTCTGTACTGTCACTTCCCTCTCTACAGTATCTCTGTACTGTCACTTCCCTCTTTATAGTCTCTCCTGTCTCTCTGCACTGTCACTTCCCTCTCTACAGTCTCTCTCTATCTCTCGGTACTGTCACTTCCCTCTCTACAGTCTCTCTGTACTGTCACTTTCCTCTCTACTGTCTCTATCTCTCTGTACTGTCACGTCCCTCTCTACAGTCTCTCTCTCTCTGTACCGTCACTTCCCTCTCTACAGTCTCTCTCTCTCTCTGTACTGTCACTTCCCTCTCTACAGTCTCTCTCTCTCTCTGAACTGTCACTTCCCTCTCTACAGTCTCTCTCTCTGTACTGTCACTTCCCTCTCTACAGTCTCTCTCTCTCTCTGTACTGTCACATCCCTCTCTACAGTCTCTCTGTACTGTCACTTCTCTCTCTACAGTCTCTCTCTATCTCTCTTTACTGTCACTTCCCTCTCTACAGTATCTCTATCTCTCTGTACTGTCACTTCACTCTCTACAGTCTCTCTCTCTCTGTACTGTCACTTCCCTCTCTACAGTCTCTCTGTACTGTCACTTCCCTCTCTACAGTCTCTCTATCTCTCTGTACTGACACATCCCTCTCTACAGTCTCTCTCTATCTCTCGGTACTGTCACTTCCCTCTCTACAGTCTCTCTCTATCTCTCTGTACTGTCACTTCCCTCTCTACAGTCTCTCTATCTCTCTGTACTGTCACTTCCCTCTCTACAGTCTCTCCTGTCTCTCTGCACTGTCACTTCCCTCTCTACAGTCTCTCTCTATCTCTCGGTACTGTCACTTCCCTCTCTACAGTCTCTCTGTACTGTCACTTCCCTCTCTACAGTCTCTATCTCTCTGTACTGTCACTTCCCTCTCTACAGTCTCTCTCTATCTCTCTGTACTGTCACTTCCCTCTCTCCTGTCTCTCTATACTGTCACTTCCCTCTCTACAGTCTCTCTGTCTGTACTGTCTCCTCCCTTATCTACAGCCTCTCTCTATCTCTCTGTACTGTCACTTCCCTCTCTCCTGTCTCTCTATACTGTCACTTCCCTCTCTACAGTCTCTCTGTACTGTCACTTCCCTCTCTCCTGTCTCTCTATACTGTCACTTCCCTCTCTACAGTCTCTCTGTCTGTACTGTCACTTCCCTCTCTACAGTCTCTCTGTCCTGTCACTTCCCTCTACAGACTCTCTCTGTACTGTTACTTCCCTATCTACAGTCTCTCTCTCTCTCTGTACTGTCACTTCCCTCTCTACAGTCTCTCTCTCTCTCTGTACTGTCACTTCCCTCTCTACAGTCTCTCTGTCTATCTCTCTGTACTGCCACTTCCCTCTCTACAGTCTCTCTCTCTCTCTCTGTACTGTCACTTCCCTCTCTCTCTATCTCTCTGTACTGTCACTTCCCTCTCTACAGTCTCTCTCTCTCTCTCTCTGTACTGTCACTTCCCTCTCTACAGTCTCTCTCTCTCTCTCTCTGTACTGTCACTTCCCTCTCTACAGTCTCTCTATCTCTCTGCACTGTCACTTCCCTCTCTACAGTATCTCTCTCTCTGTACTGTCACTTCCCTCTCTACAGTCTCTCTGTACTGTCACTTCCCTCTCTACAGTCTCTATCTCTCTGTACTGTCACTTCCCTCTCTACAGTCTCTCTTTCTCTCTCTCTCTCTCTGTACTGTCACTTCCCTCTCTACAGTCTCTATCTCTCTGTACTGTCACTTCCCTCTCTACAGTCTCTATCTCTCTGTACTGTCACGTCCCTCTCTACAGTCTCTCTCTCTCTGTACTGTCACTTCCCTCTCTACAGTCTCTCTCTATCTCTCGGTACTGTCACTTCCCTCTCTACAGTCTCGCTCTCTCTCTGTACTGTCACTTCCCTCTCTACAGTCTCTCTCTCTCTCTGTACTGTCACTTCCCTCTCTACAGTCTCTCTCTCTCTCTGTACTGTCACTTCTCTCTCTACAGTCTCTCTGTACTGTCACTTCCCTCTCTACAGTCTCTCCTGTCTCTCTGCACTGTCACTTCCCTCTCTACAGTCTCTCTCTATCTCTCGGTACTGTCACTTCCCTCTCTACAGTCTCTCTGTACTGTCACTTCCCTCTCTACAGTCTCTATCTCTCTGTACTGTCACGTCCCTCTCTACAGTCTCTCTCTCTCTGTACTGTGACTTCCCTCTCTACAGTCTCTCTGTACTGTCACTTCCCTCTCTACAGTCTCTCTATCTCTCTGTACTGTCACTTCCCTCTCTACAGTCTCTCTCTCTCTGTACTGTCACTTCCCTCTCTACAGTCTCTCTATCTCTCTGTACTGTCACTTCCCTCTCTACAGTCTCTCTCTCTATACTGTCACTTCCCTCTCTACAGTCTCTCTATCTCTCGGTACTGTCACTTCCCTCTCTACAGTCTCTCTGTACTGTCACTTCCCTCTCTACAGTCTCTCTATCTCTCTGTACTGTCACTTCCATCTCTACAGTCTCTCTCTCTCTCTGTACTGTCACTTCCCTCTCTACAGTCTCTCTATCTCTCTGTACTGTCACTTCCCTCTCTACAGTCTCTCTATCTCTCTGTACTGTTACTTCCCTCTCTACAGTCTCTCTATCTCTCTGTACTGTCACTTCCCTCTCTACAGTCTCTCTCTCTCTGTACTGTCACTTTCCTCTCTACAGTCTCTCTGTACTGTCACTTCCCTCTCTACAGTCTCTATCTCTCTGTACTGTCACGTCCCTCTCTACAGTCTCTCACTTTCTGTACTGTCACTTCCCTCTCTACAGTCTCTCTCTATCTCTCGGTACTGTCACTTCCCTCTCTACAGTCTCGCTCTCTCTCTGTACTGTCACTTCCCTCTCTACAGTCTCTCTCTCTCTGTACTGTCACTTCCCTCTCTACAGTCTCTCTCTGTACTGTTACTTCCCTATCTACAGTCTCTCTGTACTGTCACTTCCCTCTCTACAGTCTCTCTGTACTGTCACTTCCCTCTCTACAGTCTCTCTGTACTGTCACTACCCTCTCTACAGTCTTTCTCTATCTCTCTGTACTGTCACATCCCTCTCTACAGTCTCTCTCTCTCTCTGTACTGTCACTTCCCTCTCTACAGTCTCTCTCTCTCTCTGTACTGTCACATCCCTCTCTACAGTCTCTCTGTACTGTCACTTCTCTCTCTACAGTCTCTCTCTCTCTCTCTCTCTCTCTGTACTCTCAGTTCCCTACCTACAGTCTCTCTATCTCTCTGTACTGTCACTTCCCTCTCTACAGTCTCTCTCTATCTCTCTGTACTGTCACTTCCCTCTCTACTGTCTCTCTCTATCTCTCTGTACTGTCACTTCCCTCTCTACAGTCTCTCTGTACTGTCACTTCTCTCTCTACAGTCTCTCTCTATCTCTCTTTACTGTCATTTCCCTCTCTACAGTCTCTCTATCTCTGTACTGTCACTTTCCTCTCTACAGTCTCTCTCTATCTCTCTGTACTGTCACTTCCCTCTCTACAGTCTCTCTCTCTCTGGACTGTCACTGCCCTCTCTACAGTCTCTCTCTCTCTGGACTGTCACTGCCCTCTCTACAGTCTCTCTATCTCTCTGTACTGTCTCTCTCTCTCTCTACAGTCTCTCTGTCTCTCTGTCCTGTCACTTCCCTCTCTACAGTCTCTCTATCTCTCTGTACTGTCACATCCCTCTCTACCGTCTCTCTGTACTGTCACTTCTCTCTCTACAGTCTCTCTCTCTCTCTGTACTGTCACTTCCCTCTCTACAGTCTCTCTATCTCTCTGTACTGTCACTTCCCTCTCTACAGTCTCTCTCTACCTCTCTGTACTGTCACTTCCCTCTCTACAGTCTCTCTCTATCTCTCTATACTGTCACTTCCCTCTCTACAGTCTCTCTGTCTGTACTGTCACTTCCCTCTCTACAGTCTCTCTGTCCTGTCACTTCCCTCTACAGACTCTCTCTGTACTGTTACTTCCCTATCGACAGTCTCTCTGTACTGTCACTTCCCTCTCTACAGTCTCTATCTCTCTGTACTGTCACGTCCCTCTCTACAGTCTCTCTCTCTCTCTGTACTGTCACTTCCCTCTCTACAGTCTCTCTCTATCTCTCGGTACTGTCACTTCCCTCTCTACAGTCTCTCTCTCTCTCTCCCTCTCTCTCTGTACTGTCACTTCCCTCTCTACAGTCTCTCTCTACCTCTCTGTACTGTCACTTCCCTCTCTACAGTCTCTCTCTATCTCTCGGTACTGTCACTTCCCTCTCTACAGTCTCTCTCTCTCTCTTTCTCTGTACTGTCACTTCCCTCTCTACAGTCTCTCTATCTCTCTGTACTGTCACTTCCCTCTCTACAGTCTCTCTGTACTGTCACTTCCCTCTCTACAGTCTCTATCTCTCTGTACTGTCACGTCCCTCTCTACAGTCTCTATCTCTCTGTACTGTCACGTCCCTCTCTACAGTCTCTCTCTCTCTCTCTCTGTACTGTCAATTCCCTTCCTACAGTCTCTCTATCTCTCTGTACTGTCACTTCCCTCTCTACAGTCTCTCTGTACTGTCACTTCCCTCTCTACAGTCTCTATCTCTCTGTACTGTCACGTCCCTCTCTACAGTCTCTCTCTCTCTCTGTACTGTCACTTCCCTCTCTACAGTCTCTCTCTATCTCTCGGTACTGTCACTTCCCTCTCTACAGTCTCTCTCTCTCTCTCTCTCTCTGTACTGTCACTTCCCTCTCTACAGTCTCTATCTCTCTGTACTGTCACGTCCCTCTCTACAGTCTCTCTCTCTCTCTGTACTGTCACTTCCCTCTCTACAGTCTCTCTCTATCTCTCTGTACTGTCACTTCCCTCTCTACAGTCTCTCTCTATCTCTCTGTACTGTCACTTCCCTCTCTACAGTCTCTCTGTACTGTCACTTCTCTCTCTACAGTCTCTCTCTCTCTCTCTCTGTACTGTCACTTCCCTCTCTCTCTATCTCTCTGTACTGTCACTTCCCTCTCTACAGTCTCTCTCTCTCTCTCTCTCTCTGTACTGTCACTTCCCTCTCTACAGTCTCTCTATCTCTCTGTACTGTCACTTCCCTCTCTACAGTATCTCTCTCTCTGTACTGTCACTTCCCTCTCTACAGTCTCTCTGTACTGTCACCCCTCTCTACAGTCTCTATCTCTCTGTACTGTCACGTCCCTCTCTACAGTCTCTCTCTCTCTCTCTCTCTCTGTACTGTCAATTCCCTCTCTACAGTCTCTCTATCTCTCTGTACTGTCACTTCCCTCTCTACAGTCTCTCTCTATCTCTCTGTACTGTCACGTCCCTCTCTACAGTCTCTCTCTCTCTCTGTACTGTCAATTCCCTCTCTACAGTCTCTCTATCTCTCTGTACTGTCACTTCCCTCTCTACAGTCTCTCTCTATCTCTCGGTACTGTCACTTCCCTCTCTACAGTCTCTCTCTCTCTCTCTCTCTCTCTCTGTACTGTCACTTCCCTCTCTACAGTCTCTCTATCTCTCTGTACTGTCACTTCCCTCTCTACAGTCTCACTATCTCTCTGTACTGTCACTTCCCTCTCTACAGTCTCTCTATCTCTCTGTACTGTCACTTCCCTCTCTACAGTCTCTCTCTATCTCTCTGTACTGTCACTTCCCTCTCTACAGTCTCTCTCTATCTCTCTGTACTGTCACTTCCCTCTCTACAGTCTCTCTGTACTGTCACTTCCCTCTCTACAGTCTCTCTCTATCTCTCTGTACTGTCACATCCCTCTCTACAGTCTCTCTCTCTCTCTGTACTGTCATTTCCCTCTCTACAGTCTCTCTCTCTCTCTGTACTGTCACTTCCCTCTCTACAGTCTCTCTATCTCTTTGTAATGTCACTTCCCTCTCTACAGTCTCTCTCTCTCTGTACTGTCACTTCCCTCTCTACAGTCTCTCTGTACTGTCACTTCCCTCTCTACAGTCTCTCTATCTCTCTGTACTGTCACATCCCTCTCTACAGTCTCTTTCTCTCTCTGTACTGTCACTTCCCTCTCTACAGTCTCTCTCTATCTCTCTGTACTGTCACTTCCCTCTCTACAGTCTCTCTCTCTCTGTACTGTCACTTCCCTCTCTACAGTCTCTCTCTCTCTCTCTCTCTCTCTGTACTGTCACTTCCCTCTCTACAGTCTCTCTCTCTCTCTGTATTGTCACTTCCCTCTCTACAGTCTCTCTGTACTGTCACTTCCCTCTCTACAGTCTCTCTGTACTGTCACTTCCCTCTCTACAGTCTCTCTGTACTGTCACTACCCTCTCTACAGTCTTTCTCTATCTCTCTGTACTGTCACATCCCTCTCTACAGTCTCTCTCTCTCTCTGTACTGTCACTTCCCTCTCTACAGTCTCTCTCTCTCTCTGTACTGTCACTTCCCTCTCTACAGTCTCTCTCTCTCTCTGTACTGTCACTTCCCTCTCTACAGTCTCTCTGTACTGTCACTTCCCTCTCTACAGTCTCTCTCTCTCTCTGTACTGTCACTTCCCTCTCTACAGTCTCTCTCTCTCTCTCTCTGTACTGTCACTTCCCTCTCTCTCTCTCTCTCTGTACTGTCACTTCCCACTCTACAGTCTCTCTATCTCTCTGTACTGTCACTTCCCTCTCTACAGTCTCTCTATCTCTCTGTAATGTCACTTCCCTCTCTACAGTCACTCTCTCTCTCTGTACTGTCACTTCCCTCTCTACAGTCTCTCTCTCTCTCTCTCTGTACTGTCACTTCCCTCTCTACAGTCTCTCTGTACTGTCACTTCCCTCTCTTCAGTCTCTCTCTCTCTCTGTACTGTCACTTCCCTCTCTACAGTCTCTCTGTACCTTCACTTCCCTCTCTACAGTCTCTCTCTCTCTCTCTCTCTCTCTCTGTACTGTCACTTCCCTCTCTACAGTCTCTCTGTACTGTCACTTCCCTCTCTACAGTCTCTCTCTATCTCTCTGTACTGTCACTTCCCTCACTACAGTCTCTCTGTTCTGTCACTTCTCTCTCTACAGTCTCTCTCTCTCTCTCTGTACTGTCACTTCCCTCTCTACAGTCTCTCTCTATCTCTCTGTACTGTCACTTTCCTCTCTACAGTCTCTCTCTCTCTCTCTCTGTACTGTCACTTCCCTCTCTACAGTCTCTCTATCTCTCTGTACTGTCACTTACCTCTCTACAGTATCTCTCTCTCTGTACTGTCACTTCCCTCTCTACAATCTCTATCTCTCTGTACTGTCACTTCCCTCTCTACAGTCTCTCTCTCTCTCTCGGTACTGTCACTTCCCTCTCTACAGTCTCTCTGTACTGTCACTTCCCTCTCTACAGTCTCTCTATCTCTCTGTACTGTCACTTCCCTCTCTACAGTCTCTCTCTCTCTCTCGGTACTGTCACTTCCCTCTCTACAGTCTCTCTGTACTGTCAATTCCCTCTCTACAGTCTCTCTCTCTCTCTCGGTACTGTCACTTCCCTCTCTACAGTCTCTCTCTCTCTCTCGGTACTGTCACTTCCCTCTCTACAGTCTCTCTGTACTGTCAATTCCCTCTCTACAGTCTCTCTATCTCTCTGTACTGTCACTTCCCTCTCTACAGTCTCTCTCTCTCTCTCGGTACTGTCACTTCCCTCTCTACAGTCTCTCTGTACTGTCACTTCCCTCTCTACAGTCTCTATCTCTCTGTACTGTCACGTCCCTCTCTACAGTCTCTCTCTCTCTCTGTACTGTCACTTCCCTCTCTACAGTCTCTCTCTATCTCTCGGTACTGTCACTTCCCTCTCTACAGTCTCTCTCTCTCTCTGTACTGTCACTTCCCTCTCTACAGTCTCTCTATCTCTCTGTACTGTCACTTCCCTCTCTACAGTCTCTCTATCTCTCTGTACTGTCACTTCCCTCTCTACAGTCTCTCTATCTCTTTGTACTGTCACTTCCCTCTCTACAGTCTCTCTCTCTCTGTACTGTCACTTCCCTCTCTACAGTCTCTCTGTACTGTCACTTCCCTCTCTACAGTCTCTCTATCTCTCTGTACTGTCACATCCCTCTCTACAGTCTCTCTGTACTGTCTCTTCTCTCTCTACAGTCTCTCTCTCTCTGTACTGTCACTTCCCTCTCTACAGTCTCTCTCTCTCTCTCTGTACTGTCACTTCCCTCTCTACAGTCTCTCTCTCTCTCTCTGTACTGTCACTTCCCTCTCTACAGTCTCTCTCTCTCTCTGTATTGTCACTTCCCTCTCTACAGTCTCTCTGTACTGTCACTTCCCTCTCTACAGTCTCTCTGTACTGTCACTTCCCTCTCTACAGTCTCTCTGTACTGTCACTACCCTCTCTACAGTCTTTCTCTATCTCTCTGTACTGTCACATCCCTCTCTACAGTCTCTCTCTCTCTCTGTACTGTCACTTCCCTCTCTACAGTCTCTCTCTCTCTCTGTACTGTCACTTCCCTCTCTACAGTCTCTCTCTCTCTCTGTACTGTCACTTCCCTCTCTACAGTCTCTCTGTACTGTCACTTCCCTCTCTACAGTCTCTCTCTCTCTCTGTACTGTCACTTCCCTCTCTACAGTCTCTCTCTCTCTCTCTCTGTACTGTCACTTCCCTCTCTCTCTCTCTCTCTGTACTGTCACTTCCCACTCTACAGTCTCTCTATCTCTCTGTACTGTCACTTCCCTCTCTACAGTCTCTCTATCTCTCTGTAATGTCACTTCCCTCTCTACAGTCACTCTCTCTCTCTGTACTGTCACTTCCCTCTCTACAGTCTCTCTCTCTCTCTCTCTGTACTGTCACTTCCCTCTCTACAGTCTCTCTGTACTGTCACTTCCCTCTCTTCAGTCTCTCTCTCTCTCTGTACTGTCACTTCCCTCTCTACAGTCTCTCTGTACCTTCACTTCCCTCTCTACAGTCTCTCTCTCTCTCTCTCTCTCTGTACTGTCACTTCCCTCTCTACAGTCTCTCTGTACTGTCACTTCCCTCTCTACAGTCTCTCTCTATCTCTCTGTACTGTCACTTCCCTCACTACAGTCTCTCTGTTCTGTCACTTCTCTCTCTACAGTCTCTCTCTCTCTCTCTGTACTGTCACTTCCCTCTCTACAGTCTCTCTCTATCTCTCTGTACTGTCACTTTCCTCTCTACAGTCTCTCTCTCTCTCTCTCTGTACTGTCACTTCCCTCTCTACAGTCTCTCTATCTCTCTGTACTGTCACTTACCTCTCTACAGTATCTCTCTCTCTGTACTGTCACTTCCCTCTCTACAATCTCTATCTCTCTGTACTTTCACGTCCCTCTCTAAAGTCTCTCTCTCTCTCTGTACTGTCAATTCCCTCTCTACAGTCTCTCTATCTCTCTGTACTGTCACTTCCCTCTCTACAGTCTCTCTCTCTCTCTCGGTACTGTCACTTCCCTCTCTACAGTCTCTCTGTACTGTCACTTCCCTCTCTACAGTCTCTCTATCTCTCTGTACTGTCACTTCCCTCTCTACAGTCTCTCTCTCTCTCTCGGTACTGTCACTTCCCTCTCTACAGTCTCTCTGTACTGTCAATTCCCTCTCTACAGTCTCTCTCTCTCTCTCGGTACTGTCACTTCCCTCTCTACAGTCTCTCTCTCTCGGTACTGTCACTTCCCTCTCTACAGTCTCTCTGTACTGTCAATTCCCTCTCTACAGTCTCTCTATCTCTCTGTACTGTCACTTCCCTCTCTACAGTCTCTCTCTCTCTCTCGGTACTGTCACTTCCCTCTCTACAGTCTCTCTGTACTGTCACTTCCCTCTCTACAGTCTCTATCTCTCTGTACTGTCACGTCCCTCTCTACAGTCTCTCTCTCTCTCTGTACTGTCACTTCCCTCTCTACAGTCTCTCTCTATCTCTCGGTACTGTCACTTCCCTCTCTACAGTCTCTCTCTCTCTCTCTCTGTACTGTCACTTCCCTCTCTACAGTCTCTCTATCTCTCTGTACTGTCACTTCCCTCTCTACAGTCTCTCTCTCTCTCTGTACTGTCCCTTCCCTCTCTACAGTCTCTCTATCTCTTTGTACTGTCACTTCCCTCTCTACAGTCTCTCTCTCTCTGTCACTTCCCTCTCTACAGTCTCTCTATCTCTCTGTACTGTCACATCCCTCTCTACAGTCTCTCTGTACTGTCTCTTCTCTCTCTACAGTCTCTCTCTCTCTGTACTGTCACTTCCCTCTCTACAGTCTCTCTCTATCTCTCTGTACTGTCACTTCCCTCTCTACAGTCTCTCTCTCTCTCTCTGTACTGTCACTTCCCTCTCTACAGTCTGTCTCTATCTCTCTGTACTGTCACTTCCCTCTACAGTCTCTCTCTCTCTCTCTGTACTGTCACTTCTCTCTCTACAGTCTCTCTGTACTGTCACATCCCTCTCTACAGTCTCTCCTGTCTCTCTGCACTGTCACTTCCCTCTCTACAGTCTCTCTGTACTCTCACTTCCCTCTCTACAGTCTCTCCTGTCTCTCGGTACTGTCACTTCCCTCTCTACAGTCTCTCTGTACTCTCACTTCCCTCTCTACAGTCTCTATCTCTCTGTACTGTCACGTCCCTCTCTACAGTCTCTCTCTCTCTGTACTGTGACTTCCCTCTCTACAGTCTCTCTGTACTGTCACTTCCCTCTCTACAGTCTCTCTATCTCTCTGTACTGTCACATCCCTCTCTACAGTCTCTCTGTACTGTCACTTCTCTCTCTACAGTCTCTCTCTATCTCTCTTTACTGTCATTTCCCTCTCTACAGTCTCTCTATCTCTGTACTGTCACTTCCCTCTCTACAGTCTCTCTCTATCTCTCTTTACTGTCATTTTCCTCTCTACAGTCTCTCTATCTCTGTACTGTCACTTCCCTCTCTACAGTCTCTCTCTCTCTCTCTCTCTCTCTCTCTCTCTCTCTGTACTGTCACTTCCCTCTCTACAGTCTCTCTCTCTCTCTCTCTCTCTGTACTGTCACTTCCCTCTCTACAGTCTCTCTATCTCTCTGTACTGTCACTTCCCTCTCTACAGTCTCTCTCTCTATACTGTCACTTCCCTCTCTACAGTCTCTCTATCTCTCGGTACTGTCACTTCCCTCTCTACAGTCTCTCTGTACTGTCACTTCCCTCTCTACAGTCTCTATCTCTCTGTACTGTCACTTCCCTCTCTACAGTCTCTCTCTCTGTACTGTCACTTCCCTCTCTACAGTCTCTCTATCTCTCTGTACTGTCACTTCCCTCTCTACAGTCTCTCTATCTCTCTGTACTGTCACTTCCCTCTCTACAGTCTCTCTCTCTCTGTACTGTCACTTCCCTCTCTACAGTCTCTCTGTACTGTCACTTCCCTCTCTACAGTCTCTATCTCTCTGTACTGTCACGTCCCTCTCTACAGTCTCTCTCTCTCTGTACTGTCACTTCCCTCTCTACAGTCTCTCTCTATCTCTCGGTACTGTCACTTCCCTCTCTACAGTCTCGCTCTCTCTCTGTACTGTCACATCCCTCTCTACAGTCTCTCTGTACTGTCACTTCTCTCTCTACAGTCTCTCTCTCTCTCTGTACTGTCACTTCCCTCTCTACAGTCTCTCTGTACTGTCACTTCCCTCTCTACAGTCTTTCTCTATCTCTCTGTACTGTCACTTCCCTCTCTACAGTCTTTCTCTATCTCTCTGTACTGTCACTTCCCTCTCTACAGTCTCTCTCTCTCTCTGTACTGTCACTTCCCTCTCTACAGTCTCTCTCTATCTCTCTCTCTCTGTACTCTCACTTCCCTACCTACAGTCTCTCTATCTCTCTGTACTGTCACTTCCCTCTCTACAGTCTCTCTCTATCTCTCTGTACTGTCACTTCCCTCTCTACAGTCTCTCTCTATCTCTCTGTACTGTCACTTCCCTCTCTACAGTCTCTCTGTACTGTCACTTCTCTCTCTACAGTCTCTCTCTATCTCTCTTTACTGTCATTTCCCTCTCTACAGTCTCTCTATCTCTGTACTGTCACTTTCCTCTCTACAGTCTCTCTCTATCTCTCTGTACTGTCACTTCCCTCTCTACAGTCTCTCTCTCTCTCTGTACTGTCACTTCCCTCTCTACAGTCTCTCTCTCTCTGGACTGTCAATTCCCTCTCTACAGTCTCTCTATCTCTCTGTACTGTCTCTCTCTCTCTCTACAGTCTCTCTGTCTCTCTGTCCTGTCACTTCCCTCTCTACAGTCTCTCTATCTCTCTGTACTGTCACATCCCTCTCTACCGTCTCTCTGTACTGTCACTTCTCTCTCTACAGTCTCTCTCTCTCTGTACTGTCACTTCCCTCTCTACAGTCTCTCTCTATCTCTCTGTACTGTCACTTCCCTCTCTACAGTCTCTCTATCTCTCTGTACTGTCACTTCCCTCTCTACAGTCTCTCTCTACCTCTCTGTACTGTCACTTCCCTCTCTACAGTCTCTCTCTATCTCTCTGTACTGTCACTTCCCTCTCTCCTGTCTCTCTATACTGTCACTTCCCTCTCTACAGTCTCTCTGTCTGTACTGTCACTTCCCTCTCTACAGTCTCTCTGTCCTGTCACTTCCCTCTACAGACTCTCTCTGTACTGTTACTTCCCTATCTACAGTCTCTCTGTACTGTCACTTCCCTCTCTACAGTCTCTATCTCTCTGTACTGTCACGTCCCTCTCTACAGTCTCTCTCTCTCTCTCTGTACTGTCACTTCCCTCTCTACAGTCTCTCTCTATCTCTCGGTACTGTCACTTCCCTCTCTACAGTCTCTCTCTCTCTCTCTCTCTCTGTACTGTCACTTCCCTCTCTCTCTATCTCTCTGTACTGTCACTTCCCTCTCTACAGTCTCTCTCTCTCTCTGTACTGTCACTTCCCTCTCTACAGTCTCTCTATCTCTCTGTACTGTCACTTCCCTCTCTACAGTCTCTCTGTACTGTCACTTCCCTCTCTACAGTCACTATCTCTCTGTACTGTCACGTCCCTCTCTACAGTCTCTATCTCTCTGTACTGTCACGTCCCTCTCTACAGTCTCTCTCTCTCTCTCTCTGTACTGTCAATTCCCTCTCTACAGTCTCTCTATCTCTCTGTACTGTCACTTCCCTCTCTACAGTCTCTCTCTATCTCTCTGTACTGTCACTTCCCTCTCTACAGTCTCTCTGTACTGTCACGTCCCTCTCTACAGTCTCTCTGTCTCTCTCTGTACTGTCACTTCCCTCTCTACAGTCTCTCTCTATCTCTCGGTACTGTCACTTCCCTCTCTACAGTCTCTCTCTCTCTCTCTCTCTGTACTGTCACTTCCCTCTCTACAGTCTCTCTCTCTCTCTCTCTGTACTGTCACTTCCCTCTCTACAGTCTCTATCTCTCTGTACTGTCACGTCCCTCTCTACAGTCTCTCTCTCTCTCTGTACTGTCACTTCCCTCTCTACAGTCTCTCTCTATCTCTCTGTACTGTCACTTCCCTCTCTACAGTCTCTCTCTATCTCTCTGTACTGTCACTTCCCTCTCTACAGTCTCTCTGTACTGTCACTTCTCTCTCTACAGTCTCTCTCTATCTCTCTTTACTGTCACTTCCCTCTCTTCAGTCTCTCTATCTCTCGGTACTGTCACTTCCCTCTCTACAGTCTCTCTGTACTGTCACTTCCCTCTCTACAGTCTCTATCTCTCTGTACTGTCACTTCCCTCTCTACAGTCTCTCTCTCTCTCTGTACTGTCACTTCCCTCTCTACAGTCTCTCTATCTCTCTGTACTGTCACTTCCCTCTCTACAGTCACTATCTCTCTCTCTGTACTGTCACTTCCCTCTCTACAGTCTCTCTCTCTCTGTACTGTCACTTCCCTCTCTACAGTCTCTCTCTATCTCTCTCTCTGTACTCTCACTTCCCTACCTACAGTCTCTCTATCTCTCTGTACTGTCACTTCCCTCTCTACAGTCTCTCTCTATCTCTCGGTACTGTCACTTCCCTCTCTACAGTCTCGCTCTCTCTCTGTACTGTCACTTCCCTCTCTACAGTCTCTCTCTCTCTCTCTCTGTACTGTCACTTCCCTCTCTACAGTCTCTCTCTCTCTGTACTGTCACTTCCCTCTCTACAGTCTCTCTCTATCTCTCTGTACTGTCACTTTCCCTCTCTACAGTCTCTCTCTATCTCTCTGTACTGTCACTTTCCCTCTCTACAGTCTCTCTCTATCTCTCTGTACTGTCACATCCCTCTCTACAGTCTCTCTGTACTGTCACTTCTCTCTCTACAGTCTCTCTCTCTCTCTCTCTGTACTCTCACTTCCCTACCTACAGTCTCTCTATCTCTCTGTACTGTCACTTCCCTCTCTACAGTCTCTCTCTATCTCTCTGTACTGTCACTTCCCTCTCTACAGTCTCTCTCTATCTCTCTGTACTGTCACTTCCCTCTCTACAGTCTCTCTGTACTGTCACTTCTCTCTCTACAGTCTCTCTCTATCTCTCTTTACTGTCATTTCCCTCTCTACAGTCTCTCTATCTCTGTACTGTCACTTTCCTCTCTACAGTCTCTCTCTATCTCTCTGTACTGTCACTTCCCTCTCTACAGTCTCTCTCTCTCTGTACTGTCACTTCCCTCTCTACAGTCTCTCTCTCTCTGGACTGTCACTTCCCTCTCTACAGTCTCTCTATCTCTCTGTACTGTCTCTCTCTCTCTCTACAGTCTCTCTGTCTCTCTGTCCTGTCACTTCCCTCTCTACAGTCTCTCTATCTCTCTGTACTGTCACATCCCTCTCTACCGTCTCTCTGTACTGTCACTTCTCTCTCTACAGTCTCTCTCTCTCTGTACTGTCACTTCCCTCTCTACAGTCTCTCTCTATCTCTCTGTACTGTCACTTCCCTCTCTACAGTCTCTCTATCTCTCTGTACTGTCACTTCCCTCTCTACAGTCTCTCTCTACCTCTCTGTACTGTCACTTCCCTCTCTACAGTCTCTCTCTATCTCTCTGTACTGTCACTTCCCTCTCTCCTGTCTCTCTATACTGTCACTTCCCACTCTACAGTCTCTCTGTCTGTACTGTCACTTCCCTCTCTACAGTCTCTCTGTCCTGTCACTTCCCTCTACAGACTCTCTCTGTACTGTTACTTCCCTATCTACAGTCTCTCTGTACTGTCACTTCCCTCTCTACAGTCTCTCTCTCTCTCTGTACTGTCACTTCCCTCTCTACAGTCTCTCTCTATCTCTCGGTACTGTCACTTCCCTCTCTACAGTCTCTCTCTCTCTCTCTCTCTCTGTACTGTCACTTCCCTCTCTACAGTCTCTCTCTCTCTCTCTCTGTACTGTCACTTCCCTCTCTCTCTATCTCTCTGTACTGTCACTTCCCTCTCTACAGTCTCTCTCTCTCTCTCTCTGTACTGTCACTTCCCTCTCTACAGTCTCTCTATCTCTCTGTACTGTCACTTCCCTCTCTACAGTCTCTCTGTACTGTCACTTCCCTCTCTACAGTCTCTATCTCTCTGTACTGTCACGTCCCTCTCTACAGTCTCTATCTCTCTGTACTGTCACGTCCCTCTCTACAGTCTCTCTCTCTCTCTCTCTGTACTGTCACTTCCCTCTCTACAGTCTCTCTATCTCTCTGTACTGTCACTTCCCTCTCTACAGTCTCTCTGTACTGTCACTTCCCTCTCTACAGTCTCTATCTCTCTGTACTGTCACGTCCCTCTCTACAGTCTCTCTCTCTCTCTGTACTGTCACTTCCCTCTCTACAGTCTCTCTCTATCTCTCGGTACTGTCACTTCCCTCTCTACAGTCTCTCTCTCTCTCTCTGTACTGTCACTTCCCTCTCTACAGTCTCTATCTCTCTGTACTGTCACTTCCCTCTCTACAGTCTCTCTCTCTCTCTGTACTGTCACTTCCCTCTCTACAGTCTCTCTCTATCTCTCTGTTCTGTCACTTCCCTCTCTACAGTCTCTCTCTATACTGTCACTTCCCTCTCTACAGTCTCTCTCTCTCTCTCTGTACTGTCACTTCCCTCTCTACAGTCTCTCTCTCTCTCTCTGTACTGTCACTTTCCTCTCTACAGTCTCTCTCTATCTCTCTGTACTGTCACTTCCCTCTCTACAGTCTCTCTGTACTGTCACTTCTCTCTCTACAGTCTCTCTCTCTCTCTCTGTACTGTCACTTCCCTCTCTCTCTATCTCTCTGTACTGTCACTTCCCTCTCTACAGTCTCTCTCTCTCTCTCTCTGTACTGTCACTTCCCTCTCTACAGTCTCTCTATCTCTCTGTACTGTCACTTCCCTCTCTACAGTATCTCTCTCGCTGTACTGTCACTTCCCTCTCTACAGTCTCTCTGTACTGTCACTTCCCTCTCTACAGTCTCTATCTCTCTGTACTGTCACGTCCCTCTCTACAGTCTCTATCTCTCTGTACTGTCACGTCCCTCTCTACAGTCTCTCTCTCTCTCTGTACTGTCAATTCCCTCTCTACAGTCTCTCTATCTCTCTGTACTGTCACTTCCCTCTCTACAGTCTCTCTCTATCTCTCTGTACTGTCACTTCCCTCTCTACAGTCTCTCTCTATCTCTCGGTACTGTCACTTCCCTCTCTACAGTCTCTCTCTCTCTCTCTCTGTACTGTCACTTCCCTCTCTACAGTCTCTCTCTATCTCTCAGTACTGTCAATTCCCTCTCTTCTGTCTCTCTCTCTCTCTCTCTGTACTGTCACTTCCCTCTCTACAGTCTCTCTCTGTACTGTCAATTCCCTCTCAACAGTCTCTCTCTCTCTCTCTGTACTGTCACTTCCCTCTCTACAGTCTCTCTGTACTGTCACTTCCCTCTCTACAGTCTCTCTCTATCTCTCTTTACTGTCACTTCCCTCTCTACAGTCGCTCTCTGTACTGTCACTTCCCTCTCTACAGTCTGTCTCTATCTCTCTGTACTGTCACTTCCCTCTACAGTCTCTCTCTCTCTCTCTCTCTGTACTGTCACTTCCCTCTCTACAGTCTCTCTCTATCTCTCGGTACTGTCACTTCCCTCTCTACAGTCTCTCTCTATCTCTCTGTACTGTCACTTCCCTCTCTACAGTCTCTCTCTATCTCTCTGTACTGTCACTTCCCTCTCTACAGTCTCTCTCTCTCTCTCTGTACTGTCACTTCCCTCTCTACAGTCTCTCTCTCTCTCTCTGTACTGTCGCTTCCCTCTCTACAGTCTCTCTGTACTGTCACTTCCCTCTCTACAGTCTCTCTGTACGGTCACTTCCCTCTCTACAGTCTCTTTCTCTCTGTACTGTCACTTCCCTCTCTACAGTCTCTCTATCTCTTTGTACTGTCACTTCCCTCTCTACAGTCTCTCTCTCTCTGTACTGTCACTTCCCTCTCTACAGTCTCTCTGTACTGTCACTTCCCTCTCTACAGTCTCTCTATCTCTCTGTACTGTCACATCCCTCTCTACGGTCTCTCTGTACTGTCACTTCTCTCTCTACAGTCTCTTTCTCTCTCTGTACTGTCACTTCCCTCTCTACAGTCTCTCTCTCTCTCTCTCTGTACTGTCACTTCCCTCTCTACAGTCTCTCTCTCTCTCTCTGTACTGTCACTTCCCTCTCTACAGTCTCTCTGTACTGTCACTTCCCTCTCTACAGTCTCTCTGTACTGTCACTTCCCTCTCTACAGTCTCTCTCTATCTCTCTGTACTGTCACTTCCCTCTCTACAGTCTCTCTCTATCTCTCTCTACTGTCACTTCCCTCTCTACAGTCTCTCTCTCTCTCTCTGTACTGTCGCTTCCCTCTCTACAGTCTCTCTGTACTGTCACTTCCCTCTCTACAGTCTCTCTGTACTGTCACTTCCCTCTCTACAGTCTCTCTGTACTGTCACTTCCCTCTCTACAGTCTCTCTCTATCTCTCTGTACTGTCTCCTCCCTTATCTACAGCCTCTCTCTATCTCTCTGTACTGTCACTTCCCTCTCTACAGTCTCTCTCTCTCTCTGTATTGTCACTTCCCTCTCTACAGTCTCTCTCTCTCTCTCTGTACTGTCACTTCCCTCTCTACAGTCTCTCTCTATCTCTCTGTACTGTCACTTCCCTCTCTACAGTCTCTCTCTATCTCTCTGTACTGTCACTTCCCTCTCTACAGTCTCTCTGTACTGTCACTTCTCTCTCTACAGTCTCTCTCTCTCTCTCTGTACTGTCACTTCCCTCTCTCTCTATCTCTCTGTACTGTCACTTCCCTCTCTACAGTCTCTCTCTCTCTCTCTCTGTACTGTCACTTCCCTCTCTACAGTCTCTCTATCTCTCTGTACTGTCACTTCCCTCTCTACAGTATCTCTCTCGCTGTACTGTCACTTCCCTCTCTACAGTCTCTCTGTACTGTCACTTCCCTCTCTACAGTCTCTATCTCTCTGTACTGTCACGTCCCTCTCTACAGTCTCTATCTCTCTGTACTGTCACGTCCCTCTCTACAGTCTCTCTCTCTCTCTGTACTGTCAATTCCCTCTCTACAGTCTCTCTATCTCTCTGTACTGTTACTTCCCTCTCTACAGTCTCTCTCTATCTCTCTGTACTGTCACTTCCCTCTCTACAGTCTCTCTCTATCTCTCGGTACTGTCACTTCCCTCTCTACAGTCTCTCTCTCTCTCTCTCTGTACTGTCACTTCCCTCTCTACAGTCTCTCTCTATCTCTCAGTACTGTCACTTCCCTCTCTTCTGTCTCTCTCTCTCTCTCTCTGTACTGTCACTTCCCTCTCTACAGTCTCTCTCTGTACTGTCAATTCCCTCTCAACAGTCTCTCTCTCTCTCTCTGTACTGTCACTTCCCTCTCTACAGTCTCTCTGTACTGTCACTTCCCTCTCTACAGTCTGTCTCTATCTCTCTGTACTGTCACTTCCCTCTACAGTCTCTCTCTCTCTCTCTCTGTACTGTCACTTCCCTCTCTACAGTCTCTCTCTATCTCTCGGTACTGTCACTTCCCTCTCTACAGTGTCTCTATCTCTCTGTACTGTCACTTCCCTCTCTACAGTCTCTCTCTATCTCTCTGTACTGTCACTTCCCTCTCTACAGTCTCTCTCTCTCTCTCTCTCTGTACTGTCACTTCCCTCTCTACAGTCTCTCTCTATCTCTCTGTACTGTCGCTTCCCTCTCTACAGTCTCTCTGTACTGTCACTTCCCTCTCTACAGTCTCTCTGTACTGTCACTTCCCTCTCTACAGTCTCTATCTCTCTGTACTGTCACTTCCCTCTCTACAGTCTCTCTATCTCTTTGTACTGTCACTTCCCTCTCTACAGTCTCTCTCTCTCTGTACTGTCACTTCCCTCTCTACAGTCTCTCTGTACTGTCACTTCCCTCTCTACAGTCTCTCTATCTCTCTGTACTGTCACATCCCTCTCTACGGTCTCTCTGTACTGTCACTTCTCTCTCTACAGTCTCTTTCTCTCTCTGTACTGTCACCTCCCTCTCTACAGTCTCTCTCTCTCTCTCTCTGTACTGTCACTTCCCTCTCTACAGTCTCTCTCTCTCTCTCTGTACTGTCACTTCCCTCTCTACAGTCTCTCTGTACTGTCACTTCCCTCTCTACAGTCTCTCTGTACTGTCACTTCCCTCTCTACAGTCTCTCTCTATCTCTCTGTACTGTCACTTCCCTCTCTACAGTCTCTCTCTATCTCTCTGTACTGTCACTTCCCTCTCTACAGTCTCTCTCTCTCTCTCTCTCTCTGTACTGTCACTTCCCTCTCTACAGTCTCTCTCTATCTCTCTGTACTGTCGCTTCCCTCTCTACAGTCTCTCTGTACTGTCACTTCCCTCTCTACAGTCTCTCTGTACTGTCACTTCCCTCTCTACAGTCTCTCTGTACTGTCACTTCCCTCTCTACAGTCTCTCTCTATCTCTCTGTACTGTCTCCTCCCTCTCTACAGTCTCTCTCTATCTCTCTGTACTGTCACTTCCCTCTCTACAGTCTCTCTCTATCTCTCGGTACTGTCACTTCCCTCTCTACAGTCTCTCTCTCTCTCTCTGTACTGTCACTTCCCTCTCTACAGTCTCTCTCTATCTCTCAGTACTGTCACTTCCCTCTCTTCTGTCTCTCTCTCTCTCTCTCTCTGTACTGTCACTTCCCTCTCTACAGTCTCTCTCTGTACTGTCAATTCCCTCTCAACAGTCTCTCTCTCTCTCTCTGTACTGTCACTTCCCTCTCTACAGTCTCTCTGTACTGTCACTTCCCTCTCTACAGTCTCTCTCTATCTCTCTTTACTGTCACTTCCCTCTCTACAGTCGCTCTCTGTACTGTCACTTCCCTCTCTACAGTCGCTCTCTATCTCTCTGTACTGTCACTTCCCTCTACAGTCTCTCTCTCTCTCTCTCTCTCTCTGTACTGTCACTTCCCTCTCTACAGTCTCTCTCTATCTCTCGGTACTGTCACTTCCCTCTCTACAGTCTCTCTCTATCTCTCTGTACTGTCACTTCCCTCTCTACAGTCTCTCTCTATCTCTCTGTACTGTCACTTCCCTCTCTACAGTCTCTCTCTCTCTCTCTGTACTGTCACTTCCCTCTCTACAGTCTCTCTCTATCTCTCTGTACTGTCGCTTCCCTCTCTACAGTCTCTCTGTACTGTCACTTCCCTCTCTACAGTCTCTCTGTACTGTCACTTCCCTCTCTACAGTCTCTATCTCTCTGTACTGTCACTTCCCTCTCTACAGTCTCTCTATCTCTTTGTACTGTCACTTCCCTCTCTACAGTCTCTCTCTCTCTGTACTGTCACTTCCCTCTCTACAGTCTCTCTGTACTGTCACTTCCCTCTCTACAGTCTCTTTCTCTCTCTGTACTGTCACTTCCCTCTCTACAGTCTCTATCTCTCTGTACTGTCACTTCCCTCTCTACAGTCTCTCTCTCTCTCTCTGTACTGTCACTTCCCTCTCTACAGTCTCTCTCTCTCTCTCTCTGTACTGTCACTTCCCTCTCTACAGTCTCTCTCTCTCTCTGTACTGTCACTTCCCTCTCTACAGTCTCTCTGTACTGTCACTTCCCTCTCTACAGTCTCTCTGTACTGTCACTTCCCTCTCTACAGTCTCTCTCTATCTCTCTGTACTGTCACTTCCCTCTCTACAGTCTCTCTCTATCTCTCTGTACTGTCACTTCCCTCTCTACAGTCTCTCTCTCTCTCTCTGTACTGTCACTTCCCTCTCTACAGTCTCTCTCTATCTCTCTGTACTGTCGCTTCCCTCTCTACAGTCTCTCTGTACTGTCACTTCCCTCTCTACAGTCTCTCTGTACTGTCACTTCCCTCTCTACAGTCTCTCTGTACTGTCACTTCCCTCTCTACAGTCTCTCTCTATCTCTCTGTACTGTCTCCTCCCTTATCTACAGCCTCTCTCTATCTCTCTGTACTGTCACTTCCCTCTCTACAGTCTCTCTCTCTCTCTGTATTGTCACTTCCCTCTCTACAGTCTCTCTCTCTCTCTCTGTACTGTCACTTCCCTCTCTACAGTCTCTCTCTATCTCTCAGTACTGTCACTTCCCTCTCTTCTGTCTCTCTCTCTCTCTCTCTATACTGTCACTTCCCTCTCTACAGTCTCTCTGTCTCTCTGTACTGTCACTTCCCTCTGCAGTCTCTCTCTGTACTGTTACTTCCCTCTCTACAGTCTCTCTCTCTCTCTGTACTGTCACTTCCCTCTACAGTCTCTCTCTGTACTGTCACGTCCCTCTCTACAGTCTCTCTCTCTCTGTACTGTCACTTCCATCTCTACAGTCTCTCTCTACCACTCTGTACTGTCACTTCCCTCTCTATAGTCTCTCTCTCTATATATACTGTCACTTCCCTCTCTACAGTCTCTCTCTCTGTACTGTCACTTCCCTCTATACAGTCTCTCTCTCTATCTCTCTGTACTGTCACTTCCCTCTCTACAGTCTCTCTCTCTCTGTACTGTAACTTCCCTCTCTACAGTCTCTCTCTATCCCTCTGTACTGTCACTTCCCTCTCTATAGTCTCTCTCTCTGTACTGTCACTTCCCTCTCTACTGTCTCTCTCTCTCTCTGTACTGTCACCCCTCTCTACAGTCTCTCTCTCTCTGTACTGTCACTTCCCTCTCTACAGTCTCTCTCTATATATACTGTCACTTCCCTCTCTACAGTCTCTCTCTATCTCTCTGTACTGTCACTTCCCTCTCTACAGTCTCTCTATCTCTCTGTACTGTCACTTCCCTCTCTACAGTCTCTCTCTATCTCTCTGTACTGTCACTTCCCTCTCTACAGTCTCTCTCTGTACTGACACATCCCTCTCTACAGTCTCTCTCTATCTCTCGGTACTGTCACTTCCCTCTCTACAGTCTCTCTCTATCTCTCTGTACTGTCACTTCCCTCTCTACAGTCTCTCTATCTCTCTGTACTGTCACTTCCCTCTCTACAGTCTCTCTCTATCTCTCTGTACTGTCACTTCCCTCTCTACAGTCTCTCTATCTCTCTGTACTGTCACTTCCCTCTCTACAGTCTCTCTCTATCTCTCTGTACTGTCACTTCCCTCTCTACAGTCTCTCTCTATCTCTCTGTACTGTCACTTCCCTCTCTACAGTCTCTCTCTCTGTACTGTCACTTCCCTCTCTACAGTCTCTCTGTCTCTCTGTACTGTCACTTCCCTCTACAGTCTCTCTCTGTACTGTTACTTCCCTCTCTACAGTCTCTCTCTCTCTCTGTACTGTCACTTCCCTCTACAGTCTCTCTCTGTACTGTTACTTCACTCTCTACAGTCTCTCTCTCTCTGTACTGTCACTTCCCTCTCTACAGTCTCTCTGTACTGTCACTTCCCTCTCTACAGTCTCTCTATCTCTCTGTACTGACACTTCCCTCTCTACAGTCTCTCTATCTCTCTGTACTGTCACTTCCCTCTCTACAGTCTCTCTCTATCTCTCTGTACTGTCACTTCCCTCTCTACAGTCTCTCTCTATCTCTCTGTACTGTCACTTCCCTCTCTACAGTCTCTCTATCTCTCTGTACTGTCACTTCCCTCTCTACAGTCTCTCTCTATCTCTCTGTACTGTCACTTCCCTCTCTACAGTCTCTCTCTATCTCTCTGTACTGTCACTCCCCTCTCTACAGTCTCTCTCTCTGTACTGTCACTTCCCTCTCTACAGTCTCTCTCTCTGTACTGTCACTTCCCTCTACAGTCTCTCTCTGTACTGTCACTTCCCTCTCTACAGTCTCTCTCTATATATATACTGTCACTTCCCACTCTACAGTCTCTCTCTCTCTCTGAACTGTCACTTCCCTCTCTACAAACTCTCTGTCTATCTCTCTGTACTGTCACTTCCCTCTCTACAGTCTCTCTCTCTCTGTACTGTCACTTCCCTCTCTACAGTCTCTCTCTATCCCTCTGTACTGTCACTTCCCTCTCTATAGTCTCTCTCTCTCTCTCTCTCTGTACTGTCACTTCCCTCTCTACAGTCTCTCTCTGTACTGTCACTTCTCTCTCTACAGTCTCTCTCTATCTCTCTGTACTGTCACTTCCCTCTCTACAGTATCTCTGTACTGTCACTTCCCTCTCTATAGTCTCTCCTGTCTCTCTGCACTGTCACTTCCCTCTCTACAGTCTCTCTCTATCTCTCGGTACTGTCACTTCCCTCTCTACAGTCTCTCTGTACTGTCACTTCCCTCTCTACAGTCTCTATCTCTCTGTACTGTCACGTCCCTCTCTACAGTCTCTCTCTCTCTGTACTGTCACTTCCCTCTCTACAGTCTCTCTCTCTCTCTGTACTGTCACTTCCCTCTCTACAGTCTCTCTCTCTCTCTCTCTGTACTGTCACTTCTCTCTCTACAATCTCTCTCTATCTCTCTGTACTGTCACTTCCCTCTCTACAGTATCTCTGTACTGTCACTTCCCTCTCTATAGTCTCTCCTGTCTCTCTGCACTGTCACTTCCCTCTCTACAGTCTCTCTCTATCTCTCGGTACTGTCACTTCCCTCTCTACAGTCTCTCTGTACTGTCACTTCCCTCTCTACAGTCTCTATCTCTCTGTACTGTCACGTCCCTCTCTACAGTCTCTCTCTCTCTGTACTGTCACTTCCCTCTCTACAGTCTCTCTCTCTCTCTGTACTGTCACTTCCCTCTCTACAGTCTCTCTCTCTCTCTGAACTGTCACTTCCCTCTCTACAGTCTCTCTCTCTGTACTGTCACTTCCCTCTCTACAGTCTCTCTGTCTGTACTGTCACTTCCCTCTCTACAGTCTCTCTCTCTGTACTGTCACTTCCCTCTCTACAGTCTCTCTGTACTGTCACTTCCCTCTCTACAGTCTCTATCTCTCTGTACTGTCACGTCCCTCTCTACAGTCTCTCTCTCTCTGTACTGTCACTTCCCTCTCTACAGTCTCTCTCTCTCTCTGTACTGTCACTTCCCTCTCTACAGTCTCTCTCTCTCTCTCTCTGTACTGTCACTTCCCTCTCTACAGTCTATCTCTCTCTCTCTCTCTGTACTGTCACTTCTCTCTCTACAATCTCTCTCTATCTCTCTGTACTGTCACTTCCCTCTCTACAGTCTCTCTCTCTGTACTGTCACTTCCCTCTCTACAGTCTCTCTCTCTCTCTCTGTACTGTCACTTCCCTCTCTACAGTCTCTCTCTATCCCTATGTACTGTCACTTCCCTCTCTATAGTCTCTCTCTCTGTACTGTCACTTCCCTCTCTACAGTCTCTCTCTCTCTCTGTACTGTCACTTCCCTCTCTACAGTCTCTCTCTCTCTCTGTACTGTCACTTCTCTCTCTACAGTCTCTCTGTACTGTCACTTCCCTCTCTACAGTCTCTCCTGTCTCTCTGCACTGTCACTTCCCTCTCTACAGTCTCTCTCTATCTCTTGGTACTGTCACTTCCCTCTATACAGTCTCTCTGTACTGTCACTTCCCTCTCTACAGTCTCTATCTCTCTGTACGGTCACGTCCCTCTCTACAGTCTCTCTCTCTCTGTACTGTGACTTCCCTCTCTACAGTCTCTCTGTACTGTCACTTCCCTCTCTACAGTCTCTCTATCTCTCTGTACTGTCACATCCCTCTCTACAGTCTCTCTGTACTGTCACTTCTCTCTCTACAGTCTCTCTCTATCTCTCTTTACTGTCATTTCCCTCTCTACAGTCTCTCTATCTCTGTACTGTCACTTCCCTCTCTACAGTCTCTCTCTATCTCTCTTTACTGTCATTTCCCTCTCTACAGTCTCTATCTCTCTGTACTGTCACTTCCCTCTCTACAGTCTCTATCTCTCTGTACTGTCACGTCCCTCTCTACAGTCTCTCTCTCTCTGTACTGTCACTTCCATCTCTACAGTCTCTCTCTATCTCTCTGTACTGTCACTTCCCTCTCTACAGTCTCTCTCTCTCTCTCTCTCTCTCTGTACTGTCACTTCCCTCTCTACAGTCTCTCTCTCTCTCTCTCTCTGTACTGTCACTTCCCTCTCTACAGTATATCTGTACTGTCACTTCCCTCTCTATAGTCTCTCCTGTCTCTCTGCACTGTCACTTCCCTCTCTACAGTCTCTCTCTCTCTCTCTGTACTGTCACTTCTCTCTCTACAGTCTCTCTCTATCTCTCTGTACTGTCACTTCCCTCTCTACAGTATCTCTGTACTGTCACTTCCCTCTTTATAGTCTCTCCTGTCTCTCTGCACTGTCACTTCCCTCTCTACAGTCTCTCTCTATCTCTCGGTACTGTCACTTCCCTCTCTACAGTCTCTCTGTACTGTCACTTTCCTCTCTACTGTCTCTATCTCTCTGTACTGTCACGTCCCTCTCTACAGTCTCTCTCTCTCTGTACCGTCACTTCCCTCTCTACAGTCTCTCTCTCTCTCTGTACTGTCACTTCCCTCTCTACAGTCTCTCTCTCTCTCTGAACTGTCACTTCCCTCTCTACAGTCTCTCTCTCTGTACTGTCACTTCCCTCTCTACAGTCTCTCTCTCTCTCTGTACTGTCACATCCCTCTCTACAGTCTCTCTGTACTGTCACTTCTCTCTCTACAGTCTCTCTCTATCTCTCTTTACTGTCACTTCCCTCTCTACAGTGTCTCTATCTCTCTGTACTGTCACTTCACTCTCTACAGTCTCTCTCTCTCTGTACTGTCACTTCCCTCTCTACAGTCTCTCTGTACTGTCACTTCCCTCTCTACAGTCTCTCTATCTCTCTGTACTGACACATCCCTCTCTACAGTCTCTCTCTATCTCTCGGTACTGTCACTTCCCTCTCTACAGTCTCTCTCTATCTCTCTGTACTGTCACTTCCCTCTCTACAGTCTCTCTATCTCTCTGTACTGTCACTTCCCTCTCTACAGTCTCTCCTGTCTCTCTGCACTGTCACTTCCCTCTCTACAGTCTCTCTCTATCTCTCGTTACTGTCACTTCCCTCTCTACAGTCTCTCTGTACTGTCACTTCCCTCTCTACAGTCTCTATCTCTCTGTACTGTCACTTCCCTCTCTACAGTCTCTCTCTATCTCTCTGTACTGTCACTTCCCTCTCTCCTGTCTCTCTATACTGTCACTTCCCTCTCTACAGTCTCTCTGTCTGTACTGTCACTTCCCTCTCTACAGTCTCTCTGTCCTGTCACTTCCCTCTACAGACTCTCTCTGTACTGTTACTTCCCTATCTACAGTCTCTCTCTCTCTCTCTGTACTGTCACATCCCTCTCTACAGTCTCTCTATCTCTCTGTACTGTCACTTCCCTCTCTCCTGTCTCTCTCTACCTCTCTGTACTGTCACTTCCCTCTCTACAGTCTCTCTGTACTGTCACTTCCCTCTCTACAGTCTCTCTCTATCTCTCTGTACTGTCTCCTCCCTTATCTACAGCCTCTCTCTATCTCTCTGTACTGTCACTTCCCTCTCTCCTGTCTCTCTATACTGTCACTTCCCTCTCTACAGTCTCTCTGTCTGTACTGTCACTTCCCTCTCTACAGTCTCTCTGTCCTGTCATTTCCCTCTACAGACTCTCTCTGTACTGTTACTTCCCTATCTACAGTCTCTCTCTCTCTCTGTACTGTCACTTCCCTCTCTACAGTCTCTCTCTCTCTCTGTACTGTCACTTCCCTCTCTACAGTCTCTCTGTCTATCTCTCTGTACTGTCACTTCCCTCTCTACAGTCTCTCTCTCTCTCTCTGTACTGTCACTTCCCTCTCTACAGTTTCTCTCTCTCTCTCTGTACTGTCACTTCCCTCTCTCTCTATCTCTCTGTACTGTCACTTCCCTCTCTACAGTCTCTCTCTCTCTCTCTCTGTACTGTCACTTCCCTCTCTACAGTCTCTCTATCTCTCTGCACTGTCACTTCCCTCTCTACAGTATCTCTCTCTCTGTACTGTCACTTCCCTCTCTACAGTCTCTCTGTACTGTCACTTCCCTCTCTACAGTCTCTATCTCTCTGTACTGTCACTTCCCTCTCTACAGTCTCTCTCTCTCTCTCTCTCTCTCTCTCTGTACTGTCACTTCCCTCTCTACAGTCTCTATCTCTCTGTACTGTCACTTCCCTCTCTACTGTCTCTATCTCTCTGTACTGTCACGTCCCTCTCTACAGTCTCTCTCTCTCTGTACTGTCACTTCCCTCTCTACAGTCTCTCTCTATCTCTCGGTACTGTCACTTCCCTCTCTACAGTCTCGCTCTCTCTCTGTACTGTCACTTCCCTCTCTACAGTCTCTCTCTCTCTCTGTACTGTCACTTCCCTCTCTACAGTCTCTCTCTCTCTCTGTACTGTCACTTCTCTCTCTACAGTCTCTCTGTACTGTCACTTCCCTCTCTACAGTCTCTCCTGTCTCTCTGCACTGTCACTTCCCTCTCTACAGTCTCTCTCTATCTCTCGGTACTGTCACTTCCCTCTCTACAGTCTCTCTGTACTGTCACTTCCCTCTCTACAGTCTCTATCTCTCTGTACTGTCACGTCCCTCTCTACAGTCTCTCTCTCTCTGTACTGTGACTTCCCTCTCTACAGTCTCTCTGTACTGTCACTTCCCTCTCTACAGTGTCTCTATCTCTCTGTACTGTCACTTCCCTCTCTACAGTCTCTCTCTCTCTCTCTGTACTGTCACTTCCCTCTCTACAGTCTCTCTATCTCTCTGTACTGTCACTTCCCTCTCTACAGTCTCTCTCTCTATACTGTCACTTCCCTCTCTACAGTCTCTCTATCTCTCGGTACTGTCACTTCCCTCTCTACAGTCTCTCTGTACTGTCACTTCCCTCTCTACAGTCTCTCTATCTCTCTGTACTGTCACTTCCATCTCTACAGTCTCTCTCTCTCTCTGTACTGTCACTTCCCTCTCTACAGTCTCTCTATCTCTCTGTACTGTCACTTCCCTCTCTACAGTCTCTCTATCTCTCTGTACTGTTACTTCCCTCTCTACAGTCTCTCTCTTTCTGTACTGTCACTTCCCTCTCTACAGTCTCTCTCTTTCTGTACTGTCACTTCCCTCTCTACAGTCTCTCTCTGTACTGTTACTTCCCTATCTACAGTCTCTCTGTACTGTCACTTCCCTCTCTACAGTCTCTCTGTACTGTCACTTCCCTCTCTACAGTCTCTCTGTACTGTCACTACCCTCTCTACAGTCTTTCTCTATCTCTCTGTACTGTCACATCCCTCTCTACAGTCTCTCTCTCTCTCTGTACTGTCACTTCCCTCTCTACAGTCTCTCTCTCTCTCTGTACTGTCACATCCCTCTCTACAGTCTCTCTGTACTGTCACTTCTATCTCTACAGTCTCTCTCTCTCTCTCTCTCTGTACTCTCAGTTCCCTACCTACAGTCTCTCTATCTCTCTGTACTGTCACTTCCCTCTCTACAGTCTCTCTCTATCTCTCTGTACTGTCACTTCCCTCTCTACTGTCTCTCTCTGTCTCTCTGTACTGTCACTTCCCTCTCTACAGTCTCTCTGTACTGTCACTTCTCTCTCTACAGTCTCTCTCTATCTCTCTTTACTGTCATTTCCCTCTCTACAGTCTCTCTATCTCTGTACTGTCACTTTCCTCTCTACAGTCTCTCTCTATCTCTCTGTACTGTCACTTCCCTCTCTACAGTCTCTCTCTCTCTGGACTGTCACTGCCCTCTCTACAGTCTCTCTCTCTCTGGACTGTCACTGCCCTCTCTACAGTCTCTCTATCTCTCTGTACTGTCTCTCTCTCTCTCTACAGTCTCTCTGTCTCTCTGTCCTGTCACTTCCCTCTCTACAGTCTCTCTATCTCTCTGTACTGTCACATCCCTCTCTACCGTCTCTCTGTACTGTCACTTCTCTCTCTACAGTCTCTCTCTCTCTCTGTACTGTCACTTCCCTCTCTACAGTCTCTATCTCTCTGTACTGTCACTTCCCTCTCTACAGTCTCTCTATTTCTCTGTACTGTCACTTCCCTCTCTACAGTCTCTCTCTACCTCTCTGTACTGTCACTTCCCTCTCTACAGTCTCTCTCTATCTCTCTTTACTGTCACTTCCCTCTCTACAGTGTCTCTATCTCTCTGTACTGTCACTTCACTCTCTACAGTCTCTCTCTCTCTGTACTGTCACTTCCCTCTCTACAGTCTCTCTGTACTGTCACTTCCCTCTCTACAGTCTCTCTATCTCTCTGTACTGACACATCCCTCTCTACAGTCTCTCTCTATCTCTCGGTACTGTCACTTCCCTCTCTACAGTCTCTCTCTATCTCTCTGTACTGTCACTTCCCTCTCTACAGTCTCTCTATCTCTCTGTACTGTCACTTCCCTCTCTACAGTCTCTCCTGTCTCTCTGCACTGTCACTTCCCTCTCTACAGTCTCTCTCTATCTCTCGGTACTGTCACTTCCCTCTCTACAGTCTCTCTGTACTGTCACTTCCCTCTCTACAGTCTCTATCTCTCTGTACTGTCACTTCCCTCTCTACAGTCTCTCTCTATCTCTCTGTACTGTCACTTCCCTCTCTCCTGTCTCTCTATACTGTCACTTCCCTCTCTACAGTCTCTCTGTCTGTACTGTCACTTCCCTCTCTACAGTCTCTCTGTCCTGTCACTTCCCTCTACAGACTCTCTCTGTACTGTTACTTCCCTATCTACAGTCTCTCTCTCTCTCTCTGTACTGTCACATCCCTCTCTACAGTCTCTCTATCTCTCTGTACTGTCACTTCCCTCTCTCCTGTCTCTCTCTACCTCTCTGTACTGTCACTTCCCTCTCTACAGTCTCTCTGTACTGTCACTTCCCTCTCTACAGTCTCTCTCTATCTCTCTGTACTGTCTCCTCCCTTATCTACAGCCTCTCTCTATCTCTCTGTACTGTCACTTCCCTCTCTCCTGTCTCTCTATACTGTCACTTCCCTCTCTACAGTCTCTCTGTCTGTACTGTCACTTCCCTCTCTACAGTCTCTCTGTCCTGTCACTTCCCTCTACAGACTCTCTCTGTACTGTTACTTCCCTATCTACAGTCTCTCTCTCTCTCTGTACTGTCACTTCCCTCTCTACAGTCTCTCTCTCTCTCTGTACTGTCACTTCCCTCTCTACAGTCTCTCTGTCTATCTCTCTGTACTGTCACTTCCCTCTCTACAGTCTCTCTCTCTCTCTCTGTACTGTCACTTCCCTCTCTACAGTTTCTCTCTCTCTCTCTGTACTGTCACTTCCCTCTCTCTCTATCTCTCTGTACTGTCACTTCCCTCTCTACAGTCTCTCTCTCTCTCTCTCTGTACTGTCACTTCCCTCTCTACAGTCTCTCTATCTCTCTGCACTGTCACTTCCCTCTCTACAGTATCTCTCTCTCTGTACTGTCACTTCCCTCTCTACAGTCTCTCTGTACTGTCACTTCCCTCTCTACAGTCTCTATCTCTCTGTACTGTCACTTCCCTCTCTACAGTCTCTCTCTCTCTCTCTCTCTCTCTCTGTACTGTCACTTCCCTCTCTACAGTCTCTATCTCTCTGTACTGTCACTTCCCTCTCTACAGTCTCTATCTCTCTGTACTGTCACGTCCCTCTCTACAGTCTCTCTCTCTCTGTACTGTCACTTCCCTCTCTACAGTCTCTCTCTATCTCTCGGTACTGTCACTTCCCTCTCTACAGTCTCGCTCTCTCTCTGTACTGTCACTTCCCTCTCTACAGTCTCTCTCTCTCTCTGTACTGTCACTTCCCTCTCTACAGTCTCTCTCTCTCTCTCTCTGTACTGTCACTTCTCTCTCTACAGTCTCTCTGTACTGTCACTTCCCTCTCTACAGTCTCTCCTGTCTCTCTGCACTGTCACTTCCCTCTCTACAGTCTCTCTCTATCTCTCGGTACTGTCACTTCCCTCTCTACAGTCTCTCTGTACTGTCACTTCCCTCTCTACAGTCTCTATCTCTCTGTACTGTCACGTCCCTCTCTACAGTCTCTCTCTCTCTGTACTGTGACTTCCCTCTCTACAGTCTCTCTGTACTGTCACTTCCCTCTCTACAGTCTCTCTATCTCTCTGTACTGTCACTTCCCTCTCTACAGTCTCTCTCTCTCTCTCTGTACTGTCACTTCCCTCTCTACAGTCTCTCTATCTCTCTGTACTGTCACTTCCCTCTCTACAGTCTCTCTCTCTATACTGTCACTTCCCTCTCTACAGTCTCTCTATCTCTCGGTACTGTCACTTCCCTCTCTACAGTCTCTCTGTACTGTCACTTCCCTCTCTACAGTCTCTCTATCTCTCTGTACTGTCACTTCCATCTCTACAGTCTCTCTCTCTCTCTGTACTGTCACTTCCCTCTCTACAGTCTCTCTATCTCTCTGTACTGTCACTTCCCTCTCTACAGTCTCTCTATCTCTCTGTACTGTTACTTCCCTCTCTACAGTCTCTCTCTTTCTGTACTGTCACTTCCCTCTCTACAGTCTCTCTCTTTCTGTACTGTCACTTCCCTCGCTACAGTCTCTCTCTGTACTGTTACTTCCCTATCTACAGTCTCTCTGTACTGTCACTTCCCTCTCTACAGTCTCTCTGTACTGTCACTTCCCTCTCTACAGTCTCTCTGTACTGTCACTACCCTCTCTACAGTCTTTCTCTATCTCTCTGTACTGTCACTTCCCTCTCTACAGTCTCTCTCTCTCTCTGTACTGTCACATCCCTCTCTACAGTCTCTCTGTACTGTCACTTCTCTCTCTACAGTCTCTCTCTCTCTCTCTCTCTGTACTCTCAGTTCCCTACCTACAGTCTCTCTATCTCTCTGTACTGTCACTTCCCTCTCTACAGTCTCTCTCTATCTCTCTGTACTGTCACTTCCCTCTCTACTGTCTCTCTCTGTCTCTCTGTACTGTCACTTCCCTCTCTACAGTCTCTCTGTACTGTCACTTCTCTCTCTACAGTCTCTCTCTATCTCTCTTTACTGTCATTTCCCTCTCTACAGTCTCTATCTCTGTACTGTCACTTTCCTCTCTACAGTCTCTCTCTATCTCTCTGTACTGTCACTTCCCTCTCTACAGTCTCTCTCTCTCTGGACTGTCACTGCCCTCTCTACAGTCTCTCTCTCTCTGGACTGTCACTGCCCTCTCTACAGTCTCTCTATCTCTCTGTACTGTCTCTCTCTCTCTCTACAGTCTCTCTGTCTCTCTGTCCTGTCACTTCCCTCTCTACAGTCTCTCTATCTCTCTGTACTGTCACATCCCTCTCTACCGTCTCTCTGTACTGTCACTTCTCTCTCTACAGTCTCTCTCTCTCTCTGTACTGTCACTTCCCTCTCTACAGTCTCTATCTCTCTGTACTGTCACTTCCCTCTCTACAGTCTCTCTATTTCTCTGTACTGTCACTTCCCTCTCTACAGTCTCTCTCTACCTCTCTGTACTGTCACTTCCCTCTCTACAGTCTCTCTCTATCTCTCTATACTGTCACTTCCCTCTCTACAGTCTCTCTGTCTGTACTGTCACTTCCCTCTCTACAGTCTCTCTGTCCTGTCACTTCCCTCTACAGACTCTCTCTGTACTGTTACTTCCCTATCGACAGTCTCTCTGTACTGTCACTTCCCTCTCTACAGTCTCTATCTCTCTGTACTGTCACGTCCCTCTCTACAGTCTCTCTCTCTCTCTGTACTGTCACTTCCCTCTCTACAGTCTCTCTCTATCTCTCGGTACTGTCACTTCCCTCTCTACAGTCTCTCTCTCTCTCTCCCTCTCTCTCTGTACTGTCACTTCCCTCTCTACAGTCTCTCTCTCTCTCTCTGTACTGTCACTTCCCTCTCTCTCTATCTCTCTGTACTGTCACTTCCCTCTCTACAGTCTCTCTCTCTCTCTTTCTCTGTACTGTCACTTCCCTCTCTACAGTCTCTCTATCTCTCTGTACTGTCACTTCCCTCTCTACAGTCTCTCTGTACTGTCACTTCCCTCTCTACAGTCTCTATCTCTCTGTACTGTCACGTCCCTCTCTACAGTCTCTATCTCTCTGTACTGTCACGTCCCTCTCTACAGTCTCTCTCTCTCTCTCTCTGTACTGTCAATTCCCTTCCTACAGTCTCTCTATCTCTCTGTACTGTCACTTCCCTCTCTACAGTCTCTCTGTACTGTCACTTCCCTCTCTACAGTCTCTATCTCTCTGTACTGTCACGTCCCTCTCTACAGTCTCTCTCTCTCTCTGTACTGTCACTTCCCTCTCTACAGTCTCTCTCTATCTCTCGGTACTGTCACTTCCCTCTGTACAGTCTCTCTCTCTCTCTCTCTGTACTGTCACTTCCCTCTCTACAGTCTCTATCTCTCTGTACTGTCACGTCCCTCTCTACAGTCTCTCTCTCTCTCTGTACTGTCACTTCCCTCTCTACAGTCTCTCTCTATCTCTCTGTACTGTCACTTCCCTCTCTACAGTCTCTCTCTATCTCTCTGTACTGTCACTTCCCTCTCTACAGTCTCTCTGTACTGTCACTTCTCTCTCTACAGTCTCTCTCTCTCTCTGTACTGTCACTTCCCTCTCTCTCTATCTCTCTGTACTGTCACTTCCCTCTCTACAGTCTCTCTCTCTCTCTCTCTCTCTGTACTGTCACTTCCCTCTCTACAGTCTCTCTATCTCTCTGTACTGTCACTTCCCTCTCTACAGTATCTCTCTCTCTGTACTGTCACTTCCCTCTCTACAGTCTCTCTGTACTGTCACCCCTCTCTACAGTCTCTATCTCTCTGTACTGTCACGTCCCTCTCTACAGTCTCTCTCTCTCTCTCTCTCTCTCTCTGTACTGTCAATTCCCTCTCTACAGTCTCTCTATCTCTCTGTACTGTCACTTCCCTCTCTACAGTCTCTCTCTATCTCTCTGTACTGTCACTTCCCTCTCTACAGTCTCTCTGTACTGTCACTTCCCTCTCTACAGTCTCTATCTCTCTGTACTGTCACGTCCCTCTCTACAGTCTCTCTCTCTCTCTCTCTGTACTGTCAATTCCCTCTCTACAGTCTCTCTATCTCTCTGTACTGTCACTTCCCTCTCTACAGTCTCTCTCTATCTCTCGGTACTGTCACTTCCCTCTCTACAGTCTCTCTCTCTCTCTCTCTCTCTGTACTGTCACTTCCCTCTCTACAGTCTCTCTATCTCTCTGTACTGTCACTTCCCTCTCTACAGTCTCACTATCTCTCTGTACTGTCACTTCCCTCTCTACAGTCTCTCTATCTCTCTGTACTGTCACTTCCCTCTCTACAGTCTCTCTCTATCTCTCTGTACTGTCACTTCCCTCTCTACAGTCTCTCTCTATCTCTCTGTACTGTCACTTCCCTCTCTACAGTCTCTCTGTACTGTCACTTCCCTCTCTACAGTCTCTCTCTATCTCTCTGTACTGTCACATCCCTCTCTACAGTCTCTCTCTCTCTCTGTACTGTCATTTCCCTCTCTACAGTCTCTCTATCTCTCTGTACTGTCACTTCCCTCTCTACTGTCACTTCCCTCTCTACAGTCTCTCTATCTCTTTGTAATGTCACTTCCCTCTCTACAGTCTCTCTCTCTCTGTACTGTCACTTCCCTCTCTACAGTCTCTCTGTACTGTCACTTCCCTCTCTACAGTCTCTCTATCTCTCTGTACTGTCACATCCCTCTCTACAGTCTCTTTCTCTCTCTGTACTGTCACTTCCCTCTCTACAGTCTCTCTCTATCTCTCTGTACTGTCACTTCCCTCTCTACAGTCTCTCTCTCTCTCTCTGTACTGTCACTTCCCTCTCTACAGTCTCTCTCTCTCTCTCTCTCTCTCTCTGTACTGTCACTTCCCACTCTACAGTCTCTCTATCTCTCTGTACTGTCACTTCCCTCTCTACAGTCTCTCTATCTCTCTGTAATGTCACTTCCCTCTCTACAGTCACTCTCTCTCTCTGTACTGTCACTTCCCTCTCTACAGTCTCTCTCTCTCTCTCTCTCTGTACTGTCACTTCCCTCTCTACAGTCTCTCTCTCTCTCTGTACTGTCACTTCCCTCTCTACAGTCTCTCTGTACTGTCACCCCTCTCTACAGTCTCTATCTCTCTGTACTGTCACGTCCCTCTCTACAGTCTCTCTCTCTCTCTCTCTCTCTGTACTGTCAATTCCCTCTCTACAGTCTCTCTATCTCTCTGTACTGTCACTTCCCTCTCTACAGTCTCTCTCTATCTCTCTGTACTGTCACTTCCCTCTCTACAGTCTCTCTGTACTGTCACTTCCCTCTCTACAGTCTCTATCTCTCTGTACTGTCACGTCCCTCTCTACAGTCTCTCTCTCTCTCTGTACTGTCAATTCCCTCTCTACAGTCTCTCTATCTCTCTGTACTGTCACTTCCCTCTCTACAGTCTCTCTCTATCTCTCGGTACTGTCACTTCCCTCTCTACAGTCTCTCTCTCTCTCTCTCTCTCTCTGTACTGTCACTTCCCTCTCTACAGTCTCTCTATCTCTCTGTACTGTCACTTCCCTCTCTACAGTCTCACTATCTCTCTGTACTGTCACTTCCCTCTCTACAGTCTCTCTATCTCTCTGTACTGTCACTTCCCTCTCTACAGTCTCTCTCTATCTCTCTGTACTGTCACTTCCCTCTCTACAGTCTCTCTCTATCTCTCTGTACTGTCACTTCTCTCTCTACAGTCTCTCTGTACTGTCACTTCCCTCTCTACAGTCTCTCTCTATCTCTCTGTACTGTCACATCCCTCTCTACAGTCTCTCTCTCTCTCTGTACTGTCATTTCCCTCTCTACAGTCTCTCTATCTCTCTGTACTGTCACTTCCCTCTCTACTGTCACTTCCCTCTCTACAGTCTCTCTATCTCTTTGTAATGTCACTTCCCTCTCTACAGTCTCTCTCTCTCTGTACTGTCACTTCCCTCTCTACAGTCTCTCTGTACTGTCACTTCCCTCTCTACAGTCTCTCTATCTCTCTGTACTGTCACATCCCTCTCTACAGTCTCTTTCTCTCTCTGTACTGTCACTTCCCTCTCTACAGTCTCTCTCTATCTCTCTGTACTGTCACTTCCCTCTCTACAGTCTCTCTCTCTCTCTCTGTACTGTCACTTCCCTCTCTACAGTCTCTCTCTCTCTCTCTCTCTCTCTCTGTACTGTCACTTCCCACTCTACAGTCTCTCTATCTCTCTGTACTGTCACTTCCCTCTCTACAGTCTCTCTATCTCTCTGTAATGTCACTTCCCTCTCTACAGTCACTCTCTCTCTCTGTACTGTCACTTCCCTCTCTACAGTCTCTCTCTCTCTCTCTCTCTCTCTCTGTACTGTCACTTCCCTCTCTACAGTCTCTCTCTCTCTCTGTATTGTCACTTCCCTCTCTACAGTCTCTCTGTACTGTCACTTCCCTCTCTACAGTCTCTCTGTACTGTCACTTCCCTCTCTACAGTCTCTCTGTACTGTCACTACCCTCTCTACAGTCTTTCTCTATCTCTCTGTACTGTCACATCCCTCTCTACAGTCTCTCTCTCTCTCTGTACTGTCACTTCCCTCTCTACAGTCTCTCTCTCTCTCTGTACTGTCACTTCCCTCTCTACAGTCTCTCTCTCTCTCTGTACTGTCACTTCCCTCTCTACAGTCTCTCTGTACTGTCACTTCCCTCTCTACAGTCTCTCTCTCTCTCTGTACTGTCACTTCCCTCTCTACAGTCTCTCTCTCTCTCTCTCTCTCTGTACTGTCACTTCCCTCTCTCTCTCTCTCTCTGTACTGTCACTTCCCACTCTACAGTCTCTCTATCTCTCTGTACTGTCACTTCCCTCTCTACAGTCTCTCTATCTCTCTGTAATGTCACTTCCCTCTCTACAGTCACTCTCTCTCTCTGTACTGTCACTTCCCTCTCTACAGTCTCTCTCTCTCTCTCTCTGTACTGTCACTTCCCTCTCTACAGTCTCTCTGTACTGTCACTTCCCTCTCTTCAGTCTCTCTCTCTCTGTACTGTCACTTCCCTCTCTACAGTCTCTCTGTACCTTCACTTCCCTCTCTACAGTCTCTCTCTCTCTCTCTCTGTACTGTCACTTCCCTCTCTACAGTCTCTCTGTACTGTCACTTCCCTCTCTACAGTCTCTCTCTATCTCTCTGTACTGTCACTTCCCTCACTACAGTCTCTCTGTTCTGTCACTTCTCTCTCTACAGTCTCTCTCTATCTCTCTGTACTGTCACTTTCCTCTCTACAGTCTCTCTCTCTCTCTCTCTGTACTGTCACTTCCCTCTCTACAGTCTCTCTATCTCTCTGTACTGTCACTTACCTCTCTACAGTATCTCTCTCTCTGTACTGTCACTTCCCTCTCTACAATCTCTATCTCTCTGTACTGTCACGTCCCTCTCTAAAGTCTCTCTCTCTCTCTGTACTGTCAATTCCCTCTCTACAGTCTCTCTATCTCTCTGTACTGTCACTTCCCTCTCTACAGTCTCTCTCTCTCTCTCGGTACTGTCACTTCCCTCTCTACAGTCTCTCTGTACTGTCACTTCCCTCTCTACAGTCTCTCTATCTCTCTGTACTGTCACTTCCCTCTCTACAGTCTCTCTCTCTCTCTCGGTACTGTCACTTCCCTCTCTACAGTCTCTCTGTACTGTCAATTCCCTCTCTACAGTCTCTCTCTCTCTCTCGGTACTGTCACTTCCCTCTCTACAGTCTCTCTCTCTCTCTCGGTACTGTCACTTCCCTCTCTACAGTCTCTCTGTACTGTCAATTCCCTCTCTACAGTCTCTCTATCTCTCTGTACTGTCACTTCCCTCTCTACAGTCTCTCTCTCTCGGTACTGTCACTTCCCTCTCTACAGTCTCTCTGTACTGTCACTTCCCTCTCTACAGTCTCTATCTCTCTGTACTGTCACGTCCCTCTCTACAGTCTCTCTCTCTCTCTGTACTGTCACTTCCCTCTCTACAGTCTCTCTCTATCTCTCGGTACTGTCACTTCCCTCTCTACAGTCTCTCTCTCTCTCTCTCTGTACTGTCACTTCCCTCTCTACAGTCTCTCTATCTCTTTGTACTGTCACTTCCCTCTCTACAGTCTCTCTCTCTCTGTACTGTCACTTCCCTCTCTACAGTCTCTCTGTACTGTCACTTCCCTCTCTACAGTCTCTCTATCTCTCTGTACTGTCACATCCCTCTCTACAGTCTCTCTGTACTGTCTCTTCTCTCTCTACAGTCTCTCTCTCTCTGTACTGTCACTTCCCTCTCTACAGTCTCTCTCTATCTCTCTGTACTGTCACTTCCCTCTCTACAGTCTCTCTCTCTCTCTCTCTCTCTCTCTCTGTACTGTCACTTCCCTCTCTACAGTCTGTCTCTATCTCTCTGTACTGTCACTTCCCTCTACAGTCTCTCTCTCTCTCTCTGTACTGTCACTTCTCTCTCTACAGTCTCTCTGTACTGTCACTTCCCTCTCTACAGTCTCTCCTGTCTCTCTGCACTGTCACTTCCCTCTTTACAGTCTCTCTGTAGTCTCACTTCCCTCTCTACAGTCTCTCCTGTCTCTCGGTACTGTCACTTCCCTCTCTACAGTCTCTCTGTACTCTCACTTCCCTCTCTACAGTCTCTATCTCTCTGTACTGTCACGTCCCTCTCTACAGTCTCTCTCTCTCTGTACTGTGACTTCCCTCTCTACAGTCTCTCTGTACTGTCACTTCCCTCTCTACAGTCTCTCTATCTCTCTGTACTGTCACATCCCTCTCTACAGTCTCTCTGTACTGTCACTTCTCTCTCTACAGTCTCTCTATCTCTCTTTACTGTCATTTCCCTCTCTACAGTCTCTCTATCTCTGTACTGTCACTTCCCTCTCTACAGTCTCTCTCTCTCTCTCTCTCTCTCTCTGTACTGTCACTTCCCTCTCTACAGTCTCTCTCTCTCTCTCTCTCTGTACTGTCACTTCCCTCTCTACAGTCTCTCTATCTCTCTGTACTGTCACTTCCCTCTCTACAGTCTCTCTCTCTATACTGTCACTTCCCTCTCTACAGTCTATCTCTCGGTACTGTCACTTCCCTCTCTACAGTCTCTCTGTACTGTCACTTCCCTCTCTACAGTCTCTATCTCTCTGTACTGTCACTTCCCTCTCTACAGTCTCTCTCTCTGTACTGTCACTTCCCTCTCTACAGTCTCTCTATCTCTCTGTACTGTCACTTCCCTCTCTACAGTCTCTCTATCTCTCTGTACTGTCACTTCCCTCTCTACAGTCTCTCTCTCTCTGTACTGTCACTTCCCTCTCTACAGTCTCTCTGTACTGTCACTTCCCTCTCTACAGTCTCTATCTCTCTGTACTGTCACGTCCCTCTCTACAGTCTCTCTCTCTCTGTACTGTCACTTCCCTCTCTACAGTCTCTCTCTATCTCTCGGTACTGTCACTTCCATCTCTACAGTCTCGCTCTCTCTCTGTACTGTCACATCCCTCTCTACAGTCTCTCTGTACTGTCACTTCTCTCTCTACAGTCTCTCTCTCTCTCTGTACTGTCACTTCCCTCTCTACAGTCTCTCTGTACTGTCACTTCCCTCTCTACAGTCTTTCTCTATCTCTCTGTACTGTCACTTCCCTCTCTACAGTCTCTCTGTACTGTCACTTCCCTCTCTACAGTCTTTCTCTATCTCTCTGTACTGTCACTTCCCTCTCTACAGTCTCTCTCTCTCTCTGTACTGTCACTTCCCTCTCTACAGTCTCTCTCTATCTCTCTCTCTCTGTACTCTCACTTCCCTACCTACAGTCTCTCTATCTCTCTGTACTGTCACTTCCCTCTCTACAGTCTCTCTCTATCTCTCTGTACTGTCACTTCCCTCTCTACAGTCTCTCTATCTCTGTACTGTCACTTTCCTCTCTACAGTCTCTCTCTATCTCTCTGTACTGTCACTTCCCTCTCTACAGTCTCTCTCTCTCTGTACTGTCACTTCCCTCTCTACAGTCTCTCTCTCTCTGGACTGTCAATTCCCTCTCTACAGTCTCTCTATCTCTCTGTACTGTCTCTCTCTCTCTCTACAGTCTCTCTGTCTCTCTGTCCTGTCACTTCCCTCTCTACAGTCTCTCTATCTCTCTGTACTGTCACATCCCTCTCTACCGTCTCTCTGTACTGTCACTTCTCTCTCTACAGTCTCTCTCTCTCTGTACTGTCACTTCCCTCTCTACAGTCTCTCTCTATCTCTCTGTACTGTCACTTCCCTCTCTACAGTCTCTCTATCTCTCTGTACTGTCACTTCCCTCTCTACAGTCTCTCTCTACCTCTCTGTACTGTCACTTCCCTCTCTACAGTCTCTCTCTATCTCTCTGTACTGTCACTTCCCTCTCTCCTGTCTCTCTATACTGTCACTTCCCTCTCTACAGTCTCTCTGTCTGTACTGTCACTTCCCTCTCTACAGTCTCTCTGTCCTGTCACTTCCCTCTACAGACTCTCTCTGTACTGTTACTTCCCTATCTACAGTCTCTCTGTACTGTCACTTCCCTCTCTACAGTCTCTATCTCTCTGTACTGTCACGTCCCTCTCTACAGTCTCTCTCTCTCTCTGTACTGTCACTTCCCTCTCTACAGTCTCTCTCTATCTCTCGGTACTGTCACTTCCCTCTCTACAGTCTCTCTCTCTCTCTCTCTCTCTCTCTCTCTGTACTGTCACTTCCCTCTCTCTCTATCTCTCTGTACTGTCATTTCCCTCTCTACAGTCTCTCTCTATCTCTCGGTACTGTCACTTCCCTCTCTACAGTCTCTCTCTCTCTCTCTCTCTCTGTACTGTCACTTCCCTCTCTACAGTCTCTCTCTCTCTCTCTCTGTACTGTCACTTCCCTCTCTCTCTATCTCTCTGTACTGTCACTTCCCTCTCTACAGTCTCTCTCTCTCTCTCTCTGTACTGTCACTTCCCTCTCTACAGTCTCTCTATCTCTCTGTACTGTCACTTCCCTCTCTACAGTCTCTCTGTACTGTCACTTCCCTCTCTACAGTCTCTATCTCTCTGTACTGTCACGTCCCTCTCTACAGTCTCTATCTCTCTGTACTGTCACGTCCCTCTCTACAGTCTCTCTCTCTCTCTCTCTGTACTGTCACTTCCCTCTCTACAGTCTCTCTATCTCTCTGTACTGTCACTTCCCTCTCTACAGTCTCTCTGTACTGTCACTTCCCTCTCTACAGTCTCTATCTCTCTGTACTGTCACGTCCCTCTCTACAGTCTCTCTCTCTCTCTGTACTGTCACTTCCCTCTCTACAGTCTCTCTCTATCTCTCGGTACTGTCACTTCCCTCTCTACAGTCTCTCTCTCTCTCTCTGTACTGTCACTTCCCTCTCTACAGTCTCTATCTCTCTGTACTGTCACGTCCCTCTCTACAGTCTCTCTCTCTCTCTGTACTGTCACTTCCCTCTCTACAGTCTCTCTCTATCTCTCTGTACTGTCACTTCCCTCTCTACAGTCTCTCTCTATCTCTCTGTACTGTCACTTCCCTCTCTACAGTCTCTCTCTCTCTCTCTCTGTACTGTCACTTCCCTCTCTACAGTCTCTATCTCTCTGTACTGTCACGTCCCTCTCTACAGTCTCTCTCTCTCTCTGTACTGTCACTTCCCTCTCTACAGTCTCTCTCTCTCTCTCTGTACTGTCACTTCCCTCTCTACAGTCTCTCTCTATCTCTCTGTACTGTCACTTCCCTCTCTACAGTCTCTCTGTACTGTCACTTCTCTCTCTACAGTCTCTCTCTCTCTCTCTGTACTGTCACTTCCCTCTCTCTCTATCTCTCTGTACTGTCACTTCCCTCTCTACAGTCTCTCTCTCTCTCTCTCTGTACTGTCACTTCCCTCTCTACAGTCTCTCTATCTCTCTGTACTGTCACTTCCCTCTCTACAGTATCTCTCTCGCTGTACTGTCACTTCCCTCTCTACAGTCTCTCTGTACTGTCACTTCCCTCTCTACAGTCTCTATCTCTCTGTACTGTCACGTCCCTCTCTACAGTCTCTATCTCTCTGTACTGTCACGTCCCTCTCTACAGTCTCTCTCTATCTCTCGGTACTGTCACTTCCCTCTCTACAGTCTCTCTCTCTCTCTCTCTGTACTGTCACTTCCCTCTCTACAGTCTCTCTCTATCTCTCAGTACTGTCACTTCCCTCTCTTCTGTCTCTCTCTCTCTCTCTCTGTACTGTCACTTCCCTCTCTACAGTCTCTCTCTGTACTGTCAATTCCCTCTCAACAGTCTCTCTCTCTCTCTCTGTACTGTCACTTCCCTCTCTACAGTCTCTCTGTACTGTCACTTCCCTCTCTACAGTCTCTCTCTATCTCTCTTTACTGTCACTTCCCTCTCTACAGTCGCTCTCTGTACTGTCACTTCCCTCTCTACAGTCTGTCTCTATCTCTCTGTACTGTCACTTCCCTCTACAGTCTCTCTCTCTCTCTCTCTCTGTACTGTCACTTCCCTCTCTACAGTCTCTCTCTATCTCTCGGTACTGTCACTTCCCTCTCTACAGTCTCTCTCTATCTCTCTGTACTGTCACTTCCCTCTCTACAGTCTCTCTCTATCTCTCTGTACTGTCACTTCCCTCTCTACAGTCTCTCTCTCTCTCTCTGTACTGTCACTTCCCTCTCTACAGTCTCTCTCTCTCTCTCTGTACTGTCGCTTCCCTCTCTACAGTCTCTCTGTACTGTCACTTCCCTCTCTACAGTCTCTCTGTACGGTCACTTCCCTCTCTACAGTCTCTCTATCTCTTTGTACTGTCACTTCCCTCTCTACAGTCTCTCTCTCTCTGTACTGTCACTTCCCTCTCTACAGTCTCTCTGTACTGTCACTTCCCTCTCTACAGTCTCTCTATCTCTCTGTACTGTCACATCCCTCTCTACGGTCTCTCTGTACTGTCACTTCTCTCTCTACAGTCTCTTTCTCTCTCTGTACTGTCACTTCCCTCTCTACAGTCTCTCTCTCTCTCTCTCTGTACTGTCACTTCCCTCTCTACAGTCTCTCTCTCTCTCTCTGTACTGTCACTTCCCTCTCTACAGTCTCTCTGTACTGTCACTTCCCTCTCTACAGTCTCTCTGTACTGTCACTTCCCTCTCTACAGTCTCTCTCTATCTCTCTGTACTGTCACTTCCCTCTCTACAGTCTCTCTCTATCTCTCTGTACTGTCACTTCCCTCTCTACAGTCTCTCTCTCTCTCTCTGTACTGTCACTTCCCTCTCTACAGTCTCTCTCTATCTCTCTGTACTGTCGCTTCCCTCTCTACAGTCTCTCTGTACTGTCACTTCCCTCTCTACAGTCTCTCTGTACTGTCACTTCCCTCTCTACAGTCTCTCTGTACTGTCACTTCCCTCTCTACAGTCTCTCTCTATCTCTCTGTACTGTCACTTCCCTCTCTACAGTCTCTCTCTCTCTCTGTATTGTCACTTCCCTCTCTACAGTCTCTCTCTCTCTCTCTGTACTGTCACTTCCCTCTCTACAGTCTCTCTCTATCTCTCTGTACTGTCACTTCCCTCTCTACAGTCTCTCTGTACTGTCACTTCCCTCTCTACAGTCTCTCTGTACTGTCACTTCCCTCTCTACAGTCTCTCTGTACTGTCACTTCTCTCTCTACAGTCTCTCTCTCTCTCTCTCTGTACTGTCACTTCCCTCTCTCTCTATCTCTCTGTACTGTCACTTCCCTCTCTACAGTCTCTCTCTCTCTCTCTCTGTACTGTCACTTCCCTCTCTACAGTCTCTCTATCTCTCTGTACTGTCACTTCCCTCTCTACAGTATCTCTCTCGCTGTACTGTCACTTCCCTCTCTACAGTCTCTCTGTACTGTCACTTCCCTCTCTACAGTCTCTATCTCTCTGTACTGTCACTTTCCTCTCTACAGTCTCTCTCTATCTCTCTGTACTGTCACTTCCCTCTCTACAGTCTCTCTCTCTCTGGACTGTCACTGCCCTCTCTACAGTCTCTCTCTCTCTGGACTGTCACTGCCCTCTCTACAGTCTCTCTATCTCTCTGTACTGTCTCTCTCTCTCTCTACAGTCTCTCTGTCTCTCTGTCCTGTCACTTCCCTCTCTACAGTCTCTCTATCTCTCTGTACTGTCACATCCCTCTCTACCGTCTCTCTGTACTGTCACTTCTCTCTCTACAGTCTCTCTCTCTCTCTGTACTGTCACTTCCCTCTCTACAGTCTCTCTATCTCTCTGTACTGTCACTTCCCTCTCTACAGTCTCTCTCTACCTCTCTGTACTGTCACTTCCCTCTCTACAGTCTCTCTCTATCTCTCTATACTGTCACTTCCCTCTCTACAGTCTCTCTGTCTGTACTGTCACTTTCCTCTCTACAGTCTCTCTGTCCTGTCACTTCCCTCTACAGACTCTCTCTGTACTGTTACTTCCCTATCGACAGTCTCTCTGTACTGTCACTTCCCTCTCTACAGTCTCTATCTCTCTGTACTGTCACGTCCCTCTCTACAGTCTCTCTCTCTCTCTGTACTGTCAATTCCCTCTCTACAGTCTCTCTCTATCTCTCGGTACTGTCACTTCCCTCTCTACAGTCTCTCTCTCTCTCTCCCTCTCTCTCTGTACTGTCACTTCCCTCTCTACAGTCTCTCTCTCTCTCTGTACTGTCACTTCCCTCTCTCTCTATCTCTCTGTACTGTCACTTCCCTCTCTACAGTCTCTCTCTCTCTCTTTCTCTGTACTGTCACTTCCCTCTCTACAGTCTCTATCTCTCTGTACTGTCACTTCCCTCTCTACAGTCTCTCTGTACTGTCACTTCCCTCTCTACAGTCTCTATTTCTCTGTACTGTCACGTCCCTCTCTACAGTCTCTATCTCTCTGTACTGTCACGTCCCTCTCTACAGTCTCTCTCTCTCTCTCTCTGTACTGTCAATTCCCTTCCTACAGTCTCTCTATCTCTCTGTACTGTCACTTCCCTCTCTACAGTCTCTCTGTACTGTCACTTCCCTCTCTACAGTCTCTATCTCTCTGTACTGTCACGTCCCTCTCTACAGTCTCTCTCTCTCTCTGTACTGTCACTTCCCTCTCTACAGTCTCTCTCTATCTGTCGGTACTGTCACTTCCCTCTCTACAGTCTCTCTCTCTCTCTCTCTCTCTGTACTGTCACTTCCCTCTCTACAGTCTCTATCTCTCTGTACTGTCACGTCCCTCTCTACAGTCTCTCTCTCTCTCTGTACTGTCACTTCCCTCTCTACAGTCTCTCTCTATCTCTCTGTACTGTCACTTCCCTCTCTACAGTCTCTCTCTATCTCTCTGTACTGTCACTTCCCTCTCTACAGTCTCTCTGTACTGTCACTTCTCTCTCTACAGTCTCTCTCTCTCTCTCTCTGTACTGTCACTTCCCTCTCTCTCTATCTCTCTGTACTGTCACTTCCCTCTCTACAGTCTCTCTCTCTCTCTCTCTCTCTGTACTGTCACTTCCCTCTCTACAGTATCTCTCTCTCTGTACTGTCACTTCCCTCTCTACAGTCTCTCTGTACTGTCACCCCTCTCTACAGTCTCTATCTCTCTGTACTGTCACGTCCCTCTCTACAGTCTCTCTCTCTCTCTCTCTCTCTGTACTGTCAATTCCCTCTCTACAGTCTCTCTATCTCTCTGTACTGTCACTTCCCTCTCTACAGTCTCTCTCTATCTCTCTGTACTGTCACTTCCCTCTCTACAGTCTCTCTGTACTGTCACTTCCCTCTCTACAGTCTCTATCTCTCTGTACTGTCACGTCCCTCTCTACAGTCTCTCTCTCTCTCTCTCTGTACTGTCAATTCCCTCTCTACAGTCTCTCTATGTCTCTGTACTGTCACTTCCCTCTCTACAGTCTCTCTCTATCTCTCGGTACTGTCACTTCCCTCTCTACAGTCTCTCTCTCTCTCTCTCTCTGTACTGTCACTTCCCTCTCTACAGTCTCTCTATCTCTCTGTACTGTCACTTCCCTCTCTACAGTCTCACTATCTCTCTGTACTGTCACTTCCCTCTCTACAGTCTCTCTATCTCTCTGTACTGTCACTTCCCTCTCTACAGTCTCTCTCTATCTCTCTGTACTGTCACTTCCCTCTCTACAGTCTCTCTCTATCTCTCTGTACTGTCACTTCCCTCTCTACAGTCTCTCTGTACTGTCACTTCCCTCTCTACAGTCTCTCTCTATCTCTCTGTACTGTCACATACCTCTCTACAGTCTCTCTCTCTCTCTGTACTGTCATTTCCCTCTCTACAGTCTCTCTATCTCTCTGTACTGTCACTTCCCTCTCTACTGTCACTTCCCTCTCTACAGTCTCTCTATCTCTTTGTAATGTCACTTCCCTCTCTACAGTCTCTCTCTCTCTGTACTGTCACTTCCCTCTCTACAGTCTCTCTGTACTGTCACTTCCCTCTCTACAGTCTCTCTATCTCTCTGTACTGTCACATCCCTCTCTACAGTCTCTTTCTCTCTCTGTACTGTCACTTCCCTCTCTACAGTCTCTCTCTATCTCTCTGTACTGTCACTTCCCTCTCTACAGTCTCTCTCTCTCTCTCTGTACTGTCACTTCCCTCTCTACAGTCTCTCTCTCTCTCTCTCTCTCTCTGTACTGTCACTTCCCTCTCTACAGTCTCTCTCTCTCTCTGTATTGTCACTTCCCTCTCTACAGTCTCTCTGTACTGTCACTTCCCTCTCTACAGTCTCTCTGTACTGTCACTTCCCTCTCTACAGTCTCTCTGTACTGTCACTACCCTCTCTACAGTCTTTCTCTATCTCTCTGTACTGTCACATCCCTCTCTACAGTCTCTCTCTCTCTCTGTACTGTCACTTCCCTCTCTACAGTCTCTCTCTCTCTCTGTACTGTCACTTCCCTCTCTACAGTCTCTCTCTCTCTCTGTACTGTCACTTCCCTCTCTACAGTCTCTCTGTACTGTCACTTCCCTCTCTACAGTCTCTCTCTCTCTCTGTACTGTCACTTCCCTCTCTACAGTCTCTCTCTCTCTCTCTCTGTACTGTCACTTCCCTCTCTCTCTCTCTCTCTGTACTGTCACTTCCCACTCTACAGTCTCTCTATCTCTCTGTACTGTCACTTCCCTCTCTACAGTCTCTCTATCTCTCTGTAATGTCACTTCCCTCTCTACAGTCACTCTCTCTCTCTGTACTGTCACTTCCCTCTCTACAGTCTCTCTCTCTCTCTCTCTGTACTGTCACTTCCCTCTCTACAGTCTCTCTGTACTGTCACTTCCCTCTCTTCAGTCTCTCTCTCTCTCTGTACTGTCACTTCCCTCTCTACAGTCTCTCTGTACCTTCACTTCCCTCTCTACAGTCTCTCTCTCTCTCTCTCTCTCTGTACTGTCACTTCCCTCTCTACAGTCTCTCTGTACTGTCACTTCCCTCTCTACAGTCTCTCTCTATCTCTCTGTACTGTCACTTCCCTCACTACAGTCTCTCTGTTCTGTCACTTCTCTCTCTACAGTCTCTCTCTCTCTCTCTGTACTGTCACTTCCCTCTCTACAGTCTCTCTCTATCTCTCTGTACTGTCACTTTCCTCTCTACAGTCTCTCTCTCTCTCTCTATGTACTGTCACTTCCCTCTCTACAGTCTCTCTATCTCTCTGTACTGTCACTTACCTCTCTACAGTATCTCTCTCTCTGTACTGTCACTTCCCTCTCTACAATCTCTATCTCTCTGTACTGTCACGTCCCTCTCTAAAGTCTCTCTCTCTCTCTGTACTGTCAATTCCCTCTCTACAGTCTCTCTATCTCTCTGTACTGTCACTTCCCTCTCTACAGTCTCTCTCTCTCTCTCGGTACTGTCACTTCCCTCTCTACAGTCTCTCTGTACTGTCACTTCCCTCTCTACAGTCTCTCTATCTCTCTGTACTGTCACTTCCCTCTCTACAGTCTCTCTCTCTCTCTCTCTCGGTACTGTCACTTCCCTCTCTACAGTCTCTCTGTACTGTCAATTCCCTCTCTACAGTCTCTCTCTCTCTCTCGGTACTGTCACTTCCCTCTCTACAGTCTCTCTCTCTCTCTCGGTACTGTCACTTCCCTCTCTACAGTCTCTCTGTACTGTCAATTCCCTCTCTACAGTCTCTCTATCTCTCTGTACTGTCACTTCCCACTCTACAGTCTCTCTCTCTCTCTCGGTACTGTCACTTCCCTCTCTACAGTCTCTCTGTACTGTCACTTCCCTCTCTACAGTCTCTATCTCTCTGTACTGTCACGTCCCTCTCTACAGTCTCTCTCTCTCTCTGTACTGTCACTTCCCTCTCTACAGTCTCTCTCTATCTCTCGGTACTGTCACTTCCCTCTCTACAGTCTCTCTCTCTCTCTCTCTGTACTGTCACTTCCCTCTCTACAGTCTCTCTATCTCTCTGTACTGTCTCTTCCCTCTCTACAGTCTCTCTATCTCTCTGTACTGTCACTTCCCTCTCTACAGTCTCTCTATCTCTTTGTACTGTCACTTCCCTCTCTACAGTCTCTCTCTCTCTGTACTGTCACTTCCCTCTCTACAGTCTCTCTGTACTGTCACTTCCCTCTCTACAGTCTCTCTATCTCTCTGTACTGTCACATCCCTCTCTACAGTCTCTCTGTACTGTCTCTTCTCTCTCTACAGTCTCTCTCTCTCTGTACTGTCACTTCCCTCTCTACAGTCTCTCTCTATCTCTCTGTACTGTCACTTCCCTCTCTACAGTCTCTCTCTCTCTCTCTCTCTCTCTCTCTGTACTGTCACTTCCCTCTCTACAGTCTGTCTCTATCTCTCTGTACTGTCACTTCCGTCTACAGTCTCTCTCTCTCTCTCTGTACTGTCACTTCTCTCTCTACAGTCTCTCTGTACTGTCACTTCCCTCTCTACAGTCTCTCCTGTCTCTCTGCACTGTCACTTCCCTCTCTACAGTCTCTCTGTACTCTCACTTCCCTCTCTACAGTCTCTCCTGTCTCTCGGTACTGTCACTTCCCTCTCTACAGTCTCTCTGTACTCTCACTTCCCTCTCTACAGTCTCTATCTCTCTGTACTGTCACGTCCCTCTCTACAGTCTCTCTCTCTCTGTACTGTGACTTCCCTCTCTACAGTCTCTCTGTACTGTCACTTCCCTCTCTACAGTCTCTCTATCTCTCTGTACTGTCACTTCCCTCTCTACAGTCTCTCTATCTCTCTGTAATGTCACTTCCCTCTCTACAGTCACTCTCTCTCTCTGTACTGTCACTTCCCTCTCTACAGTCTCTCTCTCTCTCTCTCTGTACTGTCACTTCCCTCTCTACAGTCTCTCTGTACTGTCACTTCCCTCTCTTCAGTCTCTCTCTCTCTCTGTACTGTCACTTCCCTCTCATCAGTCTCTCTGTACCTTCACTTCCCTCTCTACAGTCTCTCTCTCTCTCTCTCTCTCTGTACTGTCACTTCCCTCTCTACAGTCTCTCTGTACTGTCACTTCCCTCTCTACAGTCTCTCTCTATCTCTCTGTACTGTCACTTCCCTCACTACAGTCTCTCTGTTCTGTCACTTCTCTCTCTACAGTCTCTCTCTCTCTCTCTGTACTGTCACTTCCCTCTCTACAGTCTCTCTCTATCTCTCTGTACTGTCACTTTCCTCTCTACAGTCTCTCTCTCTCTCTCTCTGTACTGTCACTTCCCTCTCTACAGTCTCTCTATCTCTCTGTACTGTCACTTACCTCTCTACAGTATCTCTCTCTCTGTACTGTCACTTCCCTCTCTACAATCTCTATCTCTCTGTACTGTCACGTCCCTCTCTAAAGTCTCTCTCTCTCTCTGTACTGTCAATTCCCTCTCTACAGTCTCTCTATCTCTCTGTACTGTCACTTCCCTCTCTACAGTCTCTCTCTCTCTCTCGGTACTGTCACTTCCCTCTCTACAGTCTCTCTGTACTGTCACTTCCCTCTCTACAGTCTCTCTATCTCTCTGTACTGTCACTTCCCTCTCTACAGTCTCTCTCTCTCTCTCGGTACTGTCACTTCCCTCTCTACAGTCTCTCTGTACTGTCAATTCCCTCTCTACAGTCTCTCTCTCTCTCTCGGTACTGTCACTTCCCTCTCTACAGTCTCTCTCTCTCTCTCGGTACTGTCACTTCCCTCTCTACAGTCTCTCTGTACTGTCAATTCCCTCTCTACAGTCTCTCTATCTCTCTGTACTGTCACTTCCCACTCTACAGTCTCTCTCTCTCTCTCGGTACTGTCACTTCCCTCTCTACAGTCTCTCTGTACTGTCACTTCCCTCTCTACAGTCTCTATCTCTCTGTACTGTCACGTCCCTCTCTACAGTCTCTCTCTCTCTCTGTACTGTCACTTCCCTCTCTACAGTCTCTCTCTATCTCTCGGTACTGTCACTTCCCTCTCTACAGTCTCTCTCTCTCTCTCTCTGTACTGTCACTTCCCTCTCTACAGTCTCTCTATCTCTCTGTACTGTCTCTTCCCTCTCTACAGTCTCTCTATCTCTCTGTACTGTCACTTCCCTCTCTACAGTCTCTCTATCTCTTTGTACTGTCACTTCCCTCTCTACAGTCTCTCTCTCTCTGTACTGTCACTTCCCTCTCTACAGTCTCTCTGTACTGTCACTTCCCTCTCTACAGTCTCTCTATCTCTCTGTACTGTCACATCCCTCTCTACAGTCTCTCTGTACTGTCTCTTCTCTCTCTACAGTCTCTCTCTCTCTGTACTGTCACTTCCCTCTCTACAGTCTCTCTCTATCTCTCTGTACTGTCACTTCCCTCTCTACAGTCTCTCTCTCTCTCTCTCTGTACTGTCACTTCCCTCTCTACAGTCTGTCTCTATCTCTCTGTACTGTCACTTCCGTCTACAGTCTCTCTCTCTCTCTCTGTACTGTCACTTCTCTCTCTACAGTCTCTCTGTACTGTCACTTCCCTCTCTACAGTCTCTCCTGTCTCTCTGCACTGTCACTTCCCTCTCTACAGTCTCTCTGTACTCTCACTTCCCTCTCTACAGTCTCTCCTGTCTCTCGGTACTGTCACTTCCCTCTCTACAGTCTCTCTGTACTCTCACTTCCCTCTCTACAGTCTCTATCTCTCTGTACTGTCACGTCCCTCTCTACAGTCTCTCTCTCTCTGTACTGTGACTTCCCTCTCTACAGTCTCTCTGTACTGTCACTTCCCTCTCTACAGTCTCTCTATCTCTCTGTACTGTCACATCCCTCTCTACAGTCTCTCTGTACTGTCACTTCTCTCTCTACAGTCTCTCTCTATCTCTCTTTACTGTCATTTCCCTCTCTACAGTCTCTCTATCTCTGTACTGTCACTTCCCTCTCTACAGTCTCTCTCTATCTCTCTTTACTGTCATTTTCCTCTCTACAGTCTCTCTATCTCTGTACTGTCACTTCCCTCTCTACAGTCTCTCTCTCTCTCTCTCTCTCTCTCTCTGTACTGTCACTTCCCTCTCTACAGTCTCTCTCTCTCTCTCTCTCTCTCTGTACTGTCACTTCCCTCTCTACAGTCTCTCTATCTCTCTGTACTGTCACTTCCCTCTCTACAGTCTCTCTCTCTATACTGTCACTTCCCTCTCTACAGTCTCTCTATCTCTCGGTACTGTCACTTCCCTCTCTACAGTCTCTCTGTACTGTCACTTCCCTCTCTACAGTCTCTATCTCTCTGTACTGTCACTTCCCTCTCTACAGTCTCTCTCTCTGTACTGTCACTTCCCTCTCTACAGTCTCTCTATCTCTCTGTACTGTCACTTCCCTCTCTACAGTCTCTCTATCTCTCTGTACTGTCACTTCCCTCTCTACAGTCTCTCTCTCTCTCTGTACTGTCACTTCCCTCTCTACAGTCTCTCTGTACTGTCACTTCCCTCTCTACAGTCTCTATCTCTCTGTACTGTCACGTCCCTCTCTACAGTCTCTCTCTCTCTGTACTGTCACTTCCCTCTCTACAGTCTCTCTCTATCTCTCGGTACTGTCACTTCCCTCTCTACAGTCTCGCTCTCTCTCTGTACTGTCACATCCCTCTCTACAGTCTCTCTGTACTGTCACTTCTCTCTCTACAGTCTCTCTCTCTCTCTGTACTGTCACTTCCCTCTCTACAGTCTCTCTGTACTGTCACTTCCCTCTCTACAGTCTTTCTCTATCTCTCTGTACTGTCACTTCCCTCTCTACAGTCTTTCTCTATCTCTCTGTACTGTCACTTCCCTCTCTACAGTCTCTCTCTCTCTCTGTACTGTCACTTCCCTCTCTACAGTCTCTCTCTATCTCTCTCTCTCTCTGTACTCTCACTTCCCTACCTACAGTCTCTCTATCTCTCTGTACTGTCACTTCCCTCTCTACAGTCTCTCTCTATCTCTCTGTACTGTCACTTCCCTCTCTACAGTCTCTCTCTATCTCTCTGTACTGTCACTTCCCTCTCTACAGTCTCTCTGTACTGTCACTTCTCTCTCTACAGTCTCTCTCTATCTCTCTTTACTGTCATTTCCCTCTCTACAGTCTCTCTATCTCTGTACTGTCACTTTCCTCTCTACAGTCTCTCTCTATCTCTCTGTACTGTCACTTCCCTCTCTACAGTCTCTCTCTCTCTGTACTGTCACTTCCCTCTCTACAGTCTCTCTCTCTCTGGACTGTCAATTCCCTCTCTACAGTCTCTCTATCTCTCTGTACTGTCTCTCTCTCTCTCTACAGTCTCTCTGTCTCTCTGTCCTGTCACTTCCCTCTCTACAGTCTCTCTATCTCTCTGTACTGTCACATCCCTCTCTACCATCTCTCTGTACTGTCACTTCTCTCTCTACAGTCTCTCTCTCTCTGTACTGTCACTTCCCTCTCTACAGTCTCTCTCTATCTCTCTGTACTGTCACTTCCCTCTCTACAGTCTCTCTATCTCTCTGTACTGTCACTTCCCTCTCTACAGTCTCTCTCTACCTCTCTGTACTGTCACTTCCCTCTCTACAGTCTCTCTCTATCTCTCTGTACTGTCACTTCCCTCTCTCCTGTCTCTCTATACTGTCACTTCCCTCTCTACAGTCTCTCTGTCTGTACTGTCACTTCCCTCTCTACAGTCTCTCTGTCCTGTCACTTCCCTCTACAGACTCTCTCTGTACTGTTACTTCCCTATCTACAGTCTCTCTGTACTGTCACTTCCCTCTCTACAGTCTCTATCTCTCTGTACTGTCACGTCCCTCTCTACAGTCTCTCTCTCTCTGTACTGTCACTTCCCTCTCTACAGTCTCTCTCTATCTCTCGGTACTGTCACTTCCCTCTCTACAGTCTCTCTCTCTCTCTCTCTCTCTCTGTACTGTCACTTCCCTCTCTCTCTATCTCTCTGTACTGTCACTTCCCTCTCTACAGTCTCTCTCTCTCTCTGTACTGTCACTTCCCTCTCTACAGTCTCTCTATCTCTCTGTACTGTCACTTCCCTCTCTACAGTCTCTCTGTACTGTCACTTCCCTCTCTACAGTCACTATCTCTCTGTACTGTCACGTCCCTCTCTACAGTCTCTATCTCTCTGTACTGTCACGTCCCTCTCTACAGTCTCTCTCTCTCTCTCTCTGTACTGTCAATTCCCTCTCTACAGTCTCTCTATCTCTCTGTACTGTCACTTCCCTCTCTACAGTCTCTCTCTATCTCTCTGTACTGTCACTTCCCTCTCTACAGTCTCTCTGTACTGTCACGTCCCTCTCTACAGTCTCTCTCTCTCTGTACTGTCACTTCCCTCTCTACAGTCTCTCTCTATCTCTCGGTACTGTCACTTCCCTCTCTACAGTCTCTCTCTCTCTCTCTGTACTGTCACTTCCCTCTCTACAGTCTCTCTCTCTCTCTCTCTGTACTGTCACTTCCCTCTCTACAGTCTCTATCTCTCTGTACTGTCACGTCCCTCTCTACAGTCTCTCTCTCTCTCTGTACTGTCACTTCCCTCTCTACAGTCTCTCTCTATCTCTCTGTACTGTCACTTCCCTCTCTACAGTCTCTCTGTACTGTCACTTCTCTCTCTACAGTCTCTCTCTATCTCTCTTTACTGTCACTTCCCTCTCTTCAGTCTCTCTATCTCTCGGTACTGTCACTTCCCTCTCTACAGTCTCTCTGTACTGTCACTTCCCTCTCTACAGTCTCTATCTCTCTGTACTGTCACTTCCCTCTCTACAGTCTCTCTCTCTCTCTGTACTGTCACTTCCCTCTCTACAGTCTCTCTATCTCTCTGTACTGTCACTTCCCTCTCTACAGTCTCTCTCTCTCTGTACTGTCACTTCCCTCTCTACAGTCTCTCTCTATCTCTCTCTCTCTGTACTCTCACTTCCCTACCTACAGTCTCTCTATCTCTCTGTACTGTCACTTCCCTCTCTACAGTCTCTCTCTCTCTCTCTGTACTGTCACTTCCCTCTCTACAGTCTCTCTCTCTCTGTACTGTCACTTCCCTCTCTACAGTCTCTCTCTATCTCTCTGTACTGTCACTTTCCCTCTCTACAGTCTCTCTCTATCTCTCTGTACTGTCACTTTCCCTCTCTACAGTCTCTCTCTATCTCTCTGTACTGTCACATCCCTCTCTACAGTCTCTCTGTACTGTCACTTCTCTCTCTACAGTCTCTCTCTCTCTCTCTCTGTACTCTCACTTCCCTACCTACAGTCTCTCTATCTCTCTGTACTGTCACTTCCCTCTCTACAGTCTCTCTCTATCTCTCTGTACTGTCACTTCCCTCTCTACAGTCTCTCTCTATCTCTCTGTACTGTCACTTCCCTCTCTACAGTCTCTCTGTACTGTCACTTCTCTCTCTACAGTCTCTCTATCTCTCTTTACTGTCATTTCCCTCTCTACAGTCTCTCTATCTCTGTACTGTCACTTTCCTCTCTACAGTCTCTCTCTATCTCTCTGTACTGTCACTTCCCTCTCTACAGTCTCTCTCTCTCTGTACTGTCACTTCCCTCTCTAGTCTCTCTCTCTCTGGACTGTCACTTCCCTCTCTACAGTCTCTCTATCTCTCTGTACTGTCTCTCTCTCTCTCTACAGTCTCTCTGTCTCTCTGTCCTGTCACTTCCCTCTCTACAGTCTCTCTATCTCTCTGTACTGTCACATCCCTCTCTACCGTCTCTCTGTACTGTCACTTCTCTCTCTACAGTCTCTCTCTCTCTGTACTGTCACTTCCCTCTCTACAGTCTCTCTCTATCTCTCTGTACTGTCACTTCCCTCTCTACAGTCTCTCTATCTCTCTGTACTGTCACTTCCCTCTCTACAGTCTCTCTCTACCTCTCTGTACTGTCACTTCCCTCTCTACAGTCTCTCTCTATCTCTCTGTACTGTCACTTCCCTCTCTCCTGTCTCTCTATACTGTCACTTCCCTCTCTACAGTCTCTCTGTCTGTACTGTCACTTCCCTCTCTACAGTCTCTCTGTCCTGTCACTTCCCTCTACAGACTCTCTCTGTACTGTTACTTCCCTATCTACAGTCTCTCTGTACTGTCACTTCCCTCTCTACAGTCTCTCTCTCTCTCTGTACTGTCACTTCCCTCTCTACAGTCTCTCTCTATCTCTCGGTACTGTCACTTCCCTCTCTACAGTCTCTCTCTCTCTCTCTCTCTCTGTACTGTCACTTCCCTCTCTACAGTCTCTCTCTCTCTCTCTCTGTACTGTCACTTCCCTCTCTCTCTATCTCTCTGTACTGTCACTTCCCTCTCTACAGTCTCTCTCTCTCTGTACTGTCACTTCCCTCTCTACAGTCTCTCTGTACTGTCACTTCCCTCTCTACAGTCTCTATCTCTCTGTACTGTCACGTCCCTCTCTACAGTCTCTATCTCTCTGTACTGTCACGTCCCTCTCTACAGTCTCTCTCTCTCTCTCTCTGTACTGTCACTTCCCTCTCTACAGTCTCTCTATCTCTCTGTACTGTCACTTCCCTCTCTACAGTCTCTCTGTACTGTCACTTCCCTCTCTACAGTCTCTATCTCTCTGTACTGTCACGTCCCTCTCTACAGTCTCTCTCTCTCTCTGTACTGTCACTTCCCTCTCTACAGTCTCTCTCTATCTCTCGGTACTGTCACTTCCCTCTCTACAGTCTCTCTCTCTCTCTCTGTACTGTCACTTCCCTCTCTACAGTCTCTATCTCTCTGTACTGTCACGTCCCTCTCTACAGTCTCTCTCTCTCTCTGTACTGTCACTTCCCTCTCTACAGTCTCTCTCTATCTCTCTGTACTGTCACTTCCCTCTCTACAGTCTCTCTCTATCTCTCTGTACTGTCACTTCCCTCTCTACAGTCTCTCTCTCTCTCTCTGTACTGTCACTTCCCTCTCTACAGTCTCTCTCTCTCTCTCTGTACTGTCACTTCCCTCTCTACAGTCTCTCTCTATCTCTCTGTACTGTCACTTCCCTCTCTACAGTCTCTCTGTACTGTCACTTCCCTCTCTACAGTCTCTCTCTCTCTCTCTGTACTGTCACTTCCCTCTCTCTCTATCTCTCTGTACTGTCACTTCCCTCTCTACAGTCTCTCTCTCTCTCTCTCTGTACTGTCACTTCCCTCTCTACAGTCTCTCTATCTCTCTGTACTGTCACTTCCCTCTCTACAGTATCTCTCTCGCTGTACTGTCACTTCCCTCTCTACAGTCTCTCTGTACTGTCACTTCCCTCTCTACAGTCTCTATCTCTCTGTACTGTCACGTCCCTCTCTACAGTCTCTATCTCTCTGTACTGTCACGTCCCTCTCTACAGTCTCTCTCTCTCTCTGTACTGTCAATTCCCTCTCTACAGTCTCTCTATCTCTCTGTACTGTCACTTCCCTCTCTACAGTCTCTCTCTATCTCTCTGTACTGTCACTTCCCTCTCTACAGTCTCTCTCTATCTCTCTGTACTGTCACTTCCCTCTCTACAGTCTCTCTCTCTCTCTCTCTGTACTGTCACTTCCCTCTCTACAGTCTCTCTCTATCTCTCAGTACTGTCACTTCCCTCTCTTCTGTCTCTCTCTCTCTCTCTCTGTACTGTCACTTCCCTCTCTACAGTCTCTCTCTGTACTGTCAATTCCCTCTCAACAGTCTCTCTCTCTCTCTCTGTACTGTCACTTCCCTCTCTACAGTCTCTCTGTACTGTCACTTCCCTCTCTACAGTCTCTCTCTATCTCTCTTTACTGTCACTTCCCTCTCTACAGTCTCTCTATCTCTCTGTACTGTCACTTCCCTCTCTACAGTCTCTCTGTACTGTCACTTCCCTCTCTACAGTCACTATCTCTCTGTACTGTCACGTCCCTCTCTACAGTCTCTATCTCTCTGTACTGTCACGTCCCTCTCTACAGTCTCTCTCTCTCTCTCTCTGTACTGTCAATTCCCTCTCTACAGTCTCTCTATCTCTCTGTACTGTCACTTCCCTCTCTACAGTCTCTCTCTATCTCTCTGTACTGTCACTTCCCTCTCTACAGTCTCTCTGTACTGTCACGTCCCTCTCTACAGTCTCTCTCTCTCTGTACTGTCACTTCCCTCTCTACAGTCTCTCTCTATCTCTCGGTACTGTCACTTCCCTCTCTACAGTCTCTCTCTCTCTCTCTGTACTGTCACTTCCCTCTCTACAGTCTCTCTCTCTCTGTACTGTCACTTCCCTCTCTACAGTCTCTATCTCTCTGTACTGTCACGTCCCTCTCTACAGTCTCTCTCTCTCTCTGTACTGTCACTTCCCTCTCTACAGTCTCTCTCTATCTCTCTGTACTGTCACTTCCCTCTCTACAGTCTCTCTCTATCTCTCTGTACTGTCACTTCCCTCTCTACAGTCTCTCTGTACTGTCACTTCTCTCTCTACAGTCTCTCTCTATCTCTCTTTACTGTCACTTCCCTCTCTTCAGTCTCTCTATCTCTCGGTACTGTCACTTCCCTCTCTACAGTCTCTCTGTACTGTCACTTCCCTCTCTACAGTCTCTATCTCTCTGTACTGTCACTTCCCTCTCTACAGTCTCTCTCTCTCTCTGTACTGTCACTTCCCTCTCTACAGTCTCTCTATCTCTCTGTACTGTCACTTCCCTCTCTACAGTCTCTCTCTCTCTGTACTGTCACTTCCCTCTCTACAGTCTCTCTCTATCTCTCTCTCTCTGTACTCTCACTTCCCTACCTACAGTCTCTCTATCTCTCTGTACTGTCACTTCCCTCTCTACAGTCTCTCTCTCTCTCTCTGTACTGTCACTTCCCTCTCTACAGTCTCTCTCTCTCTGTACTGTCACTTCCCTCTCTACAGTCTCTCTCTATCTCTCTGTACTGTCACTTTCCCTCTCTACAGTCTCTCTCTATCTCTCTGTACTGTCACTTTCCCTCTCTACAGTCTCTCTCTATCTCTCTGTACTGTCACATCCCTCTCTACAGTCTCTCTGTACTGTCACTTCTCTCTCTACAGTCTCTCTCTCTCTCTCTCTGTACTCTCACTTCCCTACCTACAGTCTCTCTATCTCTCTGTACTGTCACTTCCCTCTCTACAGTCTCTCTCTATCTCTCTGTACTGTCACTTCCCTCTCTACAGTCTCTCTCTATCTCTCTGTACTGTCACTTCCCTCTCTACAGTCTCTCTGTACTGTCACTTCTCTCTCTACAGTCTCTCTCTATCTCTCTTTACTGTCATTTCCCTCTCTACAGTCTCTCTATCTCTGTACTGTCACTTTCCTCTCTACAGTCTCTCTCTATCTCTCTGTACTGTCACTTCCCTCTCTACAGTCTCTCTCTCTCTGTACTGTCACTTCCCTCTCTACAGTCTCTCTCTCTCTGGACTGTCACTTCCCTCTCTACAGTCTCTCTATCTCTCTGTACTGTCTCTCTCTCTCTCTACAGTCTCTCTGTCTCTCTGTCCTGTCACTTCCCTCTCTACAGTCTCTCTATCTCTCTGTACTGTCACATCCCTCTCTACCGTCTCTCTGTACTGTCACTTCTCTCTCTACAGTCTCTCTCTCTCTGTACTGTCACTTCCCTCTCTACAGTCTCTCTCTATCTCTCTGTACTGTCACTTCCCTCTCTACAGTCTCTCTATCTCTCTGTACTGTCACTTCCCTCTCTACAGTCTCTCTCTACCTCTCTGTACTGTCACTTCCCTCTCTACAGTCTCTCTCTATCTCTCTGTACTGTCACTTCCCTCTCTCCTGTCTCTCTATACTGTCACTTCCCTCTCTACAGTCTCTCTGTCTGTACTGTCACTTCCCTCTCTACAGTCTCTCTGTCCTGTCACTTCCCTCTACAGACTCTCTCTGTACTGTTACTTCCCTATCTACAGTCTCTCTGTACTGTCACTTCCCTCTCTACAGTCTCTCTCTCTCTCTGTACTGTCACTTCCCTCTCTACAGTCTCTCTCTATCTCTCGGTACTGTCACTTCCCTCTCTACAGTCTCTCTCTCTCTCTCTCTCTCTGTACTGTCACTTCCCTCTCTACAGTCTCTCTCTCTCTCTGTACTGTCACTTCCCTCTCTCTCTATCTCTCTGTACTGTCACTTCCCTCTCTACAGTCTCTCTCTCTCTCTCTGTACTGTCACTTCCCTCTCTACAGTCTCTCTATCTCTCTGTACTGTCACTTCCCTCTCTACAGTCTCTCTGTACTGTCACTTCCCTCTCTACAGTCTCTATCTCTCTGTACTGTCACGTCCCTCTCTACAGTCTCTATCTCTCTGTACTGTCACGTCCCTCTCTACAGTCTCTCTCTCTCTCTCTCTGTACTGTCACTTCCCTCTCTACAGTCTCTCTATCTCTCTGTACTGTCACTTCCCTCTCTACAGTCTCTCTGTACTGTCACTTCCCTCTCTACAGTCTCTATCTCTCTGTACTGTCACGTCCCTCTCTACAGTCTCTCTCTCTCTCTGTACTGTCACTTCCCTCTCTACAGTCTCTCTCTATCTCTCGGTACTGTCACTTCCCTCTCTACAGTCTCTCTCTCTCTCTCTGTACTGTCACTTCCCTCTCTACAGTCTCTATCTCTCTGTACTGTCACGTCCCTCTCTACAGTCTCTCTCTCTCTCTGTACTGTCACTTCCCTCTCTACAGTCTCTCTCTATCTCTCTGTACTGTCACTTCCCTCTCTACAGTCTCTCTCTATCTCTCTGTACTGTCACTTCCCTCTCTACAGTCTCTCTCTCTCTCTCTGTACTGTCACTTCCCTCTCTACAGTCTCTCTCTCTCTCTCTGTACTGTCACTTCCCTCTCTACAGTCTCTCTCTATCTCTCTGTACTGTCACTTCCCTCTCTACAGTCTCTCTGTACTGTCACTTCCCTCTCTACAGTCTCTCTCTCTCTCTCTGTACTGTCACTTCCCTCTCTCTCTATCTCTCTGTACTGTCACTTCCCTCTCTACAGTCTCTCTCTCTCTCTCTCTCTGTACTGTCACTTCCCTCTCTACAGTCTCTCTATCTCTCTGTACTGTCACTTCCCTCTCTACAGTATCTCTCTCGCTGTACTGTCACTTCCCTCTCTACAGTCTCTCTGTACTGTCACTTCCCTCTCTACAGTCTCTATCTCTCTGTACTGTCACGTCCCTCTCTACAGTCTCTATCTCTCTGTACTGTCACGTCCCTCTCTACAGTCTCTCTCTCTCTCTGTACTGTCAATTCCCTCTCTACAGTCTCTCTATCTCTCTGTACTGTCACTTCCCTCTCTACAGTCTCTCTCTATCTCTCTGTACTGTCACTTCCCTCTCTACAGTCTCTCTCTATCTCTCTGTACTGTCACTTCCCTCTCTACAGTCTCTCTCTCTCTCTCTCTGTACTGTCACTTCCCTCTCTACAGTCTCTCTCTATCTCTCAGTACTGTCACTTCCCTCTCTTCTGTCTCTCTCTCTCTCTCTCTGTACTGTCACTTCCCTCTCTACAGTCTCTCTCTGTACTGTCAATTCCCTCTCAACAGTCTCTCTCTCTCTCTCTGTACTGTCACTTCCCTCTCTACAGTCTCTCTGTACTGTCACTTCCCTCTCTACAGTCTCTCTCTATCTCTCTTTACTGTCACTTCCCTCTCTACAGTCTCTCTATCTCTCTGTACTGTCACTTCCCTCTCTACAGTCTCTCTGTACTGTCACTTCCCTCTCTACAGTCACTATCTCTCTGTACTGTCACGTCCCTCTCTACAGTCTCTATCTCTCTGTACTGTCACGTCCCTCTCTACAGTCTCTCTCTCTCTCTCTCTGTACTGTCAATTCCCTCTCTACAGTCTCTCTATCTCTCTGTACTGTCACTTCCCTCTCTACAGTCTCTCTCTATCTCTCTGTACTGTCACTTCCCTCTCTACAGTCTCTCTGTACTGTCACGTCCCTCTCTACAGTCTCTCTCTCTCTGTACTGTCACTTCCCTCTCTACAGTCTCTCTCTATCTCTCGGTACTGTCACTTCCCTCTCTACAGTCTCTCTCTCTCTCTCTGTACTGTCACTTCCCTCTCTACAGTCTCTCTCTCTCTGTACTGTCACTTCCCTCTCTACAGTCTCTATCTCTCTGTACTGTCACGTCCCTCTCTACAGTCTCTCTCTCTCTCTGTACTGTCACTTCCCTCTCTACAGTCTCTCTCTATCTCTCTGTACTGTCACTTCCCTCTCTACAGTCTCTCTCTATCTCTCTGTACTGTCACTTCCCTCTCTACAGTCTCTCTGTACTGTCACTTCTCTCTCTACAGTCTCTCTCTATCTCTCTTTACTGTCACTTCCCTCTCTTCAGTCTCTCTATCTCTCGGTACTGTCACTTCCCTCTCTACAGTCTCTCTGTACTGTCACTTCCCTCTCTACAGTCTCTATCTCTCTGTACTGTCACTTCCCTCTCTACAGTCTCTCTCTCTCTCTGTACTGTCACTTCCCTCTCTACAGTCTCTCTATCTCTCTGTACTGTCACTTCCCTCTCTACAGTCTCTCTCTCTCTGTACTGTCACTTCCCTCTCTACAGTCTCTCTCTATCTCTCTCTCTCTGTACTCTCACTTCCCTACCTACAGTCTCTCTATCTCTCTGTACTGTCACTTCCCTCTCTACAGTCTCTCTCTCTCTCTCTGTACTGTCACTTCCCTCTCTACAGTCTCTCTCTCTCTGTACTGTCACTTCCCTCTCTACAGTCTCTCTCTATCTCTCTGTACTGTCACTTTCCCTCTCTACAGTCTCTCTCTATCTCTCTGTACTGTCACTTTCCCTCTCTACAGTCTCTCTCTATCTCTCTGTACTGTCACATCCCTCTCTACAGTCTCTCTGTACTGTCACTTCTCTCTCTACAGTCTCTCTCTCTCTCTCTCTCTGTACTCTCACTTCCCTACCTACAGTCTCTCTATCTCTCTGTACTGTCACTTCCCTCTCTACAGTCTCTCTCTATCTCTCTGTACTGTCACTTCCCTCTCTACAGTCTCTCTCTATCTCTCTGTACTGTCACTTCCCTCTCTACAGTCTCTCTGTACTGTCACTTCTCTCTCTACAGTCTCTCTCTATCTCTCTTTACTGTCATTTCCCTCTCTACAGTCTCTCTATCTCTGTACTGTCACTTTCCTCTCTACAGTCTCTCTCTATCTCTCTGTACTGTCACTTCCCTCTCTACAGTCTCTCTCTCTCTGTACTGTCACTTCCCTCTCTACAGTCTCTCTCTCTCTGGACTGTCACTTCCCTCTCTACAGTCTCTCTATCTCTCTGTACTGTCTCTCTCTCTCTCTACAGTCTCTCTGTCTCTCTGTCCTGTCACTTCCCTCTCTACAGTCTCTCTATCTCTCTGTACTGTCACATCCCTCTCTACCGTCTCTCTGTACTGTCACTTCTCTCTCTACAGTCTCTCTCTCTCTGTACTGTCACTTCCCTCTCTACAGTCTCTCTCTATCTCTCTCTACTGTCACTTCCCTCTCTACAGTCTCTCTATCTCTCTGTACTGTCACTTCCCTCTCTACAGTCTCTCTCTACCTCTCTGTACTGTCACTTCCCTCTCTACAGTCTCTCTCTATCTCTCTGTACTGTCACTTCCCTCTCTCCTGTCTCTCTATACTGTCACTTCCCTCTCTACAGTCTCTCTGTCTGTACTGTCACTTCCCTCTCTACAGTCTCTCTGTCCTGTCACTTCCCTCTACAGACTCTCTCTGTACTGTTACTTCCCTATCTACAGTCTCTCTGTACTGTCACTTCCCTCTCTACAGTCTCTCTCTCTCTCTGTACTGTCACTTCCCTCTCTACAGTCTCTCTCTATCTCTCGGTACTGTCACTTCCCTCTCTACAGTCTCTCTCTCTCTCTGTACTGTCACTTCCCTCTCTACAGTCTCTCTCTCTCTCTCTCTGTACTGTCACTTCCCTCTCTCTCTATCTCTCTGTACTGTCACTTCCCTCTCTACAGTCTCTCTCTCTCTCTCTGTACTGTCACTTCCCTCTCTACAGTCTCTCTATCTCTCTGTACTGTCACTTCCCTCTCTACAGTCTCTCTGTACTGTCACTTCCCTCTCTACAGTCTCTATCTCTCTGTACTGTCACGTCCCTCTCTACAGTCTCTATCTCTCTGTACTGTCACGTCCCTCTCTACAGTCTCTCTCTCTCTCTCTCTGTACTGTCACTTCCCTCTCTACAGTCTCTCTATCTCTCTGTACTGTCACTTCCCTCTCTACAGTCTCTCTGTACTGTCACTTCCCTCTCTACAGTCTCTATCTCTCTGTACTGTCACGTCCCTCTCTACAGTCTCTCTCTCTCTCTGTACTGTCACTTCCCTCTCTACAGTCTCTCTCTATCTCTCGGTACTGTCACTTCCCTCTCTACAGTCTCTCTCTCTCTCTCTGTACTGTCACTTCCCTCTCTACAGTCTCTATCTCTCTGTACTGTCACGTCCCTCTCTACAGTCTCTCTCTCTCTCTGTACTGTCACTTCCCTCTCTACAGTCTCTCTCTATCTCTCTGTACTGTCACTTCCCTCTCTACAGTCTCTCTCTATCTCTCTGTACTGTCACTTCCCTCTCTACAGTCTCTCTCTCTCTCTCTGTACTGTCACTTCCCTCTCTACAGTCTCTCTCTCTCTCTCTGTACTGTCACTTCCCTCTCTACAGTCTCTCTCTATCTCTCTGTACTGTCACTTCCCTCTCTACAGTCTCTCTGTACTGTCACTTCCCTCTCTACAGTCTCTCTCTCTCTCTGTACTGTCACTTCCCTCTCTCTCTATCTCTCTGTACTGTCACTTCCCTCTCTACAGTCTCTCTCTCTCTCTCTCTGTACTGTCACTTCCCTCTCTACAGTCTCTCTATCTCTCTGTACTGTCACTTCCCTCTCTACAGTATCTCTCTCGCTGTACTGTCACTTCCCTCTCTACAGTCTCTCTGTACTGTCACTTCCCTCTCTACAGTCTCTATCTCTCTGTACTGTCACGTCCCTCTCTACAGTCTCTATCTCTCTGTACTGTCACGTCCCTCTCTACAGTCTCTCTCTCTCTCTGTACTGTCAATTCCCTCTCTACAGTCTCTCTATCTCTCTGTACTGTCACTTCCCTCTCTACAGTCTCTCTCTATCTCTCTGTACTGTCACTTCCCTCTCTACAGTCTCTCTCTATCTCTCTGTACTGTCACTTCCCTCTCTACAGTCTCTCTCTCTCTCTCTCTGTACTGTCACTTCCCTCTCTACAGTCTCTCTCTATCTCTCAGTACTGTCACTTCCCTCTCTTCTGTCTCTCTCTCTCTCTCTCTGTACTGTCACTTCCCTCTCTACAGTCTCTCTCTGTACTGTCAATTCCCTCTCAACAGTCTCTCTCTCTCTCTCTGTACTGTCACTTCCCTCTCTACAGTCTCTCTGTACTGTCACTTCCCTCTCTACAGTCTCTCTCTATCTCTCTTTACTGTCACTTCCCTCTCTACAGTCGCTCTCTGTACTGTCACTTCCCTCTCTACAGTCTGTCTCTCTCTCTCTGTACTGTCACTTCCCTCTACAGTCTCTCTCTCTCTCTCTCTCTGTACTGTCACTTCCCTCTCTACAGTCTCTCTCTATCTCTCGGTACTGTCACTTCCCTCTCTACAGTCTCTCTCTATCTCTCTGTACTGTCACTTCCCTCTCTACAGTCTCTCTCTATCTCTCTGTACTGTCACTTCCCTCTCTACAGTCTCTCTCTCTCTCTGTACTGTCACTTCCCTCTCTACAGTCTCTCTCTCTCTCTCTGTACTGTCGCTTCCCTCTCTACAGTCTCTCTGTACTGTCACTTCCCTCTCTACAGTCTCTCTGTACGGTCACTTCCCTCTCTACAGTCTCTTTCTCTCTGTACTGTCACTTCCCTCTCTACAGTCTCTCTATCTCTTTGTACTGTCACTTCCCTCTCTACAGTCTCTCTCTCTCTGTACTGTCACTTCCCTCTCTACAGTCTCTCTGTACTGTCACTTCCCTCTCTACAGTCTCTCTATCTCTCTGTACTGTCACTTCCCTCTCTACAGTCTCTCTCTATCTCTCTGTACTGTCACTTCCCTCTCTACAGTCTCTCTCTATCTCTCTGTACTGTCACTTCCCTCTCTACAGTCTCTCTGTACTGTCACTTCTCTCTCTACAGTCTCTCTCTATCTCTCTTTACTGTCATTTCCCTCTCTACAGTCTCTCTATCTCTGTACTGTCACTTTCCTCTCTACAGTCTCTCTCTATCTCTCTGTACTGTCACTTCCCTCTCTACAGTCTCTCTCTCTCTGTACTGTCACTTCCCTCTCTACAGTCTCTCTCTCTCTGGACTGTCACTTCCCTCTCTACAGTCTCTCTATCTCTCTGTACTGTCTCTCTCTCTCTCTACAGTCTCTCTGTCTCTCTGTCCTGTCACTTCCCTCTCTACAGTCTCTCTATCTCTCTGTACTGTCACTTCCCTCTCTACCGTCTCTCTGTACTGTCACTTCTCTCTCTACAGTCTCTCTCTCTCTGTACTGTCACTTCCCTCTCTACAGTCTCTCTCTATCTCTCTGTACTGTCACTTCCCTCTCTACAGTCTCTCTATCTCTCTGTACTGTCACTTCCCTCTCTACAGTCTCTCTCTACCTCTCTGTACTGTCACTTCCCTCTCTACAGTCTCTCTCTATCTCTCTGTACTGTCACTTCCCTCTCTCCTGTCTCTCTATACTGTCACTTCCCTCTCTACAGTCTCTCTGTCTGTACTGTCACTTCCCTCTCTACAGTCTCTCTGTCCTGTCACTTCCCTCTACAGACTCTCTCTGTACTGTTACTTCCCTATCTACAGTCTCTCTGTACTGTCACTTCCCTCTCTACAGTCTCTCTCTCTCTCTGTACTGTCACTTCCCTCTCTACAGTCTCTCTCTATCTCTCGGTACTGTCACTTCCCTCTCTACAGTCTCTCTCTCTCTCTCTCTCTCTGTACTGTCACTTCCCTCTCTACAGTCTCTCTCTCTCTCTCTCTGTACTGTCACTTCCCTCTCTCTCTATCTCTCTGTACTGTCACTTCCCTCTCTACAGTCTCTCTCTCTCTCTCTGTACTGTCACTTCCCTCTCTACAGTCTCTCTATCTCTCTGTACTGTCACTTCCCTCTCTACAGTCTCTCTGTACTGTCACTTCCCTCTCTACAGTCTCTATCTCTCTGTACTGTCACGTCCCTCTCTACAGTCTCTATCTCTCTGTACTGTCACGTCCCTCTCTACAGTCTCTCTCTCTCTCTCTCTGTACTGTCACTTCCCTCTCTACAGTCTCTCTATCTCTCTGTACTGTCACTTCCCTCTCTACAGTCTCTCTGTACTGTCACTTCCCTCTCTACAGTCTCTATCTCTCTGTACTGTCACGTCCCTCTCTACAGTCTCTCTCTCTCTCTGTACTGTCACTTCCCTCTCTACAGTCTCTCTCTATCTCTCGGTACTGTCACTTCCCTCTCTACAGTCTCTCTCTCTCTCTCTGTACTGTCACTTCCCTCTCTACAGTCTCTATCTCTCTGTACTGTCACGTCCCTCTCTACAGTCTCTCTCTCTCTCTGTACTGTCACTTCCCTCTCTACAGTCTCTCTCTATCTCTCTGTACTGTCACTTCCCTCTCTACAGTCTCTCTCTATCTCTCTGTACTGTCACTTCCCTCTCTACAGTCTCTCTCTGTACTGTCACTTCCCTCTCTACAGTCTCTCTCTCTCTCTCTGTACTGTCACTTCCCTCTCTACAGTCTCTCTCTATCTCTCTGTACTGTCACTTCCCTCTCTACAGTCTCTCTGTACTGTCACTTCCCTCTCTACAGTCTCTCTCTCTCTCTCTGTACTGTCACTTCCCTCTCTCTCTATCTCTCTGTACTGTCACTTCCCTCTCTACAGTCTCTCTCTCTCTCTCTCTGTACTGTCACTTCCCTCTCTACAGTCTCTCTATCTCTCTGTACTGTCACTTCCCTCTCTACAGTATCTCTCTCGCTGTACTGTCACTTCCCTCTCTACAGTCTCTCTGTACTGTCACTTCCCTCTCTACAGTCTCTATCTCTCTGTACTGTCACGTCCCTCTCTACAGTCTCTATCTCTCTGTACTGTCACGTCCCTCTCTACAGTCTCTCTCTCTCTCTGTACTGTCAATTCCCTCTCTACAGTCTCTCTATCTCTCTGTACTGTCACTTCCCTCTCTACAGTCTCTCTCTATCTCTCTGTACTGTCACTTCCCTCTCTACAGTCTCTCTCTATCTCTCTGTACTGTCACTTCCCTCTCTACAGTCTCTCTCTCTCTCTCTCTGTACTGTCACTTCCCTCTCTACAGTCTCTCTCTATCTCTCAGTACTGTCACTTCCCTCTCTTCTGTCTCTCTCTCTCTCTCTCTGTACTGTCACTTCCCTCTCTACAGTCTCTCTCTGTACTGTCAATTCCCTCTCAACAGTCTCTCTCTCTCTCTGTACTGTCACTTCCCTCTCTACAGTCTCTCTGTACTGTCACTTCCCTCTCTACAGTCTCTCTCTATCTCTCTTTACTGTCACTTCCCTCTCTACAGTCGCTCTCTGTACTGTCACTTCCCTCTCTACAGTCTGTCTCTATCTCTCTGTACTGTCACTTCCCTCTACAGTCTCTCTCTCTCTCTCTCTCTGTACTGTCACTTCCCTCTCTACAGTCTCTCTCTATCTCTCGGTACTGTCACTTCCCTCTCTACAGTCTCTCTCTATCTCTCTGTACTGTCACTTCCCTCTCTACAGTCTCTCTCTATCTCTCTGTACTGTCACTTCCCTCTCTACAGTCTCTCTCTCTCTCTGTACTGTCACTTCCCTCTCTACAGTCTCTCTCTCTGTACTGTCACTTCCCTCTCTACAGTCTCTCTGTACTGTCACTTCCCTCTCTACAGTCTCTCTGTACGGTCACTTCCCTCTCTACAGTCTCTTTCTCTCTGTACTGTCACTTCCCTCTCTACAGTCTCTCTATCTCTTTGTACTGTCACTTCCCTCTCTACAGTCTCTCTCTCTCTGTACTGTCACTTCCCTCTCTACAGTCTCTCTGTACTGTCACTTCCCTCTCTACAGTCTCTCTATCTCTCTGTACTGTCACATCCCTCTCTACGGTCTCTCTGTACTGTCACTTCTCTCTCTACAGTCTCTTTCTCTCTCTGTACTGTTACTTCCCTCTCTACAGTCTCTCTCTCTCTCTCTCTCTCTGTACTGTCACTTCCCTCTCTACAGTCTCTCTCTCTCTCTCTGTACTGTCACTTCCCTCTCTACAGTCTCTCTGTACTGTCACTTCCCTCTCTACAGTCTCTCTGTACTGTCACTTCCCTCTCTACAGTCTCTCTCTATCTCTCTGTACTGTCACTTCCCTCTCTACAGTCTCTCTCTATCTCTCTGTACTGTCACTTCCCTCTCTACAGTCTCTCTCTCTCTCTCTGTACTGTCACTTCCCTCTCTACAGTCTCTCTCTATCTCTCTGTACTGTCGCTTCCCTCTCTACAGTCTCTCTGTACTGTCACTTCCCTCTCTACAGTCTCTCTGTACTGTCACTTCCCTCTCTACAGTCTCTCTGTACTGTCACTTCCCTCTCTACAGTCTCTCTCTATCTCTCTGTACTGTCACTTCCCTCTCTACAGTCTCTCTCTCTCTCTGTATTGTCACTTCCCTCTCTACAGTCTCTCTCTCTCTCTCTGTACTGTCACTTCCCTCTCTACAGTCTCTCTCTATCTCTCTGTACTGTCACTTCCCTCTCTACAGTCTCTCTCTATCTCTCTGTACTGTCACTTCCCTCTCTACAGTCTCTCTGTACTGTCACTTCTCTCTCTACAGTCTCTCTCTCTCTCTCTGTACTGTCACTTCCCTCTCTCTCTATCTCTCTGTACTGTCACTTCCCTCTCTACAGTCTCTCTCTCTCTCTCTCTGTACTGTCACTTCCCTCTCTACAGTCTCTCTATCTCTCTGTACTGTCACTTCCCTCTCTACAGTATCTCTCTCGCTGTACTGTCACTTCCCTCTCTACAGTCTCTCTGTACTGTCACTTCCCTCTCTACAGTCTCTATCTCTCTGTACTGTCACGTCCCTCTCTACAGTCTCTATCTCTCTGTACTGTCACGTCCCTCTCTACAGTCTCTCTCTCTCTCTGTACTGTCAATTCCCTCTCTACAGTCTCTCTATCTCTCTGTACTGTCACTTCCCTCTCTACAGTCTCTCTCTATCTCTCTGTACTGTCACTTCCCTCTCTACAGTCTCTCTCTATCTCTCGGTACTGTCACTTCCCTCTCTACAGTCTCTCTCTCTCTCTCTCTGTACTGTCACTTCCCTCTCTACAGTCTCTCTCTATCTCTCAGTACTGTCACTTCCCTCTCTTCTGTCTCTCTCTCTCTCTCTCTCTCTGTACTGTCACTTCCCTCTCTACAGTCTCTCTCTGTACTGTCAATTCCCTCTCAACAGTCTCTCTCTCTCTCTCTGTACTGTCACTTCCCTCTCTACAGTCTCTCTGTACTGTCACTTCCCTCTCTACAGTCTCTCTCTATCTCTCTTTACTGTCACTTCCCTCTCTACAGTCGCTCTCTGTACTGTCACTTCCCTCTCTACAGTCTGTCTCTATCTCTCTGTACTGTCACTTCCCTCTACAGTCTCTCTCTCTCTCTCTCTCTGTACTGTCACTTCCCTCTCTACAGTCTCTCTCTATCTCTCGGTACTGTCACTTCCCTCTCTACAGTCTCTCTCTATCTCTCTGTACTGTCACTTCCCTCTCTACAGTCTCTCTCTATCTCTCTGTACTGTCACTTCCCTCTCTACAGTCTCTCTCTCTCTCTCTGTACTGTCACTTCCCTCTCTACAGTCTCTCTCTATCTCTCTGTACTGTCGCTTCCCTCTCTACAGTCTCTCTGTACTGTCACTTCCCTCTCTACAGTCTCTCTGTACTGTCACTTCCCTCTCTACAGTCTCTATCTCTCTGTACTGTCACTTCCCTCTCTACAGTCTCTCTCTCTCTGTACTGTCACTTCCCTCTCTACAGTCTCTCTGTACTGTCACTTCCCTCTCTACAGTCTCTCTATCTCTCTGTACTGTCACATCCCTCTCTACGGTCTCTCTGTACTGTCACTTCTCTCTCTACAGTCTCTTTCTCTCTCTGTACTGTCACCTCCCTCTCTACAGTCTCTCTCTCTCTCTCTGTACTGTCACTTCCCTCTCTACAGTCTCTCTCTCTCTCTCTGTACTGTCACTTCCCTCTCTACAGTCTCTCTGTACTGTCACTTCCCTCTCTACAGTCTCTCTGTACTGTCACTTCCCTCTCTACAGTCTCTCTCTATCTCTCTGTACTGTCACTTCCCTCTCTACAGTCTCTCTCTATCTCTCTGTACTGTCACTTCCCTCTCTACAGTCTCTCTCTCTCTCTCTCTCTCTGTACTGTCACTTCCCTCTCTACAGTCTCTCTCTATCTCTCTGTACTGTCGCTTCCCTCTATACAGTCTCTCTATACTGTCACTTCCCTCTCTACAGTCTCTCTGTACTGTCACTTCCCTCTCTACAGTCTCTCTGTACTGTCACTTCCCTCTCTACAGTCTCTCTCTATCTCTCTGTACTGTCTCCTCCCTCTCTACAGTCTCTCTCTATCTCTCTGTACTGTCACTTCCCTCTCTACAGTCTCTCTCTATCTCCCGGTACTGTCACTTCCCTCTCTACAGTCTCTCTCTCTCTCTCTGTACTGTCACTTCCCTCTCTACAGTCTCTCTCTATCTCTCAGTACTGTCACTTCCCTCTCTTCTGTCTCTCTCTCTCTCTCTCTCTCTGTACTGTCACTTCCCTCTCTACAGTCTCTCTCTGTACTGTCAATTCCCTCTCAACAGTCTCTCTCTCTCTGTACTGTCACTTCCCTCTCTACAGTCTCTCTGTATCTCTCTTTACTGTCACTTCCCTCTCTACAGTCGCTCTCTGTACTGTCACTTCCCTCTCTACAGTCTGTCTCTATCTCTCTGTACTGTCACTTCCCTCTACAGTCTCTCTCTCTCTCTCTCTCTCTCTGTACTGTCACTTCCCTCTCTACAGTCTCTCTCTATCTCTCGGTACTGTCACTTCCCTCTCTACAGTCTCTCTCTATCTCTCTGTACTGTCACTTCCCTCTCTACAGTGTCTCTCTATCTCTCTGTACTGTCACTTCCCTCTCTACAGTCTCTCTCTCTCTCTCTGTACTGTCACTTCCCTCTCTACAGTCTCTCTCTATCTCTCTGTACTGTCGCTTCCCTCTCTACAGTCTCTCTGTACTGTCACTTCCCTCTCTACAGTCTCTCTGTACTGTCACTTCCCTCTCTACAGTCTCTATCTCTCTGTACTGTCACTTCCCTCTCTACAGTCTCTCTATCTCTTTGTACTGTCACTTCCCTCTCTACAGTCTCTCTCTCTCTGTACTGTCACTTCCCTCTCTACAGTCTCTCTGTACTGTCACTTCCCTCTCTACAGTCTCTTTCTCTCTCTGTACTGTCACTTCCCTCTCTACCGTCTCTCTCTATCTCTCTGTACTGTCACTTCCCTCTCTACAGTCTCTCTCTCTCTCTCTCTGTACTGTCACTTCCCTCTCTACAGTCTCTCTCTCTCTCTCTCTGTACTGTCACTTCCCTCTCTACAGTCTTTCTCTCTCTCTGTACTGTCACTTCCCTCTCTACAGTCTCTCTGTACTGTCACTTCCCTCTCTACAGTCTCTCTGTACTGTCACTTCCCTCTCTACAGTCTCTCTCTATCTCTCTGTACTGTCACTTCCCTCTCTACAGTCTCTCTCTATCTCTCTGTACTGTCACTTCCCTCTCTACAGTCTCTCTCTCTCTCTCTGTACTGTCACTTCCCTCTCTACAGTCTCTCTCTATCTCTCTGTACTGTCGCTTCCCTCTCTACAGTCTCTCTGTACTGTCACTTCCCTCTCTACAGTCTCTCTGTACTGTCACTTCCCTCTCTACAGTCTCTCTGTACTGTCACTTCCCTCTCTACAGTCTCTCTCTATCTCTCTGTACTGTCTCCTCCCTTATCTACAGCCTCTCTCTATCTCTCTGTACTGTCACTTCCCTCTCTACAGTCTCTCTCTCTCTCTGTATTGTCACTTCCCTCTCTACAGTCTCTCTCTCTCTGTACTGTCACTTCCCTCTCTACAGTCTCTCTCTATCTCTCAGTACTGTCACTTCCCTCTCTTCTGTCTCTCTCTCTCTCTCTCTGTACTGTCACTTCCCTCTCTACAGTCTCTCTCTCTGTACTGTCACTTCCCTCTCTACAGTCTCTCTCTCTATCTCTCTGTACTGTCACTTCCCTCTCTACAGTCTCTCTCTCTCTGTACTGTAACTTCCCTCTCTACAGTCTCTCTCTATCCCTCTGTACTGTCACTTCCCTCTCTATAGTCTCTCTCTCTGTACTGTCACTTCCCTCTCTACTGTCTCTCTCTCTCTGTACAGTCACTTCCCTCTCTACAGTCTCTCTCTCTCTCTGTACTGTCACTTCCCTCTCTACGGTCTCTCTCTATATATACTGTCACTTCCCTCTCTACAGTCTCTCTCTATCTCTCTGTACTGTCACTTCCCTCTCTACAGTCTCACTCTATCTCTCTGTACTGTCACTTCCCTCTCTACAGTCTCTCTATCTCTCTGTACTGTCACTTCCCTCTCTACAGTCTCTCTCTATCTCTCTGTACTGTCACTTCCCTCTCTACAGTCTCTCTCTCTCTCTCTGTACTGTCACTTCCCTCTTTACAGTCTCTCTCTATCTCTCTATATTGTCACTTCCCTCTCTACAGTCTCTCTCTCTGTACTGTCACTTCCCTCTCTACAGTCTCTCTCTCTCTCTCTGTACTGTCACTTCCCTCTCTACAGTCTCTCTCTATATATACTGTCACTTCCCTCTCCACAGTCTCTCTCTATCTCTCTGTACTGTCACTTCCCTCTCTACAGTCTCACTCTATCTCTCTGTACTGTCACTTCCCTCTCTACAGTCTCTCTATCTCTCTGTACTGTCACTTCCCTCTCTACAGTCTCTCTCTATCTCTCTGTACTGTCACTTCCCTCTCTACAGTCTCTCTCTATCTCTCTATATTGTCACTTCCCTCTCTACAGTCTCTCTCTCTCTCTGTACTGTCACTTCCCTCTCTACTGTCTCTCTCTCTCTCTCTGTACTGTCACTTCCCTCTCTACAGTCTCTCTCTCTCTCTGTACTGTCACTTCCCTCTCTACAGTCTCTCTCTATATATACTGTCACTTCCCTCTCTACAGTCTCTCTCTATCTCTCTGTACTGTCACTTCCCTCTCTACAGTCTCACTCTATCTCTCTGTACTGTCACTTCCCTCTCTACAGTCTCTCTATCTCTCTGTACTGTCACTTCCCTCTCTACAGTCTCTCTCTATCTCTCTGTACTGTCACTTCCCTCTCTACAGTCTCTCTCTATCTCTCTGTACTGTCACTTCCCTCTCTACAGTCTCTCTCTATCTCTCTATATTGTCACTTCCCTCTCTACAGTCTCTCTCTCTGTACTGTCACTTCCCTCTCTACAGTCTCTCTCTCTCTCTCTCTGTACTGTCACTTCCCTCTCTACAGTCTCTCTCTGTACTGTCACTTCCCTCTCTACAGTCTCTCTCTATCTCTCTGTACTGTCACTTCCCTCTCTACAGTATCTCTGTACTGTCACTTCCCTCTCTATAGTCTCTCCTGTCTCTCTGCACTGTCACTTCTCTCTCTACAGTCTCTCTCTATCTCTCGGTACTGTCACTTCCCTCTCTACAGTCTCTCTGTACTGTCACTTCCCTCTCTACAGTCTCTATCTCTCTGTACTGTCACGTCCCTCTCTACAGTCTCTCTCTCTCTGTACTGTCACTTCCCTCTCTACAGTCTCTCTCTCTCTCTGTACTGTCACTTCCCTCTCTACAGTCTCTCTCTCTCTCTCTGTACTGTCACTTCCCTCTCTACAGTCTCTCTCTCTCTCTCTCTGTACTGTCACTTCTCTCTCTACAGTCTCTCTCTATCTCTCTATACTGTCACTTCCCTCTCTACAGTCTCTCTGTCTCTCTGTCCTGTCACTTCCCTCTACAGTCTCTCTCTGTACTGTTACTTCCCTCTCTACAGTCTCTCTCTCTCTCTGTACTGTCACTTCCCTCTACAGTCTCTCTCTGTACTGTCACATCCCTCTCTACAGTCTCTCTCTATCTCTCTGTACTGTCACTTCCCTCTCTATAGTCTCTCTCTCTATATATACTGTCACTTCCCTCTCTACAGTCTCTCTCTCTGTACTGTCACTTCCCTCTATACAGTCTCTCTCTCTATCTCTCTGTACTGTCACTTCCCTCTCTACAGTCTCTCTCTCTCTGTACTGTAACTTCCCTCTCTACAGTCTCTCTCTATCCCTCTGTACTGTAACTTCCCTCTCTACAGTCTCTCTCTATCCCTCTGTACTGTCACTTCCCTCTCTATAGTCTCTCTCTCTGTACTGTCACTTCCCTCTCTACTGTCTCTCTCTCTCTCTGTACTGTCACTTCCCTCTCTACAGTCTCTCTCTCTCTCTGTACTGTCACTTCCCTCTCTACAGTCTCTCTCTCTCTCTGTACTGTCACTTCCCTCTCTACAGTCTCTCTCTATATATACTGTCACTTCCCTCTCTACAGTCTCTCTCTATCTCTCTGTACTGTCACTTCCCTCTCTACAGTCTCTCTATCTCTCTGTACTGTCACTTCCCTCTCTACAGTCTCTCTCTATCTCTCTGTACTGTCACTTCCCTCTCTACAGTCTCTCTCTATCTCTCTGTACTGTCACTTCCCTCTACAGTCTCTCTCTGTACTGTCACATCCCTCTCTACAGTCTCTCTCTATCTCTCTGTACTGTCACTTCCCTCTCTATAGTCTCTCTCTCTATATATACTGTCACTTCCCTCTCTACAGTCTCTCTCTCTGTACTGTCACTTCCCTCTCTACAGTCTCTCTCTCTATCTCTCTGTACTGTCACTTCCCTCTCTACAGTCGCTCTCTCTCTGTACTGTAACTTCCCTCTCTACAGTCTCTCTCTATATATACTGTCACTTCCCTCTCTACAGTCTCTCTCTATCTCTCTGTACTGTCACTTCCCTCTCTACAGTCTCTCTATCTCTCTGTACTGTCACTTCCCTCTCTACAGTCTCTCTCTATCTCTCTGTACTGTCACTTCCCTCTCTACAGTCTCTCTCTATCTCTCTGTACTGTCACTTCCCTCTCTACAGTCTCTCTCTATCTCTCTATATTGTCACTTCCCTCTCTACAGTCTCTCTCTGTACTGTCACTTCCCTCTCTACAGTCTCTCTCTCTCTCTCTGTACTGTCACTTCCCTCTCTACAGTCTCTCTCTGTACTGTCACTTCTCTCTCTACAGTCTCTCTCTCTCTGTACTGTCACTTCCCTCTCTACAGTATCTCTGTACTGTCACTTCCCTCTCTATAGTCTCTCCTGTCTCTCTGCACTGTCACTTCTCTCTCTACAGTCTCTCTCTATCTCTCGGTACTGTCACTTCCCTCTCTACAGTCTCTCTGTACTGTCACTTCCCTCTCTACATTCTCTATCTCTCTGTACTGTCACGTCCCTCTCTACAGTCTCTCTCTCTCTGTACTGTCACTTCCCTCTCTACAGTCTCTCTCTCTCTCTGTACTGTCACTTCCCTCTCTACAGTCTCTCTCTCTCTCTGTACTGTCACTTCCCTCTCTACAGTCTCTCTCTCTCTCTCTGTACTGTCACTTCCCTCTCTACAGTCTCTCTCTCTCTCTCTCTGTACTGTCACTTCTCTCTCTACAGTCTCTCTCTATCTCTCTGTACTGTCACTTCCCTCTCTACAGTATCTCTGTACTGTCACTTCCCTCTCTATAGTCTCTCCTGTCTCTCTGCACTGTCACTTCCCTCTCTACAGTCTCTCTCTATCTCTCGGTACTGTCACTTCCCTCTCTACAGTCTCTCTGTACTGTCACTTCCCTCTCTACAGTCTCTATCTCTCTGTACTGTCACGTCCCTCTCTACAGTCTCTCTCTCTCTGTACTGTCACTTCCCTCTCTACAGTCTCTCTCTCTCTCTGTACTGTCACTTCCCTCTCTACAGTCTCTCTCTCTCTCTGAACTGTCACTTCCCTCTCTACAGTCTCTCTCTCTGTACTGTCACTTCCCTCTCTACAGTCTCTCTCTCTCTCTGTACTGTCACTTCCCTCTCTACAGTGTCTCTATCTCTCTGTACTGTCACTTCACTCTCTACAGTCTCTCTCTATCTGTACTGTCACTTCCCTCTCTACAGTCTCTCTGTACTGTCACTTCCCTCTCTACAGTCTCTCTATCTCTCTGTACTGACACATCCCTCTCTACAGTCTCTCTATCTCTCTGTACTGACACATCCCTCTCTACAGTCTCTCTCTATCTCTCGGTACTGTCACTTCCCTCTCTACAGTCTCTCTCTATCTCTCTGTACTGTCACTTCCCTCTCTACAGTCTCTCTATCTCTCTGTACTGTCACTTCCCTCTCTACAGTCTCTCTCTATCTCTCTGTACTGTCTCCTCCCTTATCTACAGCCTCTCTCTATCTCTCTGTACTGTCACTTCCCTCTCTCCTGTTTCTCTATACTGTCACTTCCCTCTCTCCTGTTTCTCTGTACTGTCACTTCCCTCTGCAGTCTCTCTCTGTACTGTTACTTCCCTCTCTACAGTCTCTCTCTCTCTCTGTACTGTCACTTCCCTCTACAGTCTCTCTCTGTACTGTCACATCCCTCTCTACAGTCTCTCTCTATCTCTCTGTACTGTCACTTCCCTCTCTATAGTCTCTCTCTCTATATATACTGTCACTTCCCTCTCTACAGTCTCTCTCTCTGTACTGTCACTTCCCTCTATACAGTCTCTCTCTCTATCTCTCTGTACTGTCACTTCCCTCTCTAGTCTCTCTCTCTCTGTACTGTAACTTCCCTCTCTACAGTCTCTCTCTATCCCTCTGTACTGTCACTTCCCTCTCTACAGTCTCTCTCTCTCTCTGTACTGTCACTTCCCTCTCTACAGTCTCTCTCTATCTCTCTGTACTGTCTCCTCCCTTATCTACAGCCTCTCTCTATCTCTCTGTACTGTCACTTCCCTCTCTCCTGTTTCTCTATACTGTCACTTCCCTCTCTACAGTCTCTCTGTCTCTCTGTACTGTCACTTCCCTCTGCAGTCTCTCTCTGTACTGTTACTTCCCTCTCTACAGTCTCTCTCTCTCTCTGTACTGTCACTTCCCTCTACAGTCTCTCTCTGTACTGTCACATCCCTCTCTACAGTCTCTCTCTATCTCTCTGTACTGTCACTTCCCTCTCTATAGTCTCTCTCTCTATATATACTGTCACTTCCCTCTCTACAGTCTCTCTCTCTGTACTGTCACTTCCCTCTATACAGTCTCTCTCTCTATCTCTCTGTACTGTCACTTCCCTCTCTACAGTCTCTCTCCCTCTGTACTGTAACTTCCCTCTCTACAGTCTCTCTCTATCCCTCTGTACTGTCACTTCCCTCTCTATAGTCTCTCTCTCTGTACTGTCACTTCCCTCTCTACTGTCTCTCTCTCTCTCTGTACTGTCACTTCCCTCTCTACAGTCTCTCTCTCTCTCTGTACTGTCACTTCCCTCTCTACAGTCTCTCTCTATATATACTGTCACTTCCCTCTCTACAGTCTCTCTCTATCTCTCTGTACTGTCACTTCCCTCTCTACAGTCTCTCTATCTCTCTGTACTGTCACTTCCCTCTCTACACTCTCTCTATCTCTCTGTACTGTCACTTCCCTCTCTACAGTCTCTCTCTATCCCTCTGTACTGTCACTTCCCTCTCTACAGTCTCTCTCTCTCTCTGTACTGTCACTTCCCTCTCTACAGTCTCTCTCTATCTCTCTGTACTGTCTCCTCCCTTATCTACAGCCTCTCTCTATCTCTCTGTACTGTCACTTCCCTCTCTCCTGTTTCTCTATACTGTCACTTCCCTCTCTACAGTCTCTCTGTCTCTCTGTACTGTCACTTCCCTCTGCAGTCTCTCTCTGTACTGTTACTTCCCTCTCTACAGTCTCTCTCTCTCTCTGTACTGTCACTTCCCTCTACAGTCTCTCTCTGTACTGTCACATCCCTCTCTACAGTCTCTCTCTATCTCTCTGTACTGTCACTTCCCTCTCTATAGTCTCTCTCTCTATATATACTGTCACTTCCCTCTCTACAGTCTCTCTCTCTGTACTGTCACTTCCCTCTATACAGTCTCTCTCTCTATCTCTCTGTACTGTCACTTCCCTCTCTACAGTCTCTCTCCCTCTGTACTGTAACTTCCCTCTCTACAGTCTCTCTCTATCCCTCTGTACTGTCACTTCCCTCTCTATAGTCTCTCTCTCTGTACTGTCACTTCCCTCTCTACTGTCTCTCTCTCTCTCTCTCTGTACTGTCACTTCCCTCTCTACAGTCTCTCTCTCTCTCTGTACTGTCACTTCCCTCTCTACAGTCTCTCTCTATATATACTGTCACTTCCCTCTCTACAGTCTCTCTCTATCTCTCTGTACTGTCACTTCCCTCTCTACAGTGTCTCTATCTCTCTGTACTGTCACTTCACTCTCTACAGTCTCTCTCTATCTGTACTGTCACTTCCCTCTCTACAGTCTCTCTGTACTGTCACTTCCCTCTCTACAGTCTCTCTATCTCTCTGTACTGTCACTTCCCTCTACAGTCTCTCTCTCTCTCTCTCTCTGTACTGTCACTTCCCTCTCTACAGTCTCTCTCTATCTCTCTGTACTGTCACTTCCCTCTCTACAGTCTCTCTCTATCTCTCTGTACTGTCACTTCCCTCTCTACAGTCTCTCTCTATCTCTCGGTACTGTCACTTCCCTCTCTACAGTCTCTCTCTCTCTCTCTGTACTGTCACTTCCCTCTCTACAGTCTCTCTATCTCTCTGTACTGTCACTTCCCTCTCTACAGTCTCTCTATCTCTCTGTACTGTCACTTCCCTCTCTACAGTCTCTCTATCTCTTTGTACTGTCACTTCCCTCTCTACAGTCTCTCTGTACTGTCACTTCCCTCTCTACAGTCTCTCTCTCTCTGTACTATCACTTCCCTCTCTACAGTCTCTCTGTACTGTCACTTCCCTCTCTACAGTCTCTCTCTCTCTCTGTACTGTCACTTCCCTCTCTACAGTCTCTCTATCTCTCTGTACTGTCACTTCCCTCTCTACAGTCACTCTCTCTCTCTCTATCTGTACTGTCACTTCCCTCTCTACAGTCTCTCTGTACTGTTACTTCCCTCTCTTCAGTCTCTCTCTCTCTCTGTACTATCACATCCCTCTCTACAGTCTCTCTGTACTGTCACTTCTCTCTCTACAGTCTCTCTCTCTCTCTGTACTGTCACTTCCCTCTCTACAGTCTCTCTCTATCTCTCTGTACTGTCACTTCCCTCTCTACAGTCTCTCTCTCTCTGTCTCTCTCTCTGTACTGTCACTTCCCTCTCTACAGTCTCTCTCTATCTCTCTGTACTGTCACTTCCCTCTCTACAGTCTCTCTCTCTCTCTGTACTGTCACTTCCCTCTACAGTCTCTCTCTGTACTGTCACATCCCTCTCTACAGTCTCTCTCTATCTCTCTGTACTGTCACTTCCCTCTCTATAGTCTCTCTCTCTATATATACTGTCACTTCCCTCTCTACAGTCTCTCTCTCTGTACTGTCACTTCCCTCTATACAGTCTCTCTCTCTATCTCTCTGTACTGTCACTTCCCTCTCTACAGTCTCTCTCCCTCTGTACTGTAACTTCCCTCTCTACAGTCTCTCTCTATCCCTCTGTACTGTCACTTCCCTCTCTATAGTCTCTCTCTCTGTACTGTCACTTCCCTCTCTACTGTCTCTCTCTCTCTCTCTCTGTACTGTCACTTCCCTCTCTACAGTCTCTCTCTCTCTCTGTACTGTCACTTCCCTCTCTACAGTCTCTCTCTATATATACTGTCACTTCCCTCTCTACAGTCTCTATCTCTCTGTACTGTCACTTCCCTCTCTACAGTGTCTCTATCTCTCTGTACTGTCACTTCACTCTCTACAGTCTCTCTCTATCTGTACTATCACTTCCCTCTCTACAGTCTCTCTGTACTGTCACTTCCCTCTCTACAGTCTCTCTATCTCTCTGTACTGTCACTTCCCTCTACAGTCTCTCTCTCTCTCTCTCTCTGTACTGTCACTTCCCTCTCTACAGTCTCTCTCTATCTCTCTGTACTGTCACTTCCCTCTCTACAGTCTCTCTCTATCTCTCTGTACTGTCACTTCCCTCTCTACAGTCTCTCTCTATCTCTCGGTACTGTCACTTCCCTCTCTACAGTCTCTCTCTCTCTCTCTGTACTGTCACTTCCCTCTCTACAGTCTCTCTATCTCTCTGTACTGTCACTTCCCTCTCTACAGTCTCTCTATCTCTCTGTACTGTCACTTCCCTCTCTACAGTCTCTCTATCTCTTTGTACTGTCACTTCCCTCTCTACAGTCTCTCTGTACTGTCACTTCCCTCTCTACAGTCTCTCTCTCTCTGTACTATCACTTCCCTCTCTACAGTCTCTCTGTACTGTCACTTCCCTCTCTACAGTCTCTCTCTCTCTCTGTACTGTCACTTCCCTCTCTACAGTCTCTCTATCTCTCTGTACTGTCACTTCCCTCTCTACAGTCACTCTCTCTCTCTCTATCTGTACTGTCACTTCCCTCTCTACAGTCTCTCTGTACTGTCACTTCCCTCTCTTCAGTCTCTCTCTCTCTCTGTACTATCACATCCCTCTCTACAGTCTCTCTGTACTGTCACTTCTCTCTCTACAGTCTCTCTCTCTCTCTGTACTGTCACTTCCCTCTCTACAGTTTCTCTCTATCTCTCTGTACTGTCACTTCCCTCTCTACAGTCTCTCTCTCTCTGTCTCTCTCTCTGTACTGTCACTTCCCTCTCTACAGTCTCTCTCTATCTCTCTGTACTGTCACTTCCCTCTCTACAGTCTCTCTCTCTCTCTGTACTGTCACTTCCCTATCTACAGTCTCTCTGTACTGTCACTTCCCTCTCTACAGTCTCTCTGTACTGTCACTTCCCTCTCTACAGTCTCTCTGTACTGTCACTTCCCTCTCTACAGTCTCTCTGTACTGTCACTTCCCTCTCTACAGTCTCTCTGTACTGTCACTTCCCTCTCTACAGTCTCTCTGTACTGTCACTTCCCTCTCTACAGTCTCTCTCTATCTCTCTGTACTGTCACATCCCTCTCTACAGTCTCTCTCTCTCTCTGTACTGTCACTTCCCTCTCTACAGTCTCTCTGTACTGTCACTTCCCTCTCTACAGTCTCTCTCTCTCTCTGTACTGTCACTTCCCTCTCTACAGTTTCTCTATCTCTCTGTACTGTCACTTCCCTCTCTACAGTCACTCTCTCTCTCTCTGTACTGTCACTTCCCTCTCTACAGTCTCTCTCTCTCTCTGTACTGTCCCTTCCCTCTCTACAGTCTCTCTGTACTGTCACTTCCCTCTCTTCAGTCTCTCTCTCTCTCTGTACTGTCACTTCCCTCTCTACAGTCTCTCTCTATCTCTCTATACTGTCACTTCCCTCTCTACAGTCTCTCTGTACTGTCACTTCTCTCTCTACAGTCTCTCTCTCTCTCTGTACTATCACATCCCTCTCTACAGTCTCTCTGTACTGTCACTTCTCTCTCTACATTCTCTCTGTACTGTCACTTCCCTCTCTACAGTCTCTCTGTACTGTCACTTCCCTCTCTACAGTCTCTCTCTATCTCTCTGTACTGTCACTTCCCTCTCTACAGTCTCTCTCTCTGTACTGTCACTTCCCTCTCTACAGTCTCTCTGTACTGTCACTTCCCTCTCTACAGTCTCTCTCTCTCTCTGTTCTGTCACTTCCCTCTCTACAGTCTCTCTCTCTTTCTCTGTACTGTCACTTCCCTCTCTACAGTCTCTCTCTCTCTCTCAGTACTGTCACTACCCTCTCTACAGTCTCTCTCTCTCTCTCAGTACTGTCACTACCCTCTCTACAGTCTCTCCATCTCTCTGTACTGTCACTTCCCTCTCTACAGTCACTCTCTCTCTCTCTGTACTGTCACTTCCCTCTCTACAGTCTCTCTCTCTCTCTCTCTCTGTACTGTCACTTCCCTCTCTACAGTCTCTCTGTACTGTCACTTCCCTCTCTTCAGTCTCTCTCTCTCTCTGTACTGTCACTTCCCTCTCTACAATCTCTCTGTACCTTCACTTCCCTCTCTACAGTCTCTCTCTCTCTCTCTCTGTACTGTCACTTCCCTCTCTACAGTCTCTCTGTACTGTCACTTCCCTCTCTACAGTCTCTCTCTATCTCTCTGTACTGTCACTTCCCTCTCTACAGTCTCTCTGTACTGTCACTTCTCTCTCTACAGTCTCTCTCTCTCTCTCTCTGTACTGTCACTTCCCTCTCTACAGTCTCTCTCTATCTCTCTGTACTGTCACTTCCCTCTCTACAGTCTCTCTCTCTCTCTCTCTGTACTGTCTCTTCCCTCTCTACAGTCTCTCTATCTCTCTGTACTGTCACTTCCCTCTCTACAGTATCTCTCTCTCTGTACTGTCACTTCCCTCTCTACAGTCTCTCTGTACTGTCACTTCCCTCTCTACAGTCTCTCTGTACCTTCACTTTCCTCTCTACAGTCTCTCTGTACTGTCACATCCCTCTCTACAGTCTCTCTGTACTGTCACGTCCCTCTCTACAGTCTCTCTCTCTCTCTGTAGTCAATTCCCTCTCTACAGTCTCTCTATCTCTCTGTACTGTCACTTCCCTCTCTACAGTCTCTCTCTATCTCTCTGTACTGTCACTTCCCTCTCTACAGTCTCTCTGTACTGTCACTTCCCTCTCTACAGTCTCTATCTCTCTGTACTGTCACGTCCCTCTCTACAGTCTCTCTCTCTCTGTACTGTCACTTCCCTCTCCACAGTCTCTCTCTATCTCTCGGTACTGTCACTTCCCTCTCTACAGTCTCTCTCTCTCTCTCTCTCTGTACTGTCACTTCCCTCTCTACAGTCTCTCTCTCTGTACTGTCACTTCCCTCTCTACAGTCTCTCTATCTCTCTGTACTGTCACTTCCCTCTCTACAGTCTCTCTGTACTGTCACTTCCCTCTCTACAGTCTCTCTATCTCTCTGTACTGTCACATCCCTCTCTACAGTCTCTCTGTACTGTCACTTCCCTCTCTACAGTCTCTCTCTCTCTCTGTACTGTCACTTCCCTCTCTACAGTCTCTCTCTATCTCTCTGTACTGTCACTTCCCTCTCTACAGTCTCTCTCTATCTCTTTGTACTGTCACTTCCCTCTCTACAGTCTCTCTCTCTCTCTCTGTACTGTCACTTCCCTATCTACAGTCTCTCTGTACTGTCACTTCCCTCTCTACAGTCTCTCTGTACTGTCACTTCCCTCTCTACAGTCTCTCTGTACTGTCAATTCCCTCTCTACAGTTTCTCTGTACTGTCACTTCCCTCTCTACAGTCTCTCTCTATCTCTCTGTACTGTCACTTCCCTCTACAGTCTCTCTCTCTCTCTCTCTCTCTGTACTGTCACTTCCCTCTCTACAGTCTCTCTCTATCTCTCAGTACTGTCACTTCCCTCTACAGTCTCTCTCTCTCTCTGTACTGTCACTTCACTCTCTACAGTCTCTCTGTACTGTCACTTCCCTCTCTACAGTCTCTCTTAACTGTCACTTCCCTCTCTACAGTCTCTCTGTACTGTCACTTCCCTCTCTACAGTCTCTCTGTACTGTCACTTCCCTCTCTACAGTCTCTCTCTATCTCTCTGTACTGTCACATCCCTCTCTACAGTCTCTCTCTCTCTCTGTACTGTCACTTCCCTCTCTACAGTCTCTCTCTCTGTACTGTCACTTCCCTCTCTACAGTCTCTCTGTACTGTCACTTCCCTCTCTACAGTCTCTCTCTCTCTCTGTACTGTCACTTCCCTCTCTACAGTCTCTCTATCTCTCTGTACTGTCACTTCCCTCTCTACAGTCTCTCTCTCTCTCTCTGTACTGTCACTCCCCTCTCTACAGTCTCTCTGTACCTTCACTTCCCTCTCTACAGTCTTTCTCTATCTCTCTGTACTGTCACTTCCCTCTCTACAGTCTCTCTATCTCTCTGTACTGTCACTTCCCTCTCTACAGTCTCTCTACTGTCACTTCCCTCTCTACAGTCTCTCTCTCTCTCTCTCTGTACTGTCACTTCCCTCTCTACAGTCTCTCTGTACCTTCACTTCCCTCTCTACAGTCTTTCTCTATCTCTCTGTACTGTCACTTCCCTCTCCACAGTCTCTCTATCTCTCTGTACTGTCACTTCCCTCTCTCCTGTCTCTCTGTACTGTTACTTCCCTCTCTACAGTCTCTCTATCTCTCTGTACTGTCACTTCCCTCTCTACAGTCTCTCTCTCTCTGTACTGTCACTTCCCTCTCTACAGTCTCTCTGTACTGTCACTTCCCTCTCTACAGTCTCTCTATCTCTCTGTACTGTCACTTCCCTCTCTACAGTCTCTCTCTCTCTGTACTGTCACTTCCCTCTCTACAGTCTCTCTGTACTGTCACTTCCCTCTCTACAGTCTCTCTATCTCTCTGTACTGTCACTTCCCTCTCTACAGTCTCTCTCTCTCTGTACTGTCACTTCCCTCTCTACAGTCTCTCTGTACTGTCACTTCCCTCTCTACAGTCTCTCTGTACTGTCACTTCCCTCTCTACAGTCTCTCTGTACTGTCACTTCCCTCTCTACAGTCTCTCTCTATCTCTCTGTACTGTCACTTCCCTCTCTACAGTCTCTCTCTCTCTCTCTGTACTGTCACTTCCCTCTCTACAGTCTCTCTCTCTCTCTGTACTGTCACTTCCCTCTCTACAGTCTCTCTCTATCTCTCTTTACTGTCACTTCCCTCTCTACAGTCGCTCTCTGTACTGTCACTTCCCTCTACAGTCTCTCTGTACTGTCACTTCCCTCTCTACAGTCTCTCTGTACTGTCACTTCCCTCTCTACAGTCTCTCTGTACTGTCACTTCCCTCTCTACAGTCTCTCTCTCTCTCTCTACTGTCACTTCCCTCTCTACAGTCTCTCTCTCTCTCTGTACTGTCACTTCCCTCTCTACAGTCTCTCTATCTCTCTGTACTGTCACTTCCCTCTCTACAGTCACTCTGTCTCTCTCTGTACTGTCACTTCCCTCTCTACAGTCTCTCTCTCTCTCTCTCTCTCTGTACTGTCACTTCCCTCTCTACAGTCTCTCTGTACTGTCACTTCCCTCTCTTCAGTCTCTCTCTCTCTCTGTACTGCCACTTCCCTCTCTACAGTCTCTCTGTACCTTCACTTCCCTCTCTACAGTCTCTCTCTCTCTCTCTTTACTGTCACTTCCCTCTCTACAGTCTCTCTGTACTGTCACTTCTCTCTCTACAGTCTCTCTCTCTCTCTCTGTACTGTCACTTCCCTCTCTACAGTCTCTCTCTATCTCTCTGTACTGTCACTTCCCTCTCTGCAGTCTCTCTCTCTCTCTCTGTACTGTCTCTTCCCTCTCTACAGTCTCTCTATCTCTCTGTACTGTCACTTCCCTCTCTACAGTCTCTCTGTACTGTCACTTCCCTCTCTACAGTCTCTATCTCTCTGTACTGTCACGTCCCTCTCTACAGTCTCTCTCTCTCTCTGTAGTCAATTCCCTCTCTACAGTCTCTCTATCTCTCTGTACTGTCACTTCCCTCTCTACAGTCTCTCTCTATCTCTCTGTACTGTCACTTCCCTCTCTACAGTCTCTCTGTACTGTCACTTCCCTCTCTACAGTCTCTATCTCTCTGTACTGTCACGTCCCTCTCTACAGTCTCTCTCTCTCTGTACTGTCACTTCCCTCTCTACAGTCTCTCTCTATCTCTCGGTACTGTCACTTCCCTCTCTACAGTCTCTCTCTCTCTGTACTGTCACTTCCCTCTCTACAGTCTCTCTATCTCTCTGTACTGTCACTTCCCTCTCTACAGTCTCTCTCTCTCTCTGTACTGTCACTTCCCTCTCTACAGTGTCTCTCTCTCTCTCTGTACTGTCACTTCCCTCTCTACAGTCTCTCTCTCTCTCTGTACTGTCACTACCCTCTCTACAGTCTCTCTATCTCTCTGTACTGTCACTTCCCTCTCTACAGTCTCTCTATCTCTCTGTACTGTCACTTCCCTCTCTACAGTCACTCTCTCTCTCTCTGTACTGTCACTTCCCTCTCTACAGTCTCTCTCTCTCTCTCTCTCTCTGTACTGTCACTTCCCTCTCTACAGTCTCTCTGTACTGTCACTTCCCTCTCTTCAGTCTCTCTCTCTCTCTGTACTGTCACTTCCCTCTCTACAGTCTCTCTGTACCTTCACTTCCCTCTCTACAGTCTCTCTCTCTCTCTGTACTGTCACTTCCCTCTCTACAGTCTCTCTGTACTGTCACTTCCCTCTCTACAGTCTCTCTGTACTGTCACTTCCCTCTCTACAGTCTCTCTCTATCTCTCTGTACTGTCACTTCCCTCTCTACAGTCTCTCTGTACTGTCACTTCTCTCTCTACAGTCTCTCTCTCTCTCTCTGTACTGTCACTTCCCTCTCTACAGTCTCTCTCTATCTCTCTGTACTGTCACTTCCCTCTCTGCAGTCTCTCTCTCTCTCTGTACTGTCTCTTCCCTCTCTACAGTCTCTCTATCTCTCTGTACTGTCAATTCCCTCTCTACAGTCTCTCTGTACTGTCACTTCCCTCTCTACAGTCTCTCTGTACTGTCACTTCCCTCTCTTCAGTCTCTCTCTCTCTCTGTACTGTCACTTCCCTCTCTACAGTCTCTCTGTACCTTCACTTCCCTCTCTACAGTCTCTCTCTCTCTCTCTCTCTCTCTCTGTACTGTCACTTCCCTCTCTACAGTCTCTCTGTACTGTCACTACCCTCTCTACAGTCTCTCTATCTCTCCGTACTGTCACTTCCCTCTCTACAGTCTCTCTGTACTGTCACTACCCTCTCTACAGTCTCTCTATCTCTCCGTACTGTCACTTCCCTCTCTACAGTCTCTCTGTACTGTCACTTCTCTCTCTACAGTCTCTCTCTCTCTTTCTCTGTACTGTCACTTCCCTTTCTACAGTCTCTCTCTATCTCTCTGTACTGTCACTTCCCTCTCTACAGTCTCTCTCTCTCTCTGTACTGTCTCTTCCCTCTCTACAGTCTCTCTATCTCTCTGTACTGTCACTTCCCTCTCTACAGTCTCTCTGTACTGTCACTTCCCTCTCTACAGTCTCTATCTCTCTGTACTGTCACGTCCCTCTCTACAGTCTCTCTCTCTCTCTCTCTCTCTGTAGTCAATTCCCTCTCTACAGTCTCTCTATCTCTCTGTACTGTCACTTCCCTCTCTACAGTCTCTCTGTACTGTCACTTCCCTCTCTACAGTCTCTATCTCTCTGTACTGTCATGTCCCTCTCTACAGTCTCTCTCTCTCTGTACTGTCACTTCCCTCTCTACAGTCTCTCTATCTCTCTGTACTGTCACTTCCCTCTCTACAGTCTCTCTCTCTCTGTACTGTCACTTCCCTCTCTACAGTCTCCCTCTCTACAGTCTCTCTCTCTCTCTGTACTGTCACTACCCTCTCTACAGTCTCTCTATCTCTCTGTACTGTCACTTCCCTCTCTACAGTCTCTCTATCTCTCTGTACTGTCACTTCCCTCTCTACAGTCACTCTCTCTCTCTCTGTACTGTCACTTCCCTCTCTACAGTCTCTCTCTCTCTCTGTACTGTCACTTCCCTCTCTACAGTCTCTCTGTACTGTCACTTCCCTCTCTTCAGTCTCTCTCTCTCTGTACTGTCACTTCCCTCTCTACAGTCTCTCTGTACCTTCACTTCCCTCTCTACAGTCTCTCTCTCTCTCTCTGTACTGTCACTTCCCTCTCTACAGTCTCTCTGTACTGTCACTTCCCTCTCTACAGTCTCTCTCTATCTCTCTGTACTGTCACTTCCCTCTCTACAGTCTCTCTGTACTGTCACTTCTCTCTCTACAGTCTCTCTCTCTCTCTCTGTACTGTCATTTCCCTCTCTACAGTCTCTCTCTATCTCTCTGTACTGTCACTTCCCTCTCTACAGTCTCTCTATCTCTCTGTACTGTCACTTCCCTCTCTACAGTCTCTCTATCTCTCTGTACTGTCACTTCCCTCTCTACAGTCACTCTCTCTCTCTCTGTACTGTCACTTCCCTCTCTACAGTCTCTCTCTCTCTCTGTACTGTCACTTCCCTCTCTACAGTCTCTCTGTACTGTCACTTCCCTCTCTTCAGTCTCTCTCTCTCTCTGTACTGTCACTTCCCTCTCTACAGTCTCTCTGTACCTTCACTTCCCTCTCTACAGTCTCTCTCTCTCTCTCTGTACTGTCACTTCCCTCTCTACAGTCTCTCTGTACTGTCACTTCCCTCTCTACAGTCTCTCTATCTCTCTGTACTGTCACTTCCCTCTCTACAGTCTCTCTGTACTGTCACTTCCCTCTCTACAGTCTCTCTGTACTGTCACTTCCCTCTCTACAGCCTCTCTCTATCTCTCTGTACTGTCACTTCCCTCTCTACAGTCTCTCTCTCTCTCTGTATTGTCACTTCCCTCTCTACAGTCTCTCTCTCTCTCTGTACTGTTACTTCCCTCTCTACAGTCTCTCTCTCTCTCTCTCTCTGTACTGTCACTTCCCTCTCTACAGTCTCTCTCTGTACTGTCACTTCCCTCACAACAGTCTCTCTCTATCTCTCTGCACTGTCACTTCCCTCTCTACAGTCTCTCTCTCTCTGTACTGTCACTTCCCTCTCTACAGTCTCTATCTCTCTGTACTGTCACTTCCCTCTCTACAGTCTCTCTGTACTGTCACTTCCCTCTCTACAGTCTCTCTCTCTCTCTGTACTGTCACTTCCCTCTCTACAGTCTCTCTCTCTCTCTCTGTACTGTCACTTCCCTCTCTACAGTCTCTCTCTATCTCTCTGTACTGTCACTTCCCTCTCTACAGTCTCTCTGTACTGTCACTTCTCTCTCTACAGTCTCTCTCTCTCTCTCTGTACTGTCACTTCCCTCTCTACAGTCTCTCTCTATCTCTCTGTACTGTCACTTCCCTCTCTACAGTCTCTCTCTCTCTCTGTACTGTCTCTTCCCTCTCTACAGTCTCTCTATCTCTCTGTACTGTCAATTCCCTCTCTACAGTCTCTCTGTACTGTCACTTCCCTCTCTACAGTCTCTCTGTACTGTCACTTCCCTCTCTTCAGTCTCTCTCTCTCTCTGTACTGTCACTTCCCTCTCTACAGTCTCTCTGTACCTTCACTTCCCTCTCTACAGTCTCTCTCTCTCTCTCTCTCTGTACTGTCACTTCCCTCTCTACTGTCTCTCTGTACTGTCACTTCCCTCTCTACAGTCTCTCTGTACTGTCACTTCCCTCTCTACAGTCTCTCTGTACTGTCACTTCCCTCTCTACAGTCTCTCTCTATCTCTCTGTACTGTCTCCTCCCTTCTCTACAGCCTCTCTCTATCTCTCTGTACTGTCACTTCCCTCTCTACAGTCTCTCTCTCTCTCTCTGTATTGTCACTTCCCTCTCTACAGTCTCTCTCTATCTCTCGGTACTGTCACTTCCCTCTCTACTGTCTCTCTCTCTCTCTGTACTGTCACTTCCCTCTCTACAGTCTCTCTCTATCTCTCTGTACTGTCACTTCCCTCTACAGTCTCTCTCTCTCTCTCTCTCTCTCTGTACTGTCACTTCCCTCTCAACAGTCTCTCTCTCTCTCTCTGTATTGTCACTTCCCTCTCTACAGTCTCTCTGTACTGTCACTTCCCTCTCTACAGTCTCTCTGTACTGTCACTTCCTTCTCTACAGTCTCTCTGTACTGTCACTTCCCTCTCTACAGTCTCTCTCTATCTCTCTGTACTGTCACATCCCTCTCTACAGTCTCTCTCTCTGTACTGTCACTTCCCTCTCTACAGTCTCTCTCTCTGTACTGTCCTTCCCTCTCTACAGTCTCTCTCTCTCTCTGTACTGTCACTTCCCTCTCTACAGTCTCTCTCTCTCTCTCTCTGTACTGTCACTTCCCTCTCTACAGTCTCTCTCTCTCTCTCTGTAGTGTCACTACCCTCTCTACAGTCTCTCTCTCTCTCTCTGTACTGTCACTTCCCTCTCTACAGTCTCTCTATCTCTCTGTACTGTCACTTCCCTCTCTACAGTCACTCTCTCTCTCTCTGTACTGTCACTTCCCTCTCTACAGTCTCTCTCTCTCTCTGTACTGTCACTTCCCTCTCTACAGTCTCTCTGTACAGTCACTTCCCTCTCTTCAGTCTCTCTCTCTCTATGTACTGTCACTTCCCTCTCTACAGTCTCTCTGTACCTTCACTTCCCTCTCTACAGTCTCTCTCTCTCTCTCTCTGTACTGTCACTTCCCTCTCTACAGTCTCTCTGTACTGTCACTTCTCTCTCTACAGTCTATCTCTCTCTCTCTGTACTGTCACTTCCCTCTCTACAGTCTCTCTCTATCTCTCTGTACTGTCACTTCCCTCTCTACAGTCTCTCTCTCTCTCTCTCTGTACTGTCACTTCCCTCTCTACAGTATCTCTCTCTCTGTACTGTCACTTCCCTCTCTACAGTCTCTCTCTATCTCTCTGTACTGTCACTTCTCTCTCTACAGTCTCTCTGTACTGTCACTTCCCTCTCTACAGTCTCTCTCTGTACTGTCACTTCCCTCTCTACAGTCTCTCTCTCTGTACTATTACTTCCCTCTCTACAGTCTCTCTGTACTGTCACTTCCCTCTCTACAGTCTCTCTCTATCTCTCGGTACTGTCACTTCCCTCTCTACAGTCTCTCTCTCTCTCTCTGTACTGTCACTTCCCTCTCTACAGTCTCTCTATCTCTCTGTACTGTCACTTCCCTCTCTACAGTCTCTCTATCTCTCTGTACTGTCACTTCCCTCTCTACAGTCTCTCTATCTCTCTGTACTGTCACTTCCCTCTCTACAGTCACTCTATCTCTTTGTACTGTCACTTCCCTCTCTACAGTCTCTCTGTACTGTCACTTCCCTCTCTACAGTCTCTCTCTCTCTCTGTACTGTCACTTCCCTCTCTACAGTCTCTCTCTCTGTACTATTACTTCCCTCTCTACAGTCTCTCTGTACTGTCACTTCCCTCTCTACAGTCTCTCTCTCTCTCTGTACTGTCACTTCCCTCTCTACAGTCTCTCTCTCTCTCTCTCTGTACTGTCACTTCCCTCTCTACAGTCTCTCTGTACTGTCACTTCTCTCTCTACAGTCTATCTCTCTCTCTCTGTACTGTCACTTCCCTCTCTACAGTCTCTCTCTATCTCTCTGTACTGTCACTTCCCTCTCTACAGTCTCTCTCTCTCTCTCTCTCTGTACTGTCACTTCCCTCTCTACAGTCACTCTCTCTCTCTCTCTGTACTGTCACTTCCCTCTCTACAGTATCTCTCTCTCTGTACTGTCACTTCCCTCTCTACAGTCTCTCTGTCTCTCTTTCTGTACTGTCACTTCCCTCTCTACAGTCTCTCTCTCTCTCTCTCTGTACTGTCACTTCCCTCTCTACAGTCTCTCTGTACTGTCACTTCCCTCTCTTCAGTCTCTCTCTCTCTCTCTGTACTATCACATCCCTCTCTACAGTCTCTCTGTACTGTCACTTCTCTCTCTACAGTCTCTCTCTCTCTCTGTACTGTCACTTCCCTCTCTACAGTCTCTCTCTATCTCTCTGTACTGTCACTTCCCTCTCTACAGTCTCTCTCTATCTCTCTGTACTGTCACTTCCCGCTCTACAGTCTCTCTCTCTCTCTGTACTGTCACTTCCCTATCTACAGTCTCTCTGTACTGTCACTTCCCTCTCTACAGTCTCTCTGTACTGTCACTTCCCTCTCTACAGTCTCTCTGTACTGTCACTTCCCTCTCTACAGTCTCTCTGTACTGTCACTTCCCTCTCTACAGTCTCTCTGTACTGTCACTTCCCTCTCTACAGTTTCTCTATCTCTCTGTACTGTCACTTCCCTCTCTACAGTCACTCTCTCTCTGTCTGTACTGTCACTTCCCTCTCTACAGTCTCTCTCTCTCTCTGTACTGTCACTTCCCTCTCTACAGTCTCTCTGTACTGTCACTTCCCTCTCTTCAGTCTCTCTCTCTCTCTGTACTGTCACTTCCCTCTCTACAGTCTCTCTCTCTCTCTGTACTGTCACTTCCCTCTCTACAGTCTCTCTGTACTGTCACTTCCCTCTCTACAGTCTCTCTCTCTCTCTGTACTGTCACTTCCCTCTCTACAGTCTCTCTGTACCTTCACTTCCCTCTCTACAGTCTCTCTGTACCTTCACTTCCCTCTCTACAGTCTTTCTCTATCTCTCTGTACTGTCACTTCCCTCTCTACAGTCTCTCTCTCTCTGGACTGTCACTTCCCTCTCTACAGTCTCTCTATCTCTCTGTACTGTCACATCCCTCTCTACCGTCTCTCTGTACTGTCACTTCTCTCTCTACAGTCTCTCTGTACTGTCACTTCCCTCTCTATAGTCTCTCTGTACTGTCACTTCCCTCTCTACAGTCTCTCTCTATCTCTCTGTACTGTCACTTCCCTCTCTACAGTCTCTCTCTCTGTACTGTCACTTCCCTCTCTACAGTCTCTCTGTACTGTCACTTCCCTCTCTACAGTCTCTCTCTCTCTCTGTACTGTCACTTCCCTCTCTACAGTCTCTCTGTACTGTCACTTCCCTCTCTACAGTCTCTCTGTACCTTCACTTTCCTCTCTACAGTCTCTCTGTACTGTCACATCCCTCTCTACAGTCACTCTATCTCTTTGTACTGTCACTTCCCTCTCTACAGTCTCTCTGTACTGTCACTTCCCTCTCTACAGTCTCTCTCTCTCTCTGTACTGTCACTTCCCTCTCTACAGTCTCTCTCTCTGTACTATTACTTCCCTCTCTACAGTCTCTCTGTACTGTCACTTCCCTCTCTACAGTCTCTCTCTCTCTCTGTACTGTCACTTCCCTCTCTACAGTCTCTCTCTCTGTACTATTACTTCCCTCTCTACAGTCTCTCTGTACTGTCACGTCCCTCTCTACAGTCTCTCTCTCTCTCTGTAGTCAATTCCCTCTCTACAGTCGCTCTATCTCTCTGTACTGTCACTTCCCTCTCTACAGTCTCTCTCTATCTCTCGGTACTGTCACTTCCCTCTCTACAGTCTCTCTGTCTCTCTCTCTCTGTACTGTCACTTTCCTCTCAACAGTCTCTCTCTCTGTACTGTCACTTCCCTCTCTACAGTCTCTCTATCTCTCTGTACTGTCACTTCCCTCTCTACAGTCTCTCTGTACTGTCACTTCCCTCTCTACAGTCTCTCTCTATCTCTCTGTACTGTCACATCCCTCTCTACAGTCTCTCTCTCTCTCTCTCTGTACTGTCACTTCCCTCTCTACAGTCTCTCTCTATCTCTCGGTACTGTCACTTCCCTCTCTACTGTCTCTCTCTCACTCTCTCTGTACTGTCACTTCCCTCTCTACAGTCTCTCTCTATCTCTCTGTACTGTCACATCCCTCTCTACAGTCTCTCTCTCTCTCTCTCTCTGTACTGTCACTTCCCTCTCTACAGTCACTCTCTCTCTCTCTGTACTGTCACTTCCCTCTCTACAGTCTCTCTCTCTCTATCTCTGTACTGTCACTTCCCTCTCTACAGTCTCTCTGTACTGTCACTTCCCTCTCTTCAGTCTCTCTCTCTCTCTGTACTGTCACTTCCCTCTCTACAGTCTCTCTGTACCTTCACTTCCCTCTCTACAGTCTCTCTCTCTCTCTCTCTCTCTCTCTCTGTACTGTCACTTCCCTCTCTACAGTCTCTCTGTACTGTCACTTCCCTCTCTACAGTCTCTCTCTACTGTCACTTCCCTCTCTACAGTCTCTCTGTACTGTCACTTCTCTCTCTACAGTCTCTCTCTCTCTCTCTGTACTGTCACTTCCCTCTCTACAGTCTCTCTGTACTGTCACTTCCCTCTCTACATTCTCTCTCTATTTCTCTGTACTGTCACTTCCCTCTCTACAGTCTCTCTGTACTGTCACTTCCCTCTCTACAGTCTCTATCTCTCTGTACTGTCACGTCCCTCTCTACAGTCTCTCTCTCTGTACTGTCACTTCCCTCTCTACAGTCTCTCTTTATCTCTCAGTACTGTCACTTCCCTCTCTACAGTCTCTCTCTCTCTCTCTCTCTCTCTGTACTGTCACTTCCCTCTCAACAGTCTCTCTCTCTGTACTGTCACTTCCCTCTCTACAGTCTCTCTATCTCTCTGTACTGTCACTTCCCTCTCTACAGTCTCTCTGTACTGTCACTTCCCTCTCTACAGTCTCTCTATCTCTCTGTACTGTCACATCCCTCTCTACAGTCTCTCTCTCTCTCTCTCTCTGTACTGTCACTTCCCTCTCTACAGTCTCTCTCTATCTCTCGGTACTGTCACTTCCCTCTCTACTGTCTCTCTCTCTCTCTCTCTGTACTGTCACTTCCCTCTCTACAGTCTCTCTCTATCTCTCTGTACTGTCACTTCCCTCTACAGTCTCTCTCTCTCTCTGTACTGTCACTTCACTCTCTACAGTCTCTCTGTACTGTCACTTCCCTCTCTACAGTCTCTCTGTACTGTCACTTCCCTCTCTACAGTCTCTCTGTACTGTCACTTCCCTCTCTACAGTCTCTCTGTACTGTCACTTCCCTCTCTACAGTCTCTCTCTATCTCTCTGTACTGTCACATCCCTCTCTACAGTCTCTCTCTCTCTCTGTACTGTCACTTCCCTCTCTACAGTCTCTCTCTCTGTACTGTCACTTCCCTCTCTACAGTCTCTCTGTACTGTCACTTCCCTCTCTACAGTCTCTCTCTCTCTCTGTACTGTCACTTCCCTCTCTACAGTCTCTCTATCTCTCTGTACTGTCACTTCCCTCTCTACAGTCTCTCTGTACCTTCACTTCCCTCTCTACAGTCTTTCTCTATCTCTCTGTACTGTCACTTCCCTCTCTACAGTCTCTCTATCTCTCTCTACTGTCACTTCCCTCTCTACAGTCTCTCTCTATCTCTCTCTACTGTCACTTCCCTCTCTACAGTCTCTCTCTCTCTCTCTCTCTCTCTGTACTGTCACTTCCCTCTCTACAGTCTCTCTGTAATTTCACTTCCCTCTCTACAGTCTTTCTCTATCTCTCTGTACTGTCACTTCCCTCTCCACAGTCTCTCTATCTCTCTGTACTGTCACTTCCCTCTCTCCTGTCTCTCTGTACTGTCACTTCCCTCTCTACAGTCTCTCTATCTCTCTGTACTGTCACTTCCCTCTCTACAGTCTCTCTCTCTCTGTACTGTCACTTCCCTCTCTACAGTCTCTCTGTACTGTCACTTCCCTCTCTACAGTCTCTCTGTACTGTCACTTCCCTCTCTACAGTCTCTATCTCTCTGTACTGTCACTTCCCTCTCTACAGTCTCTCTCTCTCTCTCTGTACTGTCACTTCCCTCTCTACAGTCTCTCTCTCTCTCTGTATTGTCACTTCCCTCTCTACAGTCTCTCTCTATCTCTCAGTACTGTCACTTCCCTCTCTACTGTCTCTCTCTGTACTGTCACTTCCCTCTCTACAGTCTCTCTCTATCTCTCTTTACTGTCACTTCCCTCTCTACAGTCGCTCTCTGTACTGTCACTTCCCTCTACAGTCTCTCTGTACTGTCACTTCCCTCTCTACAGTCTCTCTGTACTGTCACTTCCCTCTCTACAGTCTCTCTGTACTGTCACTTCCCTCTCTACAGTCTCTCTCTCTCTCTCTACTGTCACTTCCCTCTCTACAGTCTCTCTCTCTCTCTCTCTGTACTGTCACTTCCCTCTCTACAGTCTCTCTCTCTCTCTCTCTGTACTGTCACTACCCTCTCTACAGTCTCTCTATCTCTCTGTACTGTCACTTCCCTCTCTACAGTCTCTCTATCTCTCTGTACTGTCACTTCCCTCTCTACAGTCACTCTCTCTCTCTGTACTGTCACTTCCCTCTCTACAGTCTCTCTCTCTCTCTCTCTGTACTGTCACTTCCCTCTCTACAGTCTCTCTGTACTGTCACTTCCCTCTCTACAGTCTCTCTCTATCTCTCTGTATTGTCACTTCCCTCTCTACAGTCTCTCTGTACTGTCACTTCTCTCTCTACAGTCTCTCTCTCTCTCTCTGTACTGTCACTTCCCTCTCTTCAGTCTCTCTCTCTCTCTGTACTGCCACTTCCCTCTCTACAGTCTCTCTGTACTGTCACTTCTCTCTCTACAGTCTCTCTCTCTCTCTCTCTGTACTGTCTCTTCCCTCTCTACAGTCTCTCTATCTCTCTGTACTGTCACTTCCCTCTCTGCAGTCTCTCTGTACTGTCACTTCCCTCTCTACAGTCTCTATCTCTCTGTACTGTCACGTCCCTCTCTACAGTCTCTCTCTCTCTCTCTCTCTCTGTAGTCAATTCCCTCTCTACAGTCTCTCTATCTCTCTGTACTGTCACTTCCCTCTCTACAGTCTCTCTCTATCTCTCTGTACTGTCACTTCCCTCTCTACAGTCTCTCTGTACTGTCACTTCCCTCTCTACAGTCTCTATCTCTCTGTACTGTCACGTCCCTCTCTACAGTCTCTCTCTCTCTGTACTGTCACTTCCCTCTCTACAGTCTCTCTCTATCTCTCGGTACTGTCACTTCCCTCTCTACAGTCTCTCTCTCTCTCTCGGTACTGTCACTTCCCTCTCTACAGTCTCTCTCTCTCTGTACTGTCACTTCCCTCTCTACAGTCTCTCTATCTCTCTGTACTGTCACTTCCCTCTCTACAGTCTCTCTCTCTCTCTGTACTGTCACTTCCCTCTCTACAGTCTCTCTCTCTCTCTCTGTACTGTCACTTCCCTCTCTACAGTCTCTCTCTCTCTCTGTACTGTCACTTCCCTCTCTACAGTCTCTCTGTACTGTCACTTCCCTCTCTTCAGTCTCTCTCTCTCTCTGTACTGTCACTTCCCTCTCTACAGTCTCTCTGTACTGTCACTTCCCTCTCTACAGTCTCTCTGTACCTTCACTTCCCTCTCTACAGTCTCTCTCTCTCTCTCTCTCTGTACTGTCACTTCCCTCTCTACAGTCTCTCTGTACTGTCACTTCCCTCTCTACAGTCTCTCTGTACTGTCACTTCCCTCTCTACAGTCTCTCTGTACTGTCACTTCCCTCTCTACAGTCTCTCTCTATCTCTCTGTACTGTCACTTCCCTCTCTACAGTCTCTCTGTACTGTCACTTCTCTCTCTACAGTCTCTCTCTCTCTCTCTGTACTGTCACTTCCCTCTCTACAGTCTCTCTCTATCTCTCTGTACTGTCACTTCCCTCTCTACAGTCTCTCTCTCTCTCTGTACTGTCTCTTCCCTCTCTACAGTCTCTCTATCTCTCTGTACTGTCACTTCCCTCTCTACAGTCTCTCTGTACTGTCACTTCCCTCTCTACAGTCTCTATCTCTCTGTACTGTCACGTCCCTCTCTACAGTCTCTCTCTCTCTCTGTAGTCAATTCCCTCTCTACAGTCTCTCTATCTCTCTGTACTGTCACTTCCCTCTCTACAGTCTCTCTCTATCTCTCTGTACTGTCACTTCCCTCTCTACAGTCTCTCTCTATCTCTCTCTGTACTGTCACTACCCTCTCTACAGTCTCTATCTCTCTGTACTGTCACGTCCCTTTCTACAGTCTCTCTCTCTCTGTACTGTCACTTCCCTCTCTACAGTCTCTCTCTATCTCTCGGTACTGTCACTTCCCTCTCTACAGTCTCTCTATCTCTCTGTACTGTCACTTCCCTCTCTACAGTCACTCTATCTCTTTGTACTGTCACTTCCCTCTCTACAGTCTCTCTCTCTCTGTACTGTCACTTCCCTCTCTACAGTCTCTCTCTCTCTCTGTACTGTCACTTCCCTCTCTACAGTCTCTCTCTATCTCTCGGTACTGTCACTTCCCTCTCTACAGTCTCTCTATCTCTCTGTACTGTCACTTCCCTCTCTACAGTCACTCTATCTCTTTGTACTGTCACTTCCCCCTCTACAGTCTCTCTCTCTCTGTACTGTCACTTCCCTCTCTACAGTCTCTCTCTCTCTCTCTGTACTGTCACTTCCCTCTCTACAGTCTCTCTCTCTCTCTGTACTGTCACTTCCCTCTCTACAGTCTCTCTGTACTGTCACTTCCCTCTCTTCAGTCTCTCTCTCTCTCTGTACTGTCACTTCCCTCTCTACAGTCTCTCTGTACTGTCACTTCCCTCTCTACAGTCTCTCTGTACCTTCACTTCCCTCTCTACAGTCTCTCTCTCTCTCTGTACTGTCACTTCCCTCTCTACAGTCTCTCTGTACTGTCACTTCCCTCTCTACAGTCTCTCTGTACTGTCACTTCCCTCTCTACAGTCTCTCTGTACTGTCACTTCCCTCTCTACAGTCTCTCTCTATCTCTCTGTACTGTCACTTCCCTCTCTACAGTCTCTCTGTACTGTCACTTCTCTCTCTACAGTCTCTCTCTCTCTCTCTGTACTGTCACTTCCCTCTCTACAGTCTCTATCTCTCTGTACTGTCACGTCCCTCTCTACAGTCTCTCTCTCTCTGTACTGTCACTTCCCTCTCTACAGTCTCTCTCTATCTCTCGGTACTGTCACTTCCCTCTCTACAGTCTCTCTCTCTCTCTCGGTACTGTCACTTCCCTCTCTACAGTCTCTCTCTCTCTGTACTGTCACTTCCCTCTCTACAGTCTCTCTATCTCTCTGTACTGTCACTTCCCTCTCTACAGTCTCTCTCTCTCTCTGTACTGTCACTTCCCTCTCTACAGTCTCTCTCTCTCTCTCTGTACTGTCACTTCCCTCTCTACAGTCTCTCTCTCTCTCTGTACTGTCACTTCCCTCTCTACAGTCTCTCTGTACTGTCACTTCCCTCTCTTCAGTCTCTCTCTCTCTCTGTACTGTCACTTCCCTCTCTACAGTCTCTCTGTACTGTCACTTCCCTCTCTACAGTCTCTCTGTACCTTCACTTCCCTCTCTACAGTCTCTCTCTCTCTCTCTCTCTGTACTGTCACTTCCCTCTCTACAGTCTCTCTGTACTGTCACTTCCCTCTCTACAGTCTCTCTGTACTGTCACTTCCCTCTCTACAGTCTCTCTGTACTGTCACTTCCCTCTCTACAGTCTCTCTCTATCTCTCTGTACTGTCACTTCCCTCTCTACAGTCTCTCTGTACTGTCACTTCTCTCTCTACAGTCTCTCTCTCTCTCTCTGTACTGTCACTTCCCTCTCTACAGTCTCTCTCTATCTCTCTGTACTGTCACTTCCCTCTCTACAGTCTCTCTCTCTCTCTGTACTGTCTCTTCCCTCTCTACAGTCTCTCTATCTCTCTGTACTGTCACTTCCCTCTCTACAGTCTCTCTGTACTGTCACTTCCCTCTCTACAGTCTCTATCTCTCTGTACTGTCACGTCCCTCTCTACAGTCTCTCTCTCTCTCTGTAGTCAATTCCCTCTCTACAGTCTCTCTATCTCTCTGTACTGTCACTTCCCTCTCTACAGTCTCTCTCTATCTCTCTGTACTGTCACTTCCCTCTCTACAGTCTCTCTCTATCTCTCTCTGTACTGTTACTACCCTCTCTACAGTCTCTATCTCTCTGTACTGTCACGTCCCTTTCTACAGTCTCTCTCTCTCTGTACTGTCACTTCCCTCTCTACAGTCTCTCTCTATCTCTCGGTACTGTCACTTCCCTCTCTACAGTCTCTCTATCTCTCTGTACTGTCACTTCCCTCTCTACAGTCACTCTATCTCTTTGTACTGTCACTTCCCTCTCTACAGTCTCTCTCTCTCTGTACTGTCACTTCCCTCTCTACAGTCTCTCTCTCTCTCTGTACTGTCACTTCCCTCTCTACAGTCTCTCTCTATCTCTCGGTACTGTCACTTCCCTCTCTACAGTCTCTCTATCTCTCTGTACTGTCACTTCCCTCTCTACAGTCACTCTATCTCTTTGTACTGTCACTTCCCCCTCTACAGTCTCTCTCTCTCTGTACTGTCACTTCCCTCTCTACAGTCTCTCTCTCTCTCTCTGTACTGTCACTTCCCTCTCTACAGTCTCTCTCTCTCTCTGTACTGTCACTTCCCTCTCTACAGTCTCTCTGTACTGTCACTTCCCTCTCTTCAGTCTCTCTCTCTCTCTGTACTGTCACTTCCCTCTCTACAGTCTCTCTGTACTGTCACTTCCCTCTCTACAGTCTCTCTGTACCTTCACTTCCCTCTCTACAGTCTCTCTCTCTCTCTCTGTACTGTCACTTCCCTCTCTACAGTCTCTCTGTACTGTCACTTCCCTCTCTACAGTCTCTCTGTACTGTCACTTCCCTCTCTACAGTCTCTCTGTACTGTCACTTCCCTCTCTACAGTCTCTCTCTATCTCTCTGTACTGTCACTTCCCTCTCTACAGTCTCTCTGTACTGTCACTTCTCTCTCTACAGTCTCTCTCTCTCTCTCTGTACTGTCACTTCCCTCTCTACAGTCTCTCTCTATCTCTCTGTACTGTCACTTCCCTCTCTACAGTCTCTCTCTCTCTCTGTACTGTCTCTTCCCTCTCTACAGTCACTCTATCTCTCTGTACTGTCACTTCCCTCTCTACAGTCTCTCTGTACTGTCACTTCCCTCTCTACAGTCTCTATCTCTCTGTACTGTCACATCCCTCTCTACAGTCTCTCTCTCTCTCTGTAGTCAATTCCCTCTCTACAGTCTCTCTATGTCTCTGTACTGTCACTTCCCTCTCTACAGTCTCTCTCTATCTCTCTGTACTGTCACTTCCCTCTCTACAGTCTCTCTCTATCTCTCTGTACTGTCACTTCCCTCTCTACAGTCTCTATCTCTCTGTACTGTCACGTCCCTCTCTACAGTCTCTCTCTCTCTGTACTGTCACTTCCCTCTCTACAGTCTCTCTCTATCTCTCGGTACTGTCACTTCCCTCTCTACAGTCTCTCTATCTCTCTGTACTGTCACTTCCCTCTCTACAGTCACTCTATCTCTTTGTACTGTCACTTCCCTCTCTACAGTCTCTCTCTCTCTGTACTGTCACTTCCCTCTCTACAGTCTCTCTGTACTGTCACTTCCCTCTCTACAGTCTCTCTATCTCTCTGTACTGTCACATCCTTCTCTACAGTCTCTCTGTACTGTCACTTCTCTCTCTACAGTCTCTCTCTCTCTCTGTACTGTCACTTCCCTCTCTACAGTCTCTCTCTATCTCTTTGTATTGTCACTTCCCTCTCTACAGTCTCTCTCTCTCTCTGTACTGTCACTTCCCTATCTACAGTCTCTCTGTACTGTCACTTCCCTCTCTACAGTCTCTCTGTACTGTCACTTCCCTCTCTACAGTCTCTCTGTACTGTCACTTCCCTCTCTACAGTCTCTCTCTATCTCTCTGTACTGTCACTTCCCTCTACAGTCTCTCTCTCTCTCTCTCTCTGTACTGTCACTTCCCTCTCTACAGTCTCTCTCTATCTCTCGGTACTGTCACTTCCCTCTCTACTGTCTCTCTCTCTCTCTCTCTCTCTGTACTGTCACTTCCCTCTCTACAGTCTCTCTCTATCTCTCTGTACTGTCACTTCCCTCTACAGTCTCTCTCTCTCTGTACTGTCACTTCCCTCTCTACAGTCTCTCTGTACTGTCACTTCCCTCTCTACAGTCTCTCTGTACTGTCACTTCCCTCTCTTCAGTCTCTCTCTCTCTCTGTACTGTCACTTCCCTCTCTACAGTCTCTCTGTACCTTCACTTCCCTCTCTACAGTCTCTCTCTCTCTCTCTGTACTGTCACTTCCCTCTCTACAGTCTCTCTGTACTGTCACTTCCCTCTCTACAGTCTCTCTCTCTCTCTGTATTGTCACTTCCCTCTCTACAGTCTTTCTCTATCTCTCTGTACTGTCACTTCCCTCTCTACAGTCTCTCTATCTCTCTCTACTGTCACTTCCCTCTCTACAGTGTCTTTCTATCTATCGGTACTGTCACTTCCCTCTCCACAGTCTCTCTATCTCTCTGTACTGTCACTTCCCTCTCTCCTGTCTCTCTGTACTGTCACTTCCCTCTCTACAGTCTCTCTATCTCTCTGTACTGTCACTTCCCTCTCTACAGTCTCTCTCTCTCTGTACTGTCACTTCCCTCTCTACAGTCTCTCTGTACTGTCACTTCCCTCTCTACAGTCTCTCTCTATCTCTCTGTACTGTCACTTCCCTCTCTACAGTCTCTCTCTCTCTCTGTACTGTCACTTCCCTCTCTACAGTCTCTCTCTCTCTTTGTATTGTCACTTCCCTCTCTACAGTCTCTCTCTATCTCTCTGTACTGTCACTTCCCTCTCTACTGTCTCTCTCTGTACTGTCACTTCCCTCTCTACAGTCTCTCTCTGTACTGTCACTTCCCTCTCTACAGTCTGTCTCTATCTCTCTGTACTGTCACTTCCCTCTACAGTCTCTCTCTCTCTCTCTCTCTGTACTGTCACTTCCCTCTCTACAGTCTCTCTCTATCTCTCGGTACTGTCACTTCCCTCTCTACTGGCTCTCTTTCTCTTTCTGTACTGTCACTTCCCTCTCTACAGTCTCTCTCTATCTTTCTGTACTGTCACTTCCCTCTACAGTCTCTCTCTCTCTCTCTGTACTGTTACTTCCCTCTCTACAGTCTCTCTGTACTGTCACTTCCCTCTCTTCAGTCTCTCTCTCTCTCTGTACTGTCACTTGTCTCTCTGTACTGTCACTTCCCTCTCTTCAGTCTCTCTCTCTCTCTGTACTGTCACTTCCCTCTCTACAGTCTCTCTCTCTCTCTCTATGTACTGTCACTTCCCTCTCTACAGTCTCTCTCTCTCTCTGTACTGTCACTACCCTCTCTACAGTCTCTCTATCTCTCTGTACTGTCACTTTCCTCTCTACAGTCTCTCTCTATCTCTCGGTACTGTCACTTCCCTCTCCACAGTCTCTCTATCTCTCTGTACTGTCACTTCCCTCTCTACAGTCTCTCTGTACTGTCACTTCCCTCTCTACAATCTCTCTATCTCTCTGTACTGTCACTTCCCTCTCTACTGTCTCTCTCTCTCTGTACTGTCACTTCCCTCTCTACCGTCTCTCTGTACTGTCACTTCCCTCTCTTCAGTCTCTCTCTCTCTCTGTATTGTCACTTCCCTCTCTACAGTCTTTCTCTATCTCTCTGTACTGTCACTTCCCTCTCTACAATCTCTCTATCTCTCTGTACTGTCACTTCCCTCTCTACAGTCTCTCTCTCTCTCTGTACTGTCACTTCCCTCTCTACAGTCTCTCTCTATCTCTCGGTACTGTCACTTCCCTCTCTACTGTCTCTCTCTGTACTGTCACTTCCCTCTCAACAGTCTCTCTCTATCTCTCTCTACTGTCACTTCCCTCTCTACAGTGTCTCTCTATCTCTCGGTACTGTCACTTCCCTCTCCACAGTTTCTCTATCTCTCTGTACTGTCACTTCCCTCTCTACAGTCTCTCTGTACTGTCACTTCCCTCTCTACAGTCTCTCTATCTCTCTGTACTGTCACTTCCCTCTCTACAGTCTCTCTGTACTGTCACTTCCCTCTCTACAGTCTCTTTCTCTCTCTCTCTGTACTGTCACTTCCCTCTCTACAGTCTCTCTCTCTCTCTGTACTGTCACTTCCCTCTCTACAGTCTCTCTCTCTCTCTGTACTGTCACTTCCCTCTCTACAGTCTCTCTATCTCTCTGTACTGTCACTTCCCTCTCTACAGTCTCTCTCTCTCTCTCTCTCTCTGTACTGTCACTTCCCTCTCTACAGTCTCTCTGTACTGTCACTTCCCTCTCTTCAGTCTCTCTGTACTGTCACTTCCCTCTCTACAGTCTCTCTGTACTGTCACTTCCCTCTCTACAGTCTCTCTCTCTCTCTCTGTACTGTCACTTCCCTCTCTACAGTCTCTTTCTCTCTCTCTCTGTACTGTCACTTCCCTCTCTACAGTCACTCTCTCTCTCTCTCTGTACTGTCACTTCCCTCTCTACAGTCTCTCTGTACTGTCACTTCCCTCTCTTCAGTCTCTCTGTACTGTCACTTCCCTCTCTACAGTCTCTCTCTCTCTCTCTGTACTGTCACTTCCCTCTCTACAGTCTCTGTACTGTCACTTCCCTCTCTACAGTCTCTCTCTCTCTCTGTACTGTCACTTCCCTCTCTACAGTCTCTCTGTACCTTCACTTCCCTCTCTACAGTCTCTCTCTCTCTCTCTGTACTGTCACTTCCCTCTCTACAGTCTCTCTGTACTGTCACTTCCCTCTCTACAGTCTCTCTCTCTCTCTCTCTCTCTGTACTGTCACTTCCCTCTCTACAGTCTCTCTATCTCTCTCTACTGTCACTTCCCTCTCTACAGTGTCTTTCTATCTATCGGTACTGTCACTTCCCTCTCTACAGTCACTCTCTCTCTGTCTCTCTCTCTGTACTGTCACTTCCCTCTCTACAGTCTCTCTATCTCTGTACTGTCACTTCCCTCTCTACAGTCTCTCTATCTCTCTGTACTGTCACTTCCCTCTCTACAGTCACTCTCTCTCTCTCTGTACTGTCACTTCCCTCTCTACAGTCTCTCTCTCTCTCTGTACTGTCACTTCCCTCTCTACAGTCACTCTCTCTCTCTCTGTACTGTCACATCCCTCTCTACAGTCTCTCTCTCTCTCTGTACTGTCACTTCCCTCTCTACAGTCACTCTCTCTCTCTCTGTACTGTCACTTCCCTCTCTACAGTCTCTCTCTCTCTCTCTGTACTGTCACTTCCCTCTCTACAGTCTCTCTCTCTCTCTGTACTGTCACTTCCCTCTCTACAGTCACTCTCTCTCTCTCTCTGTACTGTCATTTCCCTCTCTACAGTCTCTCTGTACCTTCACTTCCCTCTCTACAGTCTCTATCTCTCTCTCTCTCTGTACTGTCACTTCCCTCTCTACAGTCTCTCTGTACTGTCACTTCCCTCTCTACAGTCTCTATCTCTCTGTACTGTCATGTCCCTCTCTACAGTCTCTCTCTCTCTGTACTGTCACTTCCCTCTCTACAGTCTCTCTATCTCTCTGTACTGTCACTTCCCTCTCTACAGTCTCTCTCTCTCTGTACTGTCACTTCCCTCTCTACAGTCTCTCTCTCTCTGTACTGTCACTTCCCTCTCTACAGTCTCTCTATCTCTCTCTACTGTCACTTCCCTCTCTACTGTCTCTCTCTCTCTCTGTACTGTCACTTCCCTCTCTACAGTCTCTCTCTCTCTCTCTGTACTGTCACTTCCCTCTCTACTGTCTCTCTCTCTCTCTGTACTGTCACTTCCCTCTCTAGTCTCTCTCTCCCTCTCTCTCTCTCTCTCTATACAGTCTCTTCCCTCTCTATCTCTCTGTACTGTCACTTCCCTCTACAGTCTCTCTCTCTGTACTGCCTCCTCCCTGTCTACAGTCTCTCCATCTCCCTGTACCCTCTCCGCCTCTCTCCATCTCAGTGTACCCTCTCCGCCTCTCTCCATCTCAGTGTACCCTCTCCGCCTCTCTCCATCTCCCTGGACCCTCTCTGCCTCTCTACGTCTCCCTGTACCCTCTCCACCTCTCTCCATCTCCCTGTACCCTCTCCGCCTCTCTCCCAGTTTCTCCATCTCCCTGTACCCTCTCCGCCTCTCTCCGTCTCCCTGTACCCTCTCCACCTCTCTCCATCTCCCTGTACCCTCCGCCTCTCTCCATCTCCCTGTACCCTCTCCGCCTCTCTGCCAGTTTCTCCATCTCCCTTTACCCTCTCCGCCTCTCTCCCAGTTTCTCCATCTCCCTGTACCCTCTCCGCCTCTCTCCATCTCCCTGTACCCTCTCTGCCTCTCTCCCAGTTTCTCCATCTCCCTGTACCCTCTCCACCTCTCTCCCAGTCTCTCCATCTCCCTGTACCCTCTCTGCCTCTCTCCCAGTTTCTCCATCTCCCTTTACCCTCTCCGCCTCTCTCCCAGTTTCTCCATCTCCCTGTACCCTCTTCGCCTCTCTCCAAGCCTCTCCATCTCCCTATACCCTCTCCACCTCTCTCCAAGTCTCTCCATCTCCCTGTACCCTCTCCGCCTCTCTCCATCTCAGTGTACCCTCTCCGCCTCTCTCCATCTCCCTGTACCCTCTCCGCCTCTCTCCCTCTCCCTGTACCCTCTCCACCTCTCTCCATCTCCCTGTACCCTCCGCCTCTCTCCATCTCCCTGTACCCTCTTCGCCTCTCTGCCAGTTTCTCCATCTCCCTTTACCCTCTCCGCCTCTCTCCAAGTCTCTCCATCTCCCTGTACCCTCTCCGCCTCTCTCCCAGTTTCTCCATCTCCCTGTACCCTCTCCGCCTCTCTCCCAGCCTCTCCATCTCCCTGTACCCTCTCTGCCTCTCTCCCAGTTTCTTCATCTCCCTGTACTCTCTTCGCCTCTCTCCCAGTTTCTCCATCTCCTTTTACCCTCTTCGCCTCTCTCCAAGCCTCTCCATCTCCCTGTACCCTCTCCGCCTCTCTCCATCTCCCTGTACCCTCTCCGCCTCTCTCCCTGTACTCTCTCCATCTCCCTGTACCCTCTCTGCCTCTCTCCCAGTTTCTCCATCTCCCTGTACCCTCTCCGCCTCTCTCCCAGCCTCTCCATCTCCCTGTACCCTCTCTGCCTCTCTCCCAGTTTCTCCATCTCCCTTTACCCTCTCCGCCTCTCTCCCAGTTTCTCCATCCCCCTTTACCCTCTCCACCTCTCTCCCTGTACTCTCTCCATCTCCCTGTACCCTCTCCGCCTCTCTCCATCTCCCTGTACCCTCTCCGCCTCTCTCCATCTCCCTGTACCCTCTCCGCCTCTCTCCATCTCCCTGTACCCTCTCCGCCTCTCTCCCAGCCTCTCCATCTCCCTGTACCCTCTCCGCCTCTCTCCCAGTTTCTCCATCTCCCTGTACCCTCTCCGCCTCTCTCCATCTCCCTTTACCCTCTCCGCCTCTCTCCCAGTCTCTCCATCTCCCTGTACCCTCTCCGCCTCTCTCCCAGTCTCTACATCTCCCTATACCCTCTCTGCCTCTCTCCCAGTTTCTCCATCTCCCTTTACCCTCTCCGCCTCTCTCCCAGTTTCTCCATCTCCCTGTACCCTCTCCGCCTCTCTCCATCTCCCTGTACCCTCTTCGCCTCTCTCCAAGCCTCTCCATCTCCCTTTACCCTCTCCACCTCTCTCCAAGTCTCTCCATCTCCCTGTACCCTCTCCGCCTCTCTCCCAGTCTCTCCATCTCCCTGTACCCCCTCCACCTCTCTCCATCTCAGTGTACCCTCTCCGCCTCTCTCCATCTCCCTGTACCCTCTCCGCCTCTCTCCATCTCCCTGTACCCTCCGCCTCTCTCCATCTCCCTGTACCCTCTTCGCCTCTCTCCCAGTTTCTCCATCTCCCTGTACCATCTCCGCCTCTCTCCTAGTCTCTCCATCTCCCTGTACCCTCTCCGCCTCTCTCCATCTCCCTTTACCCTCTCCGCCTCTCTCCCAGTTTCTCCATCTCCCTTTACCCTCTCCGCCTCTCTGCCAGTTTCTCCATCTCCCTGTACCCTCTTCACCTCTCTCCAAGCCTCTCCATCTCCCTGTACCTTCTCCGCCTCTCTCCCAGTTTCTCCATCTCCCTGTACCCTCTCCGCCTCTCTCCTAGTCTCTCCATCTCCCTGTACCTGCTCCGCCTCTCTCCCAGTCTCTCCATCTCCCTGTACCCTCTCCGCCTCTCTCCATCTCCCTGTACCCTCTCCGCCTCTCTCCCAGTTTCTCCATCTCCCTGTACTCTCTCCATCTCCCTGTACCCTCTCCGCCTCTCTCCCAGTCTCTCCATCTCCCTGTACCCTCTTCGCCTCTCTCCCAGTTTCTCCATCTCCCTGTACCCTCTCCTAGTCTCTCCATCTCCCTGTACCCTCTCCGCCTCTCTCCCAGTTTCTCCATCTCCCTGTACCCTCTCCTAGTCTCTCCATCTCCCTGTACCCTCTCCGCCTCTCTCCCAGTCTCTACATCTCCCTGTACCCTCTCTGCCTCTCTCCCAGTTTCTCCATCTCCCTGTACCCTCTTCGCCTCTCTCCATCTCCCTGTACCCTCTCCGCCTCTCTCCCAGTTTCTCCATCTCCCTGTACCCTCTCCGCCTCTCTCCCAGTCTCTCCATCTCCCTGTACCCTCTCTGCCTCTCTCCCAGTTTCTCCATCTCCCTGTACCCTCTCCGCCTCTCTCCCAGTCTCTCCATCTCCCTGTACCCTCTCAGCCTCTCTCCATCTCCCTTTACCCTCTCCGCCTCTCTCCCTGCCTCTCCATCTCCCTGTACCTTCTCCGCCTCTCTCCATCTCCCTGTACCCTCTCCGCCTCTCTCGCTGTACTCTCTCCATCTCCCTGTACCCTCTCCGCCTCTCTCCCAGCCTCTCCATCTCCCTGTACCCTCTCCGCCTCTCTCCATCTCCCTGTACCCTCTCCGCCTCTCTCCATCTCCCTGTACCTCCTCCGCCTCTCTCCCAGTTTCTCCCTCTCCCTGTACCCTCTTCGCCTCTCTCCAAGCCTCTCCATCTCCCTGTACCCTCTCCGCCTCTCTCCCAGTCTCTCCATCTCCCTGTACCCTCTCTGCCTCTCTCCCAGTCTCTCCATCTCCCTGTACCCTCTCTGCCTCTCTCCCAGTTTCTCCATCTCCCTGTACCCTCTCCGCCTCTCTCCCAGTCTCTCCATCTCCCTGTACCCTCTTCGCCTCTCTCCCAGTTTCTCCATCTCCCTGTACCCTCTCCTAGTCTCTCCATCTCCCTGTACCCTCTCCGCCTCTCTCCCAGTTTCTCCATCTCCCTGTACCCTCTCCTAGTCTCTCCATCTCCCTGTACCCTCTCCGCCTCTCTCCCAGTCTCTACATCTCCCTGTACCCTCTCTGCCTCTCTCCCAGTTTCTCCATCTCCCTGTACCCTCTTCGCCTCTCTCCATCTCCCTGTACCTCCTCCGCCTCTCTCCCAGTTTCTCCCTCTCCCTGTACCCTCTTCGCCTCTCTCCAAGCCTCTCCATCTCCCTGTACCCTCTCCGCCTCTCTCCCATACTCTCCATCTCCCTGTACCCTCTCCGCCTCTCTCCCAGTCTCTCCATCTCCCTGTACCCTCTCTGCCTCTCTCCCAGTCTCTCCATCTCCCTGTACCCTCTCTGCCTCTCTCCCAGTTTCTCCATCTCCCTGTACCCTCTCCGCCTCTCTCCCAGTCTCTCCATCTCCCTGTACCCTCTCAGCCTCTCTCCATCTCCCTTTACCCTCTCCTAGTCTCTCCATCTCCCTGTTCCCTCTCCGCCTCTCTCCATCTCCCTGTACCCTCTCCGCCTCTCTCCCTGCCTCTCCATCTCCCTGTACCTTCTCCGCCTCTCTCCCTGTACTCTCTCCATCTCCCTGTACCCTCTCCGCCTCTCTCCCAGCCTCTCCATCTCCCTGTACCCTCTCTGCCTCTCTCCCTGCCTCTCCATCTCCCTGTACCTTCTCCGCCTCTCTCCCTGTACTCTCTCCATCTCCCTGTACCCTCTCCGCCTCTCTCCCTGCCTCTCCATCTCCCTGTACCCTCTCCGCCTCTCTCCATCTCCCTGTGCCCTCTCCGCCTCTCTCCATCTCCCTGTACCTCCTCCGACTCTCTCCCAGTTTCTCCATCTCCCTGTACCCTCTTCGCCTCTCTCCCAGTTTCTCCATCTCCCTGTACCCTCTAAGCCTCTCTCCTAGTCTCACCATCTCCCTGTACCCTCTCCGCCTCTCTCCTAGCCTCTCCATCTCCCTGTACCCTCTCCGCCTCTCTCCCAGTTTCTCCTTCTCCCTGTACCCTCTTCGCCTCTCTCCCAGTTTCTCCATCTCCCTGTACCCTCTCCGCCTCTCTCCATCTCCCTGTACCCTCTCCGAGTCTCTCCATCTCCCTGTACCCTCTCAGCCTCTCTCCCAGCCTCTCCATCTCCCTTTACCCTCTCCGCCTCTCTCCCAGTTTCTCCATCTCCCTGTACCCTCTCCTAGTCTCTCCATCTCCCTGTACCCTCTCCGCCTCTCTCCATCTCCCTGTACCCTCTCCACCTCTCTCCTAGCCTCTCCATCTCCCTGTACCCTCTCTGCTTCTCTCCATCTCCCTGTACCCTCTCCTAGTCTCTCCATCTCCCTGTTCCCTCTCCACCTCTCTCCATCTCCCTGTACCCTCTCCGCCTCTCTCCCAGCCTCTCCATCTCCCTGTACCCTCTCCGCTTCTCTCCATCTCCCTGTACCCTCTCCGCCTCTCTCCCTGTACTCTCTCCATCTCCCTGTACCCTCTCCGCCTCTCTCCCAGTCTCTCCATCTCCCTGTACCCTCTCCGCCTCTCTCCCAGTCTCTCCATCTCCCTGTACCCTCTCCGCCTCTCTCCATCTCCCTGTACCCTCTCCGCCTCTCTCCCTGTACTCTCTCCATCTCCCTGTACCCTCTCCGCCTCTCTCCCAGTCTCTCCATCTCCCTGTACCCTCTCCGCCTCTCTCCCAGTTTCTCCATCTCCCTGTACCCTCTTCGCCTCTCTCCCAGTTTCTCCATCTCCCTTTACCCTCTCTGCCTCTCTCCCATTCTCTCCATCTCCCTGTACCCTCTCCGCCTCTCTCCATCTCCCTGTACCCTCTCCGCCTCTCTCCCAGCCTCTCCATCTCCCTGTACCCTCTCCGCTTCTCTCCATCTCCCTGTGCCCTCTCCGCCTCTCTCCATCTCCCTGTACCTCCTCCGCCTCTCTCCCAGTTTCTCCATCTCCCTGTACCCTCTCCGCCTCTCTCCCAGCCTCTCCATCTCCCTGTACCCTCTCAGCCTCTCTCCCAGCCTCTCCATCTCCCTGTACCCTCTCCGCCTCTCTCCCAGTTTCTCCATCTCCCTGTACCCTCTTCGCCTCTCTCCCAGTTTCTCCATCTCCCTTTACCCTCTCCGCCTCTCTCCCAGTTTCTCCATCTCCCTTTACCCTCTCCGCCTCTCTCCCAGTCTCTCCATCTCCCTGTACCCTCTCCGCCTCTCTCCATCTCCCTGTACCCTCTCTGCCTCTCTCCATCTCCCTGTACCTCCTCCGCCTCTCTCACAGTTTCTCCATCTCCCTGTACCCTCTTCGCCTCTCTCCCAGTTTCTCCATCTCCCTGTACCCTCTCCACCTCTCTCCCAGTTTCTCCATCTCCCTGTACCCTCTCCTAGTCTCACCATCTCCCTGTACCCTCTCCGCCTCTCTCCTAGTCTCACCATCTCCCTGTACCCTCTCCGCCTCTCTCCATCTCCCTGTACCCTCTCCGCCTCTCTCCCAGTCTCTCCATCTCCCTGAACCCTCTCCGCCTCTCTCCCAGCCTCTCCATCTCCCTGTACCCTCTCCGCCTCTCTCCCTGCCTCTCCATCTCCCTGTACCCTCTCCGCCTCTCTCCCAGTTTCTCCTTCTCCCTGTACCCTCTTCGCCTCTCTCCCAGTTTCTCTATCTCCCTTTACCCTCTCCGCCTCTCTCCCAGTTTCTCCATCTCCCTGTACCCTCTTCGCCTCTCTCCCAGCCTCTCCATCTCCCTGTACCCTCTCCACCTCTCTCCCAGCCTCTCCATCTCCCTGTACCCTCTCCGCCTCTCTCCCAGCCTCTCCATCTCCCTGTACCCTCTCCGCCTCTCTCCCAGCCTCTCCATCTCCCTGTACCCTCTCCGCCTCTCTCCCAGCCTCTCCATCTCCCTGTACCCTCTCCGCCTCTCTCCCAGCCTCTCCATCTCCCTGTACCCTCTCCGCCTCTCTCCATCTCCCTGTACCCTCTCCGCCTCTCTCCCAGTCTCTCCATCTCCCTGTACCCTCTCCGCCTCTCTCCTAGTCTCACCATCTCCCTGTACCCTCTCCGCCCCTCTCCTAGTCTCTCCATCTCCCTGTACCCTCTCCGCCTCTCTCCCAGTTTCTCCATCTCCCTTTACCCTCTCCGCCTCTCTCCCAGTTTCTCCATCTCCCTGTACCCTCTCCGCCTCTCTCCTAGTCTCTCCATCGCCCTGTACCCTCTCTGCCTCTCTCCCAGCCTCTCCATCTCCCTGTACCCTCTCCGCCTCTCTCCATCGCCCTGTTCCCTCTCCGCCTCTCTCCCAGCCTCTCCATCTCCCTGTACCCTCTTCGCCTCTCTCCCAGCTTCTCCATCTCCCTTTACCCTCTTCGCCTCTCTCCCAGCCTCTCCATCTCCCTGTACCCTCTCCGCCTCTCTCCCAGCCTCTCCATCTCCCTATGATTGTACCTGAGGTTTTTCTTTGCCATTCATGTCTGTGCACAGAGTCTCCCTGAGGATAAGAAAATAGATTTACTACCAATAACACAATATTATAAAATGTTAGTAAATATCCAACTTCATGGCAGCTATAATGTATATGAGATGAAGAAAAAGGGGCTGAAGGTAGCGCTAGTGTCTCTGGGCACAGGATGAAAAAATAGGGGCTCATCTTTCCTTAATAGCGATGTAACAAACAGGAAACCCTCTGGTGCCCCCTGTGGTATCCTTATGTAGTAAAATTGAAAATGATACTATACTATATATAATGTTACTATATAGTAGTAGATTTAATAAGATACACAGTAAAATTACAATGAATAATAAAAACGGCTAGTACCGGTATATCAATAAAAAAGGGGACATATATACTCAACATGAAACACGAAACATAAAATTGCAATCGCTCTGATATATCTGCCTGATAAGTTAGGGGACAGATACGCTAATTAGCGTCTCCTAAAGGCTGAAGAGGATACTATAAATCCTATCCCATATGTTGGATTTGTTTACCATTATATTCATAGGATTAGTAAGCTATATGTGAACCTCTAAGACCAGTACCTGGCGTGACCCTCTGAGCAGACGTTGATAGTGATTGTTGGTCAGTCTTCAGACTGGTTTTCTAGAATTTTTGGCCCATTCCCCCTCACAGACCGGCTTCATCCCATGGACGTTGGGGGCTTTCCCACACCACATACTACCGCAACATATCTAGTGGATCATTATCAGGACGGCATTGCCAAACACAATTTTTTTTCTGTTTAAAATGATTATTTGTAGACAAATTTGTGTGTTTAGGGTTGTTGTCTTGCTGCCATCTGCTGTCCTGCGTCAGTGCATGGACTGATACACCTGGTAGTGATACCATCTAATCATTCTTCCAGACCTAAGGTAGCTTCCACTCTTCATGCTAATCAGGAGATCATACGTCCTTCTCTCTGGCTACAACAACTAACCACAACTAATAATGAATAGATACCCTGGGTCCTGTCACGGTTTTTAGATAAATAATTTTTTTGTCCTTCCTGTAGTGAGGTGCTCTGCTCAATATGGATATCCTAAGTATCCTGCTCTGCTCAATATGGATATCCTAAGTATCCTGCACTGCTCACTATGGATATCTTAACTATCCTGCTCTGCTCACTATTTCACATACATTATAGCTGCCATGGCGGTGGTGTCACATACATTATAGCTGCCATGGCGGTGGTGTGTCACATACATTACAGCTGCCATGGCGGTGGTGTGTCGCATACATACATTACGGCTGCCATGGCGGTGGTATCACATACATTATAGCTGCCATGGCAGCGGTGTGTCACATACATATATTACGGCTGCCATGGCGGTGGTGTGTCACATACATTACGGCTGCCATGGCGGTGGTGTGTCACATACATTACGGCTGCCATGGCGGTGGTGTGTCACATACATTACGGCTGCCATGGCGGTGGTGTGTCACATACATTACGGCTGCCATGGCGGTGGTGTGTCACATACATATATTACGGCTGCCATGGCGGTGGTGTGTCACATACATTACGGCTGCCATGGCGGTGGTGTGTCACATACATACATTACGGCTGCCATGGCGGTGGTGTGTCACATACATTATAGCTGCCATGGCGGTGGTGTGTCACATACATCACGGCTGCCATGGCGGTGGTGTGTCACATACATTACGGCTGCCATGGCGGTGGTGTGTCACATACATTACGGCTGCCATGGCGGTGGTGTGTCACATACATTACGGCTGCCATGGCGGTGGTGTGTCACATACATACATTACGGCTGCCATGGCGGTGGTATCACATACATTATAGCTGCCATGGCGGTAGTGTGTCACATACATTATAGCTGCCATGGCGGTGGTGTGTCACATACATTACGGCTGCCATGGCGGTGGTGTGTCACATACATTACGGCTGCCATGGCGGTGGTGTGTCACATACATTACGGCTGCCATGGCGGTGGTGTGTCACATACATACATTACGGCTGCCATGGCGGTGGTGTGACACATACATTATAGCTGCCATGGCGGTGGTGTGTCACATACATTATAGCTGCTATGGCGGTGGTGTGTCACATACATTACGGCTGCCATGGCGGTGGTGTGACACATACATTATGGCTGCCATGGCGGTGTTGTCACATACATTACGGCTGCCATGGCGGTGGTGTGTTACATACATTATGATATATACCTGGAGCTAGTGAGCAGTGCAGGTTAGTAAGGATATCCCTGGAGCTAGTGAGCAGTGCAGGTTAGTAAGGATATCCTTGCATAGTGAGCAGTGCAGGTTAGTAAGGATATTCCTGGAGCTAGTGAGCAGTGCAGGTTTGTAAGGATATCCCTGAAGCTAGTGAGCAGTGCAGGTTAGTAAGGATATCCCTGGAGCTAGTGAGCAGTGCAGGTTAGTAAGGATATCCCTGGAGCTAGTGAGCAGTGCAGGTTTGTAAGGATATCCCTGAAGCTAGTGAGCAGTGCAGGTTAGTAAGGATATCCCTGGAGCTAGTGAGCAGTGCAGGTTAGTAAGGATATCCCTGGAGCTAGTGAGCAGTGCAGGTTAGTAAGGATATCCCTGGACCTAGTGAGCAGTGCAGGTTAGTAAGGATATCCTTGCATAGTGAGCAGTGGAGGTTTGTAAGGATATTCCTGGAGCTAGTGAGCAGTGCAGGTTAGTAAGGATATCCCTGGAGCTAGTGAGCAGTGCAGGTTTGTAAGGATATCCCTGAAGCTAGTGAGCAGTGCAGGTTAGTAAGGATATCCCTGGAGCTAGTGAGCAGTGCAGGTTAGTAAGGATATCCCTGGAGCTAGTGAGCAGTGGAGGTTTGTAAGGATATCCCTGAAGCTAGTGAGCAGTGCAGGTTAGTAAGGATATCCCTGAAGCTAGTGAGCAGTGCAGGTTAGTAAGGATATCCTTGCATAGTGAGCAGTGGAGGTTTGTAAGGATATCCCTGGAGCTAGTGAGCAGTGCAGGTTAGTAAGGATATCCCTGGAGCTAGTGAGCAGTGCAGGTTAGTAAGGATATCCCTGAAGCTAGTGAGCAGTGCAGGTTAGTAAGGATATCCCTGGAGCTAGTGAGCAGTGCAGGTTAGTAAGGATATCCCTGGAGCTAGTGAGCAGTGCAGGTTAGTAAGGATATTCCTGGAGCTAGTGAGCAGTGCAGGTTAGTAAGGATATCCTTGCATAGTGAGCAGTGCAGGTTAGTAAGGATATCCCTGGAGCTAGTGAGCAGTGCAGGTTAGTAAGGATTTCCCTGGAGCTAGTGAGCAGTGCAGGTTAGTAAGGATATTCCTGGAGCTAGTGAGCAGTGCAGGTTAGTAAGGATATCCTTGCATAGTGAGCAGGACCCAGGTGCAGCATTGTTACACTTTAGGCTGGAACCTGGCACTCCTGAAATACCAGCATAACCATTAATACTCTCCGTCATCTACACCAGTCAGAACCCATCCCCAGGTGAGCGTAACAGGACACGGTTTAGGTTTCTTTGAGAACTGTTCTGTTATTATCCCATCAGCTCCCAATGTGGATAACGTACCTGAGTAACAGAAGGTAATTACCCCAACTCACCTTCTCTCCTGTAAGTGCTCTGTCATCCTGAGTGTTTTATGCTCTCGCTCCCCAGCTCACGGTCTGAGTACTAGTAACACAGGTTAGTTACCAAGCACAAGCCGGCTGCACCTAATTCCTATCACGCCCTGCTCTACTGGCGAAGGGTTAACAAGTGCCAGACCCAGAATTTCTACTAGGACCAGCATACAAGGCAGAGTGTACGTATACACAATTACCAGGGCAACAGACAGCTCCCCACAGGTGTACACTGACAGATTATTATTATTATCTATATATAGCGCCACAGGTGTACACTGACAGATTATTATTATTATTATCATTTATATAGCGCCACAGGTGTACACTGACTTATTATTATTATTATCATTTATATAGCGCCACAGGTGTACACTGACACATTATTATTATTATTATTATTATCATTTATATAGCGCCACAGGTGTACACTGACAGATAACTATTATTATTATCATTTATATAGTGCCACAGGTGTACACTGACTTATTATTATCATTATATATATATATATATATTTATATATATATATATATATATATATATATATATATAGTGCCACAGGTGTACACTGACAGATTATTATTATTATTATTTATATAGCGCCACAGGTGTACACTGACACATTATTATTATTATTATTATTATTATTATTATCATTTATATAGCGCCACAGGTGTACACTGACAGATTACTATTATTATTATCATTATTATTATCATTTACATAGTGCCACAGGTGTACACTGACAGATTACTATTATTATTATCATTTATATAGTGCCACAGGTGTACACTGACTTATTATTATCATTATATATATATATATATATATATATATATATATATATATATATACATATATATATATATATATATTGCCACAGGTGTACACTGACAGATTATTATTATTATTATTTATATAGCGCCACAGGTGTACACTGACACATTATTATTATCCTTTATATAGCACCACAGGTGTACACTGACACATTATTATTATTTATATAGCGCCACAGGTGTACACTGACAGATTATTATTATTTATATATAGTGCCACAGGTGTACACTGACAGATTATTATTATTATTATTATCATTTATATATCACCACAGGTGTACACTGACAGATTATTATTATTATCATCATCATTTATATAGCGCCACAGGTGTACACTGACACATTGTTATTATTATTATTATTATCCTTTATATAGCGCCACAGGTGTACACTGACACATTGTTATTATTATTATTATTATTATTATCATTTATATAGCGCCACAGGTGTACACTGACAGATTATTATTATTATCATCATCATTTATATAGCGCCACAGGTGTACACTGACACATTATTATTATTTATATAGCGCCACAGGTGTACACTGACACATTATTATTATTTATATAGTGCCACAGGTGTACACAGACACATTATTATTATTTATATATAGTGCCACAGGTGTACACTGACTTTTTATTATCATTATATATATATATATATATATATATAGTGCCACAGGTGTACACTGACAGATTATTATTATTTATATAGCGCCACAGGTGTACACAGACACATTATTATTATTTATATAGCGCCACAGGTGTACACTGACAGATTATTATTATTTATATAGTGCCACAGGTGTACACTGACAGATTATTATTATTATTATTATTATCATTTATATAGCGCCACAGGTGTACACTGACAGATTTTTATTATTATCATCATCATTTATATAGCGCCACAGGTGTACACTGACACATTGTTATTATTATTATTATCATCATCATTTATATAGCGCCACAGGTGTACACTGACAGATTATTATTATTATCATCATCATTTATATAGCGCCACAGGTGTACACTGACACATTGTTATTATTATTATTATTATCCTTTATATAGCGCCACAGGTGTACACTGACACATTGTTATTATTATTATTATTATTATTATCATTTATATAGCGCCACAGGTGTACACTGACAGATCATTATTATTATTATCCTTTATATAGTGCCACATGTGTACACTGACAGATTATTATTATCATCATTATCATTTATATAGCGCCACAGGTGTACACTGACAGATTATTATTATTATTTATATAGCACCACAGGTGTACACTGTCAGATTATTATTATTATCATTTATATAGCGCCACAGGTGTACACTGACAGATCATTATTATTATTATCCTTTATATAGTGCCACATGTGTACACTGACAGATTATTATTATCATCATTATCATTTATATAGCGCCACAGGTGTACACTGACAGATTATTATCATTTATATAGCGCCACAGGTGTACACTGACAGATTATTATTATTATTATTTATATAGCACCACAGGTGTACACTGTCAGATTATTATTATTATCATTTATATAGCGCCAGCGGTGTACACTGACAGACTATTATTATCATTTATATATTGCCACAGGTGTACACTGACAGATTATTATTATCATTTATATATTGCCACAGGTGTACACTGACAGATTATTATTATCATTTATAGATTGCCACAGGTGTACACTGACAGATTATTATTATCCTTTATATAGCACCACAGGTGTACACTGACAGATTATGATTATTATTATCATTTACATAGCGCCGCAGGTGTACACTGACATTATTATCCTTTATATAGCACCATAGGTGTACACTGACAGATGATGATTATTATTTATATAACACCACAGGTGTACACTGACAGAATATTATTATTATTATTATTATTATTATCATTTACATAGCGCCACAGGTGTACACAAACACATTATTATTATTATTATTTATATAGCACCACAGGTGTACACTGACAGACTATTACTATTATCATCATTTATATAGCACCACAGGTGTACACTGACAGATTATTACTATTTTCATCATTTATATAGCACCACAGGTGTACACTGGCAGATTATTATTATTATTATTATTATTACACTGACTAATAATAATAATAATAATAGATTATTATTATTATTATTATCTGTCAGTGTACACCTGTGGTGCTATATAAATGATAATAATTTGTCAGTGTACACCTGTGGCGCTATATAAATTATAATAATAATAATAATAATAATAATAATAATCTGTCAGTGTACACCTGTGGCGCTATATAAATAATAATAATAATCTGTCAGTGTACACCTGTGGTGCTATATAAATTATATTAATTTGTCAGTGTACACCTGTGGCACTATATAAATGATAATAATAATAATCTGTTAGTGTACACCTGTGGCGCTATATAAATAATAATGATAATAATAATAATCTGTCAGTGTACACCTGTGGCGCTATATAAATTATAATAATAATAATAATAATAATAATAATAATCTGTCAGTGTACACCTGTGGCGCTATATAAATAATAATAATAATCTGTCAGTGTACACCTGTGGCACTATATAAATGATAATAATAATAATCTGTCAGTGTACACCTGTGGCGCTATATAAATAATAATAATAATCTGTCAGTGTACACCTGTGGTGCTATATAAATAATAATAATAATATGTGTCAGTGTACACCTGTGGCGCTATGTAAATGATAATAATAATAGTCTGTCAGTGTACACCGCTGGCGCTGTATAAATGATAATAATAATCTGTCAGTGTACACCTGTGGTGCTATATAAATAATAATAATAATATGTGTCAGTGTACACCTGTGGTGCTATATAAATAATAATAATAATAATCTGTCAGTGTACACCTGTGGCACTATAAAAATGATGATGATAATAATAATAATAATAATCTGTCAGTGTACACCTGTGGCACTATAAAAATGATGATGATAATAATAATAATTTATTATAATAATAATCTGTCAGTGTACACCTGTGGCGCTATATAAATAATAATAATAATAATAATAATAATAATATATTGATATAGCACCACAGGTGTACAACTGACAGATTATTATTATCATTTATACACTGGGACAGGACTGAGGTGATCCCTAGTGTGTGTATGAGTACAGTGTACATGTGATAGGGAATATAGAGTGTAAGTGACACAGGGACAGGACTGAGGTGATCCCTAGTGTGTGTGTATGAGTACAGTGTACATGTGATAGGGAATATAGAGTGTAAGTGACACTGGGACAGGACTGAGGTGATCCCTAGTGTATGATTACAGTGTACATGTGATAGGGAATATAGAGTGTAAGTGACACAGGGACAGGACTGAGGTGATCCCTAGTGTATGTGTATGATTACAGTGTACATGTGATAGGGAATATCGAGTGTAAGTGACACAGGGACAGGACTGAGGTGATCCCTAGTGTATGTGTATGATTACAGTGTACATGTGATAGGGAATATAGAGTGTAAGTGACACTAGGACAGGACTGAGGTGATCCCTAGTGTATGATTACAGTGTACATGTGATAGGGAATATAGAGTGTAAGTGACACTGGGACAGGACTGAGGTGATCCCTAGTGTGTGTGTATGATTACAGTGTACATGTGATAGGGAACATAGAGTGTAAGTGACACAGGGACAGGACTGAGGTGATCCCTAGTGTATGTGTATGAGTACAGTGTACCTGTGATAGGGAATATAGAGTGTAAGTGACACAGGGACAGGACTGAGGTGATCCCTAGTGTGTGTGTATGAGTACAGTGTACCTGTGATAGGGAATATAGAGTGTAAGTGACACAGGGACAGGACTGAGGTGATCCCTAATGTGTGTGTATGAGTACAGTGTACATGTGATAGGGAATATAGAGTGTAAGTGACACAGGGACAGGACTGAGGTGACCCCTAGTGTATGTGTATGATTACAGTGTACATGTGATAGGGAATATAGAGTGTAAGTGACACAGGGACAGGACTGAGGTGATCCCTAGTGTGTGTGTATGAGTACAGTGTACCTGTGATAGGGAATATAGAGTGTAAGTGACACAGGGACAGGACTGAGGTGATCCCTAGTGTATGTGTATGATTACAGTGTACATGTGATAGGGAATATAGAGTGTAAGTGACACTAGGACAGGACTGAGGTGATCCCTAGTGTGTGTGTATGAGTACAGTGTACATGTGATAGGGAATATAGAGTGTAAGTGACACAGGGACAGGACTGAGGTGATCCCTAGTGTATGTGTATGATTACAGTGTACATGTGATAGTGAATATAGAGTGTAAGTGACACTAGGACAGGACTGAGGTGATCCCTAGTGTATGTGTATGAGTACAGTGTACATGTGATAGGGAATATAGAGTGTGACACAGGGACAGGACTTAGGTGATCCCTAGTGTGTATGTGTATGAGTACAGTGTACATGTGATAGGGAATATAAAGTGTAAGTGACACAGGGACAGGACTGAGGTGATCCCTAGTGTATGTGTATGAGTACAGTGTACATGTGATAGGGAATATAGAGTGTGACACTAGGACAGGACTGAGGTGATCCCTAGTGTATGTGTATGATTACAGTGTACATGTGATAGGGAATATAGAGTGTAAGTGACAGTAGGACAGGACTGAGGTGATCCCTAGTGTGTGTATGAGTACAGTGTACATGTGATAGGGAATATAGAGTGTAAGTGACACAGGGACAGGACTGAGGTGACCCCTAGTGTATGTGTATGAGTACAGTGTACATGTGATAGGGAATATAGAGTGTGACACAGGGACAGGACTGAGGTGATCCCTAGTGTGTATGTGTATGAGTACAGTGTACATGTGATAGGGAATATAAAGTGTAAGTGACACAGGGACAGGACTGAGGTGATCCCTAGTGTGTGTGTATGATTACAGTGTACATGTGATAGGGAATATAGAGTGTGACACTAGGACATGACTGAGGTGATCCCTAGTGTATGTGTATGATTACAGTGTACATGTGATAGGGAATATAGAGTGTAAGTGACACAGGGACAGGACTGAGGTGATCCCTAGTGTGTGTGTATGATTACAGTGTACATGTGATAGGGAATATAAAGTGTAAGTGACACAGGGACAGGACTGAGGTGATCCCTAGTGTATGAGTACAGTGTACATGTGATAGGGAATATAGAGTGTAAGTGACACAGGGACAGGACTGAGGTGATCCCTAGTGTATGAGTACAGTGTACATGTGATAGGGAATATAGAGTGTGACACAGGGACAGGACTGAGGTGATCCCTAGTGTGTGTGTATGATTACAGTGTACATGTGATAGGGAATATAGAGTGTGACACAGGGACAGGACTGAGGTGATCCCTAGTGTATGATTACAGTGTACATGTGATAGGGAATATAGAGTGTAAGTGACACAGGGACAGGACTGAGGTGATCCCTAATGTGTGTGTATGAGTACAGTGTACATGTGATAGGGAATATAGAGTGTAAGTGACACTAGGACAGGACTGAGGTGATCCCTAGTGTGTGTGTATGATTACAGTGTACATGTGATAGGGAACATAGAGTGTAAGTGACACAGGGACAGGACTGAGGTGATCCCTAGTGTATGTGTATGAGTACAGTGTACCTGTGATAGGGAATATAGAGTGTAAGTGACACAGGGACAGGACTGAGGTGATCCCTAGTGTGTGTGTATGAGTACAGTGTACCTGTGATAGGGAATATAGAGTGTAAGTGACACAGGGACAGGACTGAGGTGATCCCTAATGTGTGTGTATGAGTACAGTGTACATGTGATAGGGAATATAGAGTGTAAGTGACACAGGGACAGGACTGAGGTGACCCCTAGTGTATGTGTATGATTACAGTGTACATGTGATAGGGAATATAGAGTGTAAGTGACACTAGGACAGGACTGAGGTGATCCCTAGTGTATGATTACAGTGTACATGTGATAGGGAATATAGAGTGTAAGTGACACAGGGACAGGACTGAGGTGATCCCTAGTGTGTGTGTATGAGTACAGTGTACCTGTGATAGGGAATATAGAGTGTAAGTGACACAGGGACAGGACTGAGGTGATCCCTAGTGTATGTGTATGATTACAGTGTACATGTGATAGGGAATATAGAGTGTAAGTGACACTAGGACAGGACTGAGGTGATCCCTAGTGTGTGTGTATGAGTACAGTGTACATGTGATAGGGAATATAGAGTGTAAGTGACACAGGGACAGGACTGAGGTGATCCCTAGTGTATGTGTATGATTACAGTGTACATGTGATAGTGAATATAGAGTGTAAGTGACACTAGGACAGGACTGAGGTGATCCCTAGTGTATGTGTATGAGTACAGTGTACATGTGATAGGGAATATAGAGTGTGACACAGGGACAGGACTTAGGTGATCCCTAGTGTGTATGTGTATGAGTACAGTGTACATGTGATAGGGAATATAAAGTGTAAGTGACACAGGGACAGGACTGAGGTGATCCCTAGTGTATGTGTATGAGTACAGTGTACATGTGATAGGGAATATAGAGTGTGACACTAGGACAGGACTGAGGTGATCCCTAGTGTATGTGTATGATTACAGTGTACATGTGATAGGGAATATAGAGTGTAAGTGACAGTAGGACAGGACTGAGGTGATCCCTAGTGTGTGTATGAGTACAGTGTACATGTGATAGGGAATATAGAGTGTAAGTGACACAGGGACAGGACTGAGGTGACCCCTAGTGTATGTGTATGAGTACAGTGTACATGTGATAGGGAATATAGAGTGTGACACAGGGACAGGACTGAGGTGATCCCTAGTGTGTATGTGTATGAGTACAGTGTACATGTGATAGGGAATATAAAGTGTAAGTGACACAGGGACAGGACTGAGGTGATCCCTAGTGTGTGTGTATGATTACAGTGTACATGTGATAGGGAATATAGAGTGTGACACTAGGACATGACTGAGGTGATCCCTAGTGTATGTGTATGATTACAGTGTACATGTGATAGGGAATATAGAGTGTAAGTGACACAGGGACAGGACTGAGGTGATCCCTAGTGTGTGTGTATGATTACAGTGTACATGTGATAGGGAATATAAAGTGTAAGTGACACAGGGACAGGACTGAGGTGATCCCTAGTGTATGAGTACAGTGTACATGTGATAGGGAATATAGAGTGTAAGTGACACAGGGACAGGACTGAGGTGATCCCTAGTGTATGAGTACAGTGTACATGTGATAGGGAATATAGAGTGTGACACAGGGACAGGACTGAGGTGATCCCTAGTGTGTGTGTATGATTACAGTGTACATGTGATAGGGAATATAGAGTGTGACACAGGGACAGGACTGAGGTGATCCCTAGTGTATGATTACAGTGTACATGTGATAGGGAATATAGAGTGTAAGTGACACAGGGACAGGACTGAGGTGATCCCTAATGTGTGTGTATGAGTACAGTGTACATGTGATAGGGAATATAGAGTGTAAGTGACACAGGGACAGGACTGAGGTGATCCCTAGTGTATGAGTACAGTGTACATGTGATAGGGAATATAAAGTGTAAGTGACACAGGGACAGGACTGAGGTGATCCCTAGTGTGTGTGTATGATTACAGTGTACATGTGATAGGGAATATAGAGTGTGACACTAGGACATGACTGAGGTGATCCCTAGTGTATGTGTATGATTACAGTGTACATGTGATAGGGAATATAGAGTGTAAGTGACACAGGGACAGGACTGAGGTGATCCCTAGTGTGTGTGTATGATTACAGTATACATGTGATAGGGAATATAGAGTGTAAGTGACACTAGGACAGGACTGAGGTGATCCCTAGTGTATGAGTACAGTGTACATGTGATAGGGAATATAGAGTGTAAGTGACACAGGGACAGGACTGAGGTGCCCCTAGTGTATGTGTATGATTACAGTGTACATGTGATAGGGAATATAGAGTGTAAGTGACACTGGGACAGGACTGAGGTGATCCCTGGTGTGTGTATGAGTACAGTGTACCTGTGATAGGGAATATAGAGTGTAAGTGACACAGGGACAGGACTGAGGTGACCCCTAGTGTATGTGCACAGTGTACCTGTGATAGGGAATATAGAGTGTAAGTGACACTAGGACAGGACTGAGGTGCCCCTAGTGTATGTGTATGAGTACAGTGTACATGTGATAGGGAATATAGAGTGTAAGTGACACAGGGACAGGACTGAGGTGATCCCTAGTGTATGAGTACAGTGTACCTGTGATAGGGAATATAGAGTGTAAGTGACACTAGGACAGGACTGAGGTGATCCCTAGTGTGTGTATGAGTACAGTGTACATGTGATAGGGAATATAGAGTGTAAGTGACACAGGGACAGGACTGAGGTGACCCCTAGTGTGTGTGTATGATTACAGTGTACATGTGATAGGGAATATAGAGTGTAAGTGACACAGGGACAGGACTGAGGTGACCCCTAGTGTATGATTACAGTGTACATGTGATAGGGAATATAGAGTGTGACAGTAGGACAGGACTGAGGTGATCCCTAGTGTGTGTATGAGTACAGTGTACATGTGATAGGGAATATAGAGTGTAAGTGACACAGGGACAGGACTGAGGTGACCCCTAGTGTGTGTGTGTATGAGTACAGTGTACATGTGATAGGGAATATAGAGTGTGACACTAGGACAGGACTGAGGTGATCCCTAGTGTATGATTACAGTGTACATGTGATAGGGAATATAGAGTGTAAGTAACGCTGCGGAATATGTGTGCGCTATATAAATAACATGTACACAGTTAGGGACGTTACTAGGTATTTGAAAGCCCCATATCAATAGTTTACAAGAGCTCTTATGTACCACCCAATGGTGAAACGAGTATATAACACAAGTAACTTTGATAAGGAAGATGGCCCATAGCAGCTGCACCTATGCTAGATAAGCAGAGACTATAACAGCCATCTGAAGTTAAGACCAGGCACATTCAGTGCCCAGGAGAGGTTTGGGGGTGTTCTCTAATGGTCCCATAGACTGGCTGTAACACCTGTGGTGAAGCAGGGCCCTCTGTACAGCTCTATCTCCCGGGTATGGACAGTATATGAACGTGCCCAGGAGAGGTTTGGGGGTGTTCTCTAATGGTCCCATAGACTGGCTGTAACACCTGTGGTGAAGCAGGGCCCTCTGTACAGCTCTATCTCCCGGGTATGGACAGTATATGACAGTGCCCAGGAGAGGTTTGGGGGTGTTCTCTAATGGTCCCATAGACTGGCTGTAACACCTGTGGTGAAGCAGGGCCCTCTGTACAGCTCTATCTCCCGGGTATGGACAGTATATGAACGTGCCCAGGAGAGGTTTGGGGGTGTTCTCTAATGGTCCCATAGACTGGCTGTAACACCTGTGGTGAAGCAGGGCCCTCTGTACAGCTCTATCTCCCGGGTATGGACAGTATATGACAGTGCCCAGGAGAGGTTTGGGGGTGTTCTCTAATGGTCCCATAGACTGGCTGTAACACCTGTGGTGAAGCAGGGCCCTCTGTACAGCTCTATCTCCCGGGTATGGACAGTATATGAACGTGCCCAGGAGAGGTTTGGGGGTGTTCTCTAATGGTCCCATAGACTGGCTGTAACACCTGTGGTGAAGCAGGGCCCTCTGTACAGCTCTATCTCCCGGGTATGGACAGTATATGACAGTGCCCGTACCCTGACTAATGAGGTCTCTCTTTATTGAAACCAAAGTTTCTAGATTCCATAGATCCTTTAAGCTGTAGTAATCTGACTGTCAGTATCTTATTATAGCTCCCAGCGAGGTATGTTTATTGCTAATGCTGCATTATTATACACAGGATACAGACTTTATAACATAATAAAGGAAAACTTGTGTCTGAGAAGAGAGAACATGTCAGGACAAAATAACATTTATTAACATTGTTCACTTTAGGACAGTAAATAGAGAGATACAAATATTAAACATTTTGGAGGATTACGTCACCAGGAGTCAGTGATATTATAAATCTCACAAGCCTAAAGCTGCCACATACGTAAAGATCATCTGTCCAACCAGCCAACTAGGTTATTGGTTGGAATGAGAATCTGGTAACGTATGGGAGTAACTGATGATCAGCAATTTGCTCCTAAATGCCAGAACACAGATGAAAATGACGTCAGACAAGTTTGTTAAATGTTTGATCTAAACTATTTGTTCAAACAACAGTTTTTGTCCATTTTCCAGCGTTTGGGAGCAAATTGCTGATTGGTTGGAATGAAAATCTGGTAAGGTATGAAAGCCAATAACAATCAGCTAGTTGGATGGTTGGACAGATAATCTTTACGTGTGTATGCAGCTTAAAGGATATTTGCAAAATCCTCTGTGAGCAATGGAACATTTATATCCACATTTGTGAAGCATAGTATAATCTATGGGGCCTATGTATCAGCTGCATAATGTTATATATTGTAGCTATGTACTAATAGCACAATACAAAGACTCGGGCAAAGTGATAATTAGATCGCAATCTCCATTATCATCAATGGGGACTATGATCTGACCGTTTTTTAAGCTTTTTGGCGCTTGGCCCCGGTAGATTACGCCACCTTCAGAGAGCGTATACTGCTGTAAGCCTATGGGGGCTCCAGAAGCTGATGCCGTGCACATTTGCAGTGTCCGCTTCCCCCGCGGAGTCTTTCACTAACGTAAACGACTTCTACAATGTGCCGGGGATATAACTCGCAGAGACAGCAGTTACTGCAACCACCATCCTTGCCAGTTCCCCTTTGTACATAGCGGGGATAATTTCATTAGAAATGGAAATATTTCCTGTGATATGGATAGATAGTAATTGCTGCTGGTCTGTGATTATTAGTACATAGACCCCTAAATGCCCCATTAGAGTTTTAGAGAGTCAGTACATTCAGCTGTCTACTGGGGCAAGTAATGAGAGTTTGCTGTGTTACATGTTTAGGGACTGTATATGTAGATGTAGATGTATATGACCATGGTGGTAAGTTTAACTTGCTCACTACATTATTGTATCACGTATACAACTCTGTGTACATGAAAACATATTGTTATATACTTTACATTTACTTGTCTAAATTATGAGAACTCTAACTGCATTTGAGTCCCTTAGCAGGGGGGGGGGGGATGGAAGAGGGAAGAGTCCCTTAGCGGGGGGGAGTCCCTTAGCGGGGGGGGGAGAGTCCCTTAGCGGGGGGGGGAGAGTCCCTTAGCGGGGGGGGGAAAGAGTCCCTTAGCGGGGGGGAGTCCCTTAGCGGGGGGGGTGAAGTCCCTTAGCGGGGAGAATCCCTTAGCGGGGGGGAGTCACTCACTAACATCCCCGGTTCCACCATTACGCATGGTACGCAGCTGAGTAGGGCGCCACATAGTGGAGGGCACCTTAGCTGCGTACCATGTGGGCTGCGGGCAGACTGTGCCTCTGTGACAGAGCTGCACCGCGTGTGTAGAACTAACCGGGGTGAGTTCGGTCAGCACTACACAGTGCCAAACACACAGCCGCCGGCAGCTGTGTGTTTGTTGTAATTAGCAGCCAATGACAGTGTCAGACTCACATCGGCTGCTGCACCCACTGCCGGAGCCATCTTCCAGCTCCCGTAGTGGGTAATGGGAGAGACTACTACTACTGGGGGCACTACAAGGGGGGGGGGACTACTACTGGGGGCACTACAAGGGGGGGGACTACTACTGGGGGCACTACAAGGGGGGGGGGGGGAATACTACCGGGGGCACTACAAGGGGGGGGGGACTACTACCGGGGGCACTACAAGGGGGGGGGACTACTACCGGGGGCACTACAAGGGGGGGACTACTACTGGGGGCACAACAAGGGGGGGACTACTACTGGGGGCACTACAAGGGGGGGACTACTACTGGGGGCACTACAAGGGGGGGACTACTACTGGGGGCACTACAAGGGGGGGTACTACTACTGGGGGCACTACAAGGGGGGGACTACTACTGGGGGCACTACAAGGGGGGGACTACTACTGGGGGCACTACAAGGGGGGGACTACTACTGGGGGCACTACAAGGGGGGGACTACTACTGGGGGCACTACAAGGGGGGGGACTACTACTGGGGGCACTACAAGGGGGGGGGACTACTACTGGGGGCACTACAAGGGGGGGACGACGACTACTACTGGGGGCATGTAATCAGTGGGTTAAATAGATAATTTCTACATAGGCATATCAGTTACAAACACCTATACCCCTTGCTAGGCCTCTTGAGGTTTGAAATGAGATTGTCTTAATACAATCGCAGTCTTTTCATAGAATTGTTATATATAACCTTTTGGGGTCAAAGAAGCCATAAATATTGAGGCCTAGCTCCTACCTGTCATTTCTACTACTAGAAGTATAATGAGCCATTCATAGCTACTATGTTCTTATCAGTAGCAGCTACATTCCATTGTAAGATGTGTAGAGATGCTAAGCATTATGGGTAATTAGCAGTGATGTCCAGACTCTACACACAAAGGAGCTTTGAAACAGTTCATCTCCATACATACTAGGATACGTCATTACTGTATTCTCTTTGTCTGGTAATATCTTAGTCCTTACGGAGCATGTGCAAGAGAGATAAGTTTGGTCAATGCTATGCTGGACCTATGAGTGCTTGATACCTAGCACTGTATGTAACTGATATGGGCTTAATATCCGGTAAGCCAACACCCCATACTAAGGTATATAAACCAGAGGTACACAAAGGGCCCTTTAGCTCTAAGTCTGCAGTAGAGGTGCCTACAATGTATATTGATTATCTGGGCGTTGGAAACGAGGGCTCCCCAGAGAGAAGATAAGATGAAGTACATCTTATGCTGATGATGATAATTTACCGGTGTCATCTGAATACATAGACAAAAGTTGAGTATACTGTATACTTTGTATGTTGTTTGTTAATTGTTTGTTACTTGTAAATAAAGTGTGTTCATTTGTACTCACTCATATTGGTCACATGTGTACTATTCATTTCCATCAGAACAAAACCCACCGTTATGCAGGGCACTATATAAGGGGCTTACTACTGGGTGCACATGGGGCACTGCACAGGGGGGACCACTACCGGGGGCTCTGTAAAAGGGGCACTGCATTGGGGGGCACCAAAAAATATACTCACTTACCAAAACATTTGGGGTAGGGCCAGCCCTGGTCCCCTCACTAATGTCCCCTCACTAATGTTTCTTTTTCCTGTCAAGCTAATTTTGTATTGTTTTTTAAATTAAAATGTAAAACACTGAGGGGCCCATTTATCAAAGTGCATTTGAGGTAAATTCCCCGAAAACACCTGTTTTCGGGGGTTTACCTCAAATACTAAGTGTGGCCGGAGGCAGGCCACACGGGGTTAATGGCTGCCACAGCAGTGAAGGGGTTAACCCCCGTGCTGTGCCGCCATTTTTAAAAGGACAAAAAGGCGCCAGGCGCCCATTGTAAATATCAACACTCAGCGCGTAGCGCAGAGTATACAAGTGTCTTTTTAATGTTCTATATGCTGCGGCCTGGACTTGCTGCACTGGGGGAGTGTGGGTAGAGTGTGTCATGGCCGCTGCGGGACAGGGAGAGCCAGCTCCCACTGCGACCAGCGCTGAAACAGTTAAAGTGGACACAGTATAAAAGCACAGATGTACATGGTTCATAGTAACTGTATTAATATACACATATTGTGCGGTAGAGCACTGCATCTGCAATGCATTGGTGTATAAAGTAAAGTAGTATAGTCTATGACATGTGTAAATATATTTTTGTATGTAATATGGGTGTAAATGCACTTATAGAAATGTAACATGTCCTGACCTCTGGAGACAAACTGCTGGTTAGACATCCTCACCTAGGGATGGATATGGTAATTACCCTATAGCCTGGCAGTAGGGATGGATATGGTAATTACCCTATAGCCTGGCAGCCTCACCTAGGGATGGATATGGTAATTACCCTATAGCCTGGCAGCCTCACCTAGGGATGGATATGGTAATTACCCTATAGCCTGGCAGCCTCACCTAGGGATGGATATGGTAATTACCCTATAGCCTGGCAGTGGGGATGGATATGGTAATTACCCTAGCCTGGCAGTAGGGATGGATATGGTAATTACCCTAGCCTGGCAGTGGGGATGGATATGGTAATTACCCTAGCCTGGCAGTAGGGATGGATATGGTAATTACCCTAGCCTGGCAGTAGGGATGGATATGGTAATTACCCTAGCCTGGCAGTAGGGATGGATATGGTAATTACCCTAGCCTGGCAGTAGGGATGGATATGGTAATTACCCTAGCCTGGCAGTAGGGATGGATATGGTAATTACCCTAGCCTGGCAGTAGGGATGGATATGGTAATTACCCTAGCCTGGCAGTAGGGATGGATATGGTAATTACCCTAGCCTGGCAGTGGGGATGGATATGGTAATTACCCTAGCCTGGCAGTGGGGATGGATATGGTAATTACCCTAGCCTGGCAGTGGGGATGGATATGGTAATTACCCTAGCCTGGCAGTGGGGATGGATATGGTAATTACCCTAGCCTGGCAGTGGGGATGGATATGGTAATTACCCTAGCCTGGCAGTAGGGATGGATATGGTAATTACCCTAGCCTGGCAGTAGGGATGGATATGGTAATTACCCTATAGCCTGGCAGCCTCACCTAGGGATGGATATGGTAATTACCCTATAGCCTGGCAGCCTCACCTAGGGATGGATATGGTAATTACCCTATAGCCTGGCAGTGGGGATGGATATGGTAATTACCCTAGCCTGGCAGTAGGGATGGATATGGTAATTACCCTAGCCTGGCAGTAGGGATGGATATGGTAATTACTCTAGCCTGGCAGTAGGGATGGATATGGTAATTACCCTATAGCCTGGCAGTGGGGGGTTAGGTGGTGACTGAAGAAGCCTTTCCTATGTAATGCGAGCTAGGGAGACTCCTGTGTGTCTGTGTACGATACCAAGCAAAGGTGTAAAAGACAAGTTGTTTGTGGTTAGGAAGCTTCTATGTTGTGTAAGAGCTTAGAAGGTGTAAGACTCAGAAAGCCCAAACTGGTTTAGTCATAGACGTGTGAAGAGACGAATGTAATAGGAATTTGCATTATATTTACCTTTTCAGAACAGTATATGTAACTCAGTCTGTGCTTAGGAAACCAAATGTTTTTGGGTGGTATCAAGGAAATTGATTTCATTTCTGTGAAATGTAAGACGTACTTATTTATGTTTTGTGAGAGAGCCTGATTGGCTAGAAGGTACACCGGGTGGATTTGCCCCCCTGTGATGTTGTGTGTAAGAATGAGATAACAAGAGGGACTGTGAGCCCTGTATGTGGTACATCTTTGAAAATCCTGTGTGGAGGAGACCTGCTGTATGATTCCTGTAACATCGTGTATGCTGATATTCCCCATCAGACGGAAGGGAGGGTCTTTTTTAAGACTTTGAGCAATAAACATTTTGCCTGACTTCAATGGTATCTCAATCCTGCGACCAACAGAATTGCGCAAAACGCTATTCCGTTCTCCTGCTGTTCTGGGTAAGAGCTCCGTGTCTCCAAGTTCAAGCCCTCTGCCAGCTCCCGTGCAGACCTGGTCCATTGCGAGGGATCAGGTGGGAACAGCCGACACCAAACAGGAGGTGTGTCCGTAGTTAATCAAACGCAGAAGCGGTTCCAGGTTCCGAGGCAGGAACCTGAGTGTACCTAGTAAGCGGTTCCAAACGCCGATGGTAGAGTTTGGTGGTGGCAGCATTGTTAAACGCCCACGGCGCAGTGGGCGGAGTCAGTGACAGGCGGTCACTGACGGTGAGTGGGAGTCCAAAAGCGCTAACCCATGACCAGGGACGGCCTAGGCGAAAGGCGTCCGGTCACATCTGGTGGCATAGCGGTGGGATAATCCCAGGCGGCTTTTCGGTCACCCGACGAGAGAAGCAGAGTTACTCAGGAGAGGAGTAACTGCAGTTCAGGAGAACGCGCAGGATGACTGATAACAGCGGAGTGGAGTTGCATCAGACGGAGGTGGAAATTGCGGCCAGCGTAACAATGGACGCCCCTCAGAACGTGGTGAGAGCAACAAGTCCCGCCCCCTCTCCCAGCAGTTATGTTTCTCAGCATTCCCCAGCATGGCAGGGATCCCAACGTCCCAGGGGGGACAGAATGGATTCCCTAGCGGAGTGGCTAGCGGAATTGGGAGAAAAGGCAACGGAACAAGAACGTATGCTAATCATTCGGATGTGGCATGACGAGCGGGCACCACGGTCCGTGGTACCCCTAGCACCGTTGCAGACTGCTGTACCAGGATCAGGACGTATACAGTTTGCCAAGTTTGCAGACAGTGATGGGGACATTGATGGACATTTGCAAGTATTTGAAAGGACTTGTAAACTACACGATTTACCCAAGCAGGAGTGGGTCAGACACCTGGTGCCCACACTGCACGGAGAGGCCCTGGAGGCCTATCGAGGAGTGGCCACCGAGGACTGCGGTGACTATGATGAAGTCGTAAGGGCCCTCCTACAGCGATACTTTGTCACTCCTGAGTCCTACAGGAAAAAGTTCCGGGACTTGCCCAAGAACCCTACCAGCACCCATGAGCTGTTCGCCACCCAGCTGAGACAGTACGTGGTGAAGTGGGTGAAGGGATCTGGTGCCATTACCTTGGACGCACTGATTGATCTGCTATGCCAAGAGCAGTTCTACTGCAGGTGCGCCCCAGAGGTGAAGGAGTGGGTGCTAGACTGGGAGCCACCCAGCCTGAAGATGGCGGCCCAGTTAGCGGATAAGTATGTGGCAATTCGGCCACAAGGGCAGAAGTGCCCGACTAGTAGCCGACCCCAATGTACTGTACAACCAGGGGAACACCCCTCTTCTGCTCATCACCCCTCAAAACGGGCATCCTCCAACCCGGGTGCTCTTGGCCAGCAATTGCCCCGCCCTGTCCCTGCAAATCATCAGAGACCACCAGGGCCCCGACTGGTCAAGAAGTGTTATGACTGTGGGAAAATCGGACATCTGAGGATGAACTGTCCCACATCCCAAGCACCCCAGACTCGTGCCCCAAATCCGAGTGCTGGAGCCCGGCTTGCTTGCCTGACCCGGGGAGGTGAGCCCAAAGAGACTGTTCCTACTCCAGATAGTCCAATGGAGTGTGGGGAGAATCAGGTGAACTCTACGGAGAGAGTCCCCTGCATGTCCAAGGGGCCACCCCAAAATATGTGGCGGCACCTGCAGACGGTCCAAGTGGGGCCCCTGCAGGGACAAGGATTAAGAGACTCTGGGGCCTCAATCACTGTTGTGAGCCCCTACCTAATTGATCCTGCTGCAGTACTGCCAGGTCGCACTGCCAAAGTGACTGTGGCAGGCGGAATGGAGCGAGAGGTACCTGTGGCGAGAGTATACCTGGACTGGGGAACTAGCCCAGAGTTGAGGGATGTTGCTGTCATGGATGGCCTTCCAACCGATGTGGTCCTGGGGAATGACCTTGGTGGTGGAATCGTTACCACGTTTGCTGACGCCATCGCCCGGAATCAAGTTTCCAGATCACAGTCTACATCAACTGCACCAGAACAGCCCAGCCCAGAGGAAAAGACCACAGCGGCTAGACAACTGCCAGCGCAGCTTACCACAGCATCAACCAGCCCAGAGGAAAAGATTACAGCGGCTAGATCAGCACATCTACCCAGCATGCCTTTTGCCTCTGGTATGCCTACGTCCCCTAGCAATGCAGAGGATGTTGGTTCCGGCTCGTTGGATCCTGTGAGGGTGCCCAGTAATGCTCCTGTCCCTAGTGGTTTGCCAACTCCGGCGGTGAGTATGAATGACAACACTGACTTCCCTTTCCCTGACCTCAACCAGACTGACCCTAGCGATCCCAACCCATATCCCCCTGTAGACTGTCCCTACTTAGAAGGAAGTGAGGGCCCCAGACAGGAGTTCAGGGAAGCTCAGCTTGCTGACCCATATCTGGAAGGCATATCGTGCCAAGCTGGCAGCGGCCTTTCAGGGACAGCGGCAGTGAGTGTGACCTGGCGGGGAGGGTTAAGGTACAGAGTAGAAGGGGATAGTCCAGTTAGGGAGCAAGGTCCCCTGCTTGTGCCAAGTAGATCGGGGAAGACACGCAGCCTACCCGTGGTGGATGCCACACGGAGCTCAGAGGCTGGTGATCTGTCCGCCATCACTATGGAACAGGTAGCAGACGAGGTGGTGAGAACAGGCCTAGGTGACATGGTAGGTTCCCCTTGTCATAGGTCGTTGGAGGAGGATGGTAGGGCAGGTCTGACAGGTAGTACAGACAGATGCCAGGTGGAGATGACAGAGGTGCAGTGCCTGGGGTACAGAGTGGGGGGAGACAGGGGTAGGCCCAGACCAGTGGGGGTGGAGGCAACCAGAAACTGTCCCCGTCCCACAACCCCAAGACATGTACTGACCTTAGAAACTGTAAGGCCCCCAACGGACGAGTTGTCCCTGACCTTAGTGCTGTAGTGACACCCCTTACAGAGTTGACCAGGGAGGGACTTCCCAAGTCAGTGGACTGGATACCCGCTTGTGAGTTGGCATTCCAGCCATTGAAGGAGGCTCTGATACCAGCTCCAGTGCAGATGGCGCAATTTCAGGACCAGGACATTGTGGTACGAACTAATGCGTCATTGCACGGACTGGGAGCAGTACAGAGCCAGGAGGAGCCATATGGGCAGGAGCACCCTTTGGCTTGTTTGAGCAGGATACTGCTATGGTGGGAAGTGGGGTATGCCACAATTGGAACACAGTGGTTGGCAATTGTTTGGGCATTGGACCACCTTCGGCACTGTGTGTGCGACCGGCCCCCCAAAAGGGAAACTGACAGACTGTTGTGGTGGAGCCTTGGACTTCAGTGTGACTATTTGGACATTGCGCACAGACAAGGAAAGGCCCACTGCAATATGGATGAACTGTCCAGGCCGGAACCGAAGCCCCCCAGGTAGCTTCCCTGAACCCCCCAAGAGACTGCGGGGACCAGGAGCCAAATCGTTGGGACTTGGCCCCCTGGTGTCCCGCTTGAGGGGGGGGGAGAAGTGTGGCCGGAGGCAGGCCACACGGGGTTAATGGCTGCCACAGCAGTGAAGGGGTTAACCCCCGTGCTGTGCCGCCATTTTTAAAAGGACAAAAAGGCGCCAGGCGCCCATTGTAAATGTATACTCTGCGCTATGCGCTGAGTGTTAAGTGTGTTTTTAATGTTTTATATGCAGCGGCCTGCACTCGCTGCACTGGGGGAGTGTAGGTAGAGTGTGTCATGGCCGCTGTGGGACAGGGAGAGCCAGATCCCACTGCGACCAGCGCGGACACAGTTAAAGTGGACAGTACTATGAACCATGTGCAGTGTGCTTTTATAATCTGTATTAATATACACATATTGTGCGGTAAAGCACTGCAGCTGATCTGTAATGCATTGGTGTATAAAGTAAAATACAGGTTGAGTCTCCCATATCCAAAATGCTTGGGACAAGGGGTATTTTGGATATCGGAATATTCCGTATTTTGGAATAATTGCATATTATAATGAAATGTCTTGGAAATGGGACCCTAATATACACACGTGTATATAACACATAAATGCATTCTAATACACACAGCCTGCAGGTCATTTTAGACAATATTTTTTATAATTTTGTGCATCAAAAAAAGTTTGTGTACATACATGAAATTCATTTGTTTCATATACACCTTATACACACAGCCTGAAGGTTATTTTATACAATCGTTTTAATAATTTGTGCCTTAGACAAAGTTTATGTACATTAAACCATCAAAAATCAAAGGTTTCATTATCTCAGTCATGCTGAAAATATTCCGTATTTCGGAATATTTGGATATGGGAGACTCAACCTGTAGTATAGTCTATGACATGTGTGAATATATTTTTGTATGCAATATGGGTTTAAATGCACTTATAGAAATGTAACATGTCCTGACCTTTGGAGACAAACTGCTGGTTAGACGTCCTCACCTAGGGATGGATATGGTAATTACCCTAGCCTGGCAGTAGGGATGGATATGGTAATTACCCTAGCCTGGCAGTAGGGATGGATATGGTAATTACCCTATAGCCTGGCAGTAGGGATGGATATGGTAATTACCCTATAGCCTGGCAGTAGGGATGGATATGGTAATTACCCTATAGCCTGGCAGTAGGGATGGATATGGTAATTACCCTATAGCCTGGCAGTAGGGATGGATATGGTAATTACCCTATAGCCTGGCAGTAGGGATGGATATGGTAATTACCCTATAGCCTGGCAGCCTCACCTAGGGATGGATATGGTAATTACCCTATAGCCTGGCAGCCTCACCTAGGGATGGATATGGTAATTACCCTAGCCTGGCAGTAGGGATGGATATTGTAATTACCCTAGCCTGGCAGTAGGGATGGATATGGTAATTACCCTAGCCTGGCAGTAGGGATGGATATGGTAATTACCCTAGCCTGGCAGTAGGGATGGATATGGTAATTACCCTATAGCCTGGCAGTAGGGATGGATATGGTAATTACCCTAGCCTGGCAGCCTCATCTAGGGATGGATATTGTAATTACCCTAGCCTGGCAGTAGGGATGGATATGGTAATTACCCTAGCCTGGCAGTAGGGATGGATATGGTAATTACTCTAGCCTGGCAGTAGGGATGGATATGGTAATTACCCTATAGCCTGGCAGTGGGGGGTTAGGTGGTGACTGAAGAAGCCTTTCCTATGTAATGCGAGCTAGGGAGACTCCTGTGTGTCTGTGTACGATACCAAGCAAAGGTGTAAAAGACAAGTTGTTTGTGGTTAGGAAGCTTCTATGTTGTGTAAGAGCTTAGAAGGTGTAAGACTCAGAAAGCCCAAACTGGTTTAGTCATAGACGTGTGAAGAGACGAATGTAATAGGAATTTGCATTATATTTACCTTTTCAGAACAGTATATGTAACTCAGTCTGTGCTTAGGAAACCAAATGTTTTTGGGTGGTATCAAGGAAATTGATTTCATTTCTGTGAAATGTAAGACGTACTTATTTATGTTTTGTGAGAGAGCCTGATTGGCTAGAAGGTACACCGGGTGGATTTGCCCCCCTGTGATGTTGTGTGTAAGAATGAGATAACAAGAGGGACTGTGAGCCCTGTATGTGGTACATCTTTGAAAATCCTGTGTGGAGGAGACCTGCTGTATGATTCCTGTAACATCGTGTATGCTGATATTCCCCATCAGACGGAAGGACGAGTCTTTTTTAAGACTTTGAGCAATAAACATTTTGCCTGACTTCAATGGTATCTCAATCCTGCGACCAACAGAATTGTGCAAAACGCTATTCCGTTCTCCTGCTGTTCTGGGTAAGAGTTCCGTGTCTCCAAGCTCAAGCCCTCTGCCAGCTCCCGTGCAGACCTGGTCCATTGCGAGGGATCAGGAGGAATCAGCCGACATCAAACAGGGGGTGTGGCCGCAGCTAATCAAACGCATACGCAGCAGAAGCGGTTCCAGGTTCCGAGGCAGGAACCTGAGTGTACCTAGTAAGCGGTTCCAAACGCCGATGGAAGAGTTTGGTGGTGGCAGCATCGTTAAACGCCCACGGCGCAGTGGGCGGAGTCAGTGACAGGTGGTCACTGACGGTGAGTGGGAGTCCAAAAGCGCTAACCCGTGACCAGGGACGGCCTAGGCGAAAGGCGTCCGGTCACACTAAGTATCCCCCGAATGTATGAAGGAGGGACGTATCTCCGATACCTGCTGCGATCCCTCCATTCCCTCTGGCAGCCGCCTCCGCCATAGGTTTCTATGGGGGATGCGATGCTGCCAAATGTATCAATATCGGGAATGCTTCGCATTCTCGATATTGACCCCAGCAGCTGACGCCATCTGAAGATAGCGTTAGCCGCTGTGTCCTATGGGCACTTACCAGATCCCTCCGCCGGCAATGGGCGCCGCTCATGTGCAGTCCGCGGGAGTGCGCATGCGCAGCAGCCCGGAATGCGTTCCGGCCACATTGCAGGGACGGGCTCTTTTCGGTGCCCGTCTCCCTGCATGTGCCGGGTCATACATTCGGCCGGTATGATCGCATTTTGCAATGCGATCATGGGCGGTACTGTATGCCCTGATCGCTTTGCAAAATGCGATCCTTAATAAATGGCCCCCTGACTGCTACTGGGAGAAAAGTGCTATATTAATACAATTCTCATCATCATCCAATATGTTTTGACATTGCATATTTTTAGGGTTAGGCTTAGAATAAAATAAACACCATATAATGACATTGTCAACATTATGAACATGTCAGCATTTTACCCATGTCAACCCTTTTGAATGTTGACTTAATGTCATCAATCTGGCGTCAACCTTCTGAAGGTCGGCCGTTCATATCACACTCCCTGGAACATAACTGAGGGCTGTATGAACACATGTGAAATGGACTCTGATCATAGAACCATTGTTATTGTAGCAGAACATATTTGTTGCTGGGTGATTTGTGTTATTGTGGTGATGGAGCTGGAAGGGGGGTTATGTGCTGGGTGGTTTGTGGTGATGGAGCTGGAGGGGGGGTTTTGTGCTCTCCTCTATTACACCCTTCTGGAGATATCTCCCTCCTTGTCCCAGCCTTTTCCTCACTACATATCTCCCGTCTGCCGCTTCTTTCCCCCAGGCCGTACAGGTCAGCGCGCTACGCTGCGGTGGTGGGGCCTCCTGGCCTCTCTCATGAGGGTCCCGTCCCTGAGGCCTCTGCGTCTGCCCCAACTCTCCACCAAATTTAGTGGGAATGGAGGTGGAGGGAGGAGGTTGTGAATTCTGGGGCCATGTTACGTACTAGCGGCTGCTTGGCCATCTTTATTTTTGGCAGAAACCCTAATATATAGCTTTCTCCAAATAGCACATTATCTGATGGTGACTGCCCTGCGGTAGCTCTCTCAGTATGCAATACTCTGCTCTGCTGCACTTCTCACCCACTATTGGCATTTTACACGCAGATGGTGCTGTAGCCAGGGGTGTGCGTTGCTCTTCTCACAGTTTGGTTGATCCCTGTCCACCTGAGTGTCCGACGTTTTCCCCCTAATGTGGTCTTTCCTCCCTCATTGTTTGCTGGTTGGTACCCGTAGCATCCGGCCTATTTGTTGGGTTCTTCCAAGTCCATGGTGTCAGATGTTCCCGCTTAGCAGTCACCCCGATCAGTACCAGTCCTAGAACAATTTATTCAGTAACTAATAACCTACAGCCGTTTACATGAGATGAAAGCTATTTACAACTGGGGCAATATTTGGTTTGGGTTCCTGGCGGTGCGGTAATATCACATAACTCCCCATAATGCATATTTATACTTGGGTCTCTGTTATACTAACACGCAATGATGGAGAATCCAGGCTTAGAGGGGATCCATAGAAGTGACCTTGTCAGTAGAAATCTGCTCAGTCCCATTATAAACTGATGGTTACCGCAAGTGACATTGTCCGTATAAGGCGAATACGCTGCGCTGTGAGCTCTTCTACCAAGAAATGACAGGGAGGCAGCAGATCACTAGATAGGGTACGGACCCTTTATTACACACTCATATACAGTATTCTGGGAGGGACCCTCCAACTATGATGGGTACAAAACATAATATAACATCCTCTCTCTGACCTAATACTAATACAAATCATCGTCACTTGGAGATTGACGCTTTAGTGTATAAAATAAATATTCTAAGAATTTAATTCTTACAAGTTCTTCAGTAAAAGACAAGATAATTTCTATTGTGATTCTAAAACCGTGACAGACCGGGCAAAAAACCAGCACCTCACAGACAGATAACCCCACAGGCACCGCGCAGTCACACACAGACAGATGACCCCACAGGCACCGCGCAGTCACACACAGACAGATGACCCCACAGGCACCGCGCAGTCACACACAGACAGATGACCCCACAGGCACCGCGCAGTCACACACAGACAGATGACCCCACAGGCACCGCGCAGTCACACACAGACAGATGACCCCACAGGCACCTCGCAGTCACACACAGACAGATGACCCCCACGGGCACTGCGCAGTCACACACAACATGGCGAGATAAGATTCCTTCCAAATGTAAAGAGAAAAATCTAAATAAACTTTCATTCATCCGAATCCCACCCAGCGCTGACCGACACATTCCCTCACCCACCTCATCCTTTTCAGGCATAGGAATCAGCACAGCCCTGACCAAATCAGAAATAAATATGCACACACTGATATACGCATACTGTAATATATATATATATATATATATACACACATATACATATACACACACACACACACACTTGCTATCTACATGCACATGCTGGAGCAGCGATATACGAGGCCATAACAAGGTCTATTGCCAACAAAAACTACATATTTTTCAGCAATTTGGCTCTGATCTAATATAAATATATATATATATAAATATAGACTGATCTATGTACAGGCACACTATACACAAACTAGGTATACAGGGAATACATCACATACATCACACACAATGTTATAAGCATTGAGGGCTTTAGGCGAGTACATTTCATCCATTATTTGCATATATATGTATCTACACAGCGACTGTACAAAGTATCTACACCGTGTGTAACGTACCATGTATAATGAGCTGCTCATCGGGGCCTATTCAGCATTGATTTTGACATAAAAAAATACAGAAATTATGATTTGCGTATATTTTATGTAGCTCCCCTATTCAGTAATGGGATAATAGAGAAGATAACGCAATTATCTTCTCCACTGATTCCCATCTCTCAGAGTACCGCACTGTAGGGATCAGCCATTGATCCCTACAGTGCTTTAACACTTTTTACTATTCAGCAAAGCAAAAAGTGTTATATAAAGGAAATATTTATGGAGTGATTTAACGGTATCTCAGAATGGTGTTATATGAGGAAAATACTTGTATTTCCAGAAAACTGCAGGGACAGAGGGAAATTTCCCATAAGTCCCTGCAGCGTCTGGTAAGCCCACCCTGTCTCCGTCCTTGTTTCCCGGTGGTCGGCGGCAGGTAAGTCACTCTAGAGGCTTTTAAACCCCCCTGTGTATACAGGCTTTATACATGTATATTATGTGCGATTATATTTAACATTTATATGTACAGGCTAGTATATCATATCAATCAGTTTCGGGAGCCTGTAGCTGCACTTACCCCTCCGCAGTCACCGGGAAGCCAGGACGCAGACTGTTCCCGAGCGCATGACTGAGCACGTGCAGGAATTCCGATAACAATCCCTTCTGTAACGTCGCAGGAACAGCGCGTTACCGCAACCGCTGTCCCTGCTGAAAATGTTGCTGAATAGCTTCTATATTATCATAATTGATCAAATATGGTGACGATGTTGCCCGATAATATTCTGACCGACATATTCACGGTTGAGGAATAGACATTTATAGATGTTCTCAGACCTTCATCTCACATAATATTGTAAACTCAATGGGAAATTCCAATACAAGTCCATGTTTAGCCAACTGCAGCTACACAAGGGCAGACTTTAGTGTCTCATCAGGACGTCTGCTCTGTATAGGAAAATATCTTCCCCCACAGTTTACATTCTGATAATCCCCCTATTCCGTACATGTGTGTAATGTGTCCTATGACGATGATGAGTACATTATATGCAGGGTGAGGCCTCAGTTATAATCTGATAATCCCCCTATTCCGTACATGTGTGTAATGTGTCCTATGACGATGATGAGTACATTATATGCAGGGTGAGGCCTCAGTTATAATCTGATAATCCCCCTATTCCGTACATGTGTGTAATGTGTCCTATGACGATGATGAGTACATTATATGCAGGGTGAGGCCTCAGTTATAATCTGATAATCCCCCTATTCCGTACATGTGTGTAATGTGTCCTATGACGATGATGAGTACATTATATGCAGGGTGAGGCCTCAGTTATAATCTGATAATCCCCTATTCCGTACATGTGTGTAATGTGTCCTATGACGATGATGAGTACATTATATGCAGGGTGAGGCCTCAGTTATAATCTGATAATCCCCCTATTCCGTACATGTGTGTAATGTGTCCTATGACGATGATGAGTACATTATATGCAGGGTGAGGCCTCAGTTATAATCTGATAATCCCCCTATTCCGTACATGTGTGTAATGTGTCCTATGACGATGATGAGTACATTATATGCAGGGTGAGGCCTCGGTTCATGTTAGGTGGGTTCCTGTAAGTCACCCCTGAGCTATGCTCCTAACATAATGCTTCTATGTCACATTTGTGTGTGAGAAGAATAACCAGGTACTGGACACATTATCCAATAACTTGTGCTCCATGTGCAGAACGTATACAGTATGTACAAATATATACACAGGTCCGTGTATCATGAGAATAGCGGGACACTGGCAGGAATCTGGGGATCTTCTTAATGTTCTTTCCACCTGTAACAAAGAAGAATCCCAGTCAGGGCTGTGACAGAAAGTAAGAGAGCGGCCAGGCTAACGCTGAGACATTGGGTCCCATATGTGACCTATATAACGCTGAGACATTGGGTCCCATATGTGACCTATATAACGATGAGACATTGGGGCCCATATGTGACCTATATATAACGCTGAGACATTGGGGCCCATATGTGACCTATATAACGCTGAGACATTGGGGCCCATGTGTGTCATATATATAATGCTGAGACATGGGGGCCCATGTGACCTATATATAACGCTGAGACATGGGGGCCCATGTGACCTATATATAACGCTGAGACATTGGGGCACATGTGACATATATATAACGCTGAGACATTGGGGCCCATGTGACCTATATAACGCTGAGACATTGGGGCCCATATGTGACCTATATAACGCTGAGACATTGGGGCACACATATATATATATATATATATATATAACGCTGAGACATTGGGGCCCATATGTGACCTATATAACGCTGAGACATTGGGGCCCATATGTGACCTATATAACGCTGAGACATTGGGGCCCATATGTGACCTATATAACGATGAGACATTGGGGCCCATATGTGACCTATATATAACGCTGAGACATTGGGGCCCATATGTGACCTATATAACGCTGAGACATTGGGGCACACATATATATAACGCTGAGACATTGGGGCCCATATGTGTCATATATATAATGCTGAGACATGGGGGCCCATGTGACCTATATATAACGCTGAGACATGGGGGCCCATGTGACCTATATATAACGCTGAGACATTGGGGCACATGTGACCTATATAACGCTGAGACATTGGGGCCCATATGTGACCTATATATAACGCTGAGACATTGGGACCCACATGTGACCTATATAACGCTGAGACATTGGGACCCATATGTGACCTATATAACGCTGAGACATTGGGGCCCATATGTGACCTATATAACGCTGAGACATTGGGGCCCATATGTGACCTATATAACGCTGAGACATGGGGGCCCATGTGACCTATATATAACGCTGAGACATTGGGGCCCATGTGACCTATATATAACGCTGAGACATTGGGGCCCATATGTGACCTATATAACGCTGAGACATTGGGGCCCATATGTGACCTATATATAACGCTGAGACATTGGGGCCCATATGTGACCTATATAACGCTGAGACATTGGGGCCCATATGTGACCTATATAACGCTGAGACATTGGGGCCCATGTGACCTATATATAACGATGAGACATTGGGGCCCATGTGACCTATATATAACGCTGAGACATTGGGGCACATGTGACATATATAACGCTGAGACATTGGGGCACATATGTGACCTATATAACGCTGAGACATTAGGGCACATATGTGACCTATATAACGCTGAGACATTGGGGCACATATGTGACCTATATAACGCTGAGACATTAGGGCACATGTGACCTATATAACGCACATAGCTTAGAGGACATGGCGGATATACAGTATAATGGAAGTGACAGCTCTGTATATAGGACGCAGGGAAGAAGAGACACCACGTACTCTGTCTGTTCAACTCCAGCTTGTCGGCCGCATTTTATTTCTTTCTTAATCAGACGCAGCAAAAACTGAGGAAACAAAAGAGACGCTGAGTGACATTATAGCCCAGTGACATCACACACATGTCACCTCTGCATGTATAATGCCCCCTGTCTGTATGTGATGTCATATACAGTACATCACAGCCAGACAATGGTTCATTACACACAAGTGATATCACAAAGAGACAGCTGCATTATACACACACACCACATAGAGACAGGTGCATTACACACACACCACAGAGACAGGTGCATTACACACACACCACAGAGACAGGTGCATTACACACACACCACAGAGACAGGTGCATTACACACACACACACACACCACATAGAGACAGGTGCATTACACACACACACACCACATAGAGACAGGTGCATTACACACACACACACCACATAGAGACAGGTGCATTACACACACACCACATAGAGACAGGTGCATTACACACACACACACACACCACATAGAGACAGGTGCATTACACACACACACAGAGACAGGTGCATTACACACACACACACACACCACATAGAGACAGGTGCATTACACACACACACACACACCACATAGAGACAGGTGCATCACACACACACCACATAGAGACAGGTGCATTACACACACACACCACATAGAGACAGGTGCATTACACACACACACCACATAGAGACAGGTGCATCACACACACACCACATAGAGACAGGTGCATTACACACACACACCACATAGAGACAGGTGCATTACACACACACCACATAGAGACAGGTGCATTACACACACACCACATACAGACAGGTGCATTACACACACACACACCACATAGAGACAGGTGCATTACACACACACACACCACATAGAGACAGGTGCATTACACACACACCACATAGAGACAGGTGCATTACACACACACACACACACACACACCACATAGAGACAGGTGCAGCACACACACACCACATAGAGACAGGTGCATTACACACACACACCACATAGAGACAGGCGCATTACACACACACACCACATAGAGACAGGTGCATTACACACACACACACCACATAGAGACAGGTGCATTACACACACACACACACCACATAGAGACAGGTGCATTACATACACACACCACATAGAGACAGGTGCATTACACACACACACACACACACACACACACACACACACACACACACCACATAGAGACAGGTGCATTACACATACACACCACAGAGAGACAGGTGCATTACACACACACACACACACACCACATAGAGACAGGTGCATTACACATACACACCACAGAGAGACAGGTGCATTACACACACACACACACACACACCACATACAGACAGGTGCATTACACATACACACACACACCACATAGAGACAGGTGCATTACACACACACACACACCACATAAAGACAGGTGCATCACACAAACACACACACACCACATAGAGACAGGTGCATCACACACACACACACACACACACACACACGTGCATCACACAAACACACACACACCACATAGAGAGAGGTGCATCACACACACACACACACACACACACACACCACATAGAGACAGGTGCATTACACACACACACCACATAGACAGGTGCATCACACACACACACCATAGAGACAGGTGCATCACACACACACACACACACACACACACACACACACACACACACCACATAGAGACAGGTGCATTACACACACACACCACATAGAGACAGGTGCATTACACACACACACCACATAGAGACAGGTGCATTACACACACACACACCACATAGAGACAGGTGCATTACACACACACACACACCACATAGAGACAGGTGCATTACATACACACACCACATAGAGACAGGTGCATTACATACACACACCACATAGAGACAGGTGCATTACACACACACACACCACATAGAGACAGGTGCATTACACACACACACACACACACACACCACATAGAGACAGGTGCATTACACACACACACCACATAGACAGGTGCATTACACACACATACACACACACCACATAGAGACAGGTGCATTACACACACCACATAGAGACAGGTGCATTACACACACACACACACACACACCACATAGAGACAGGTGCATTACACACACACACACACACACACACACACCACATAGAGACAGGTGCATTACACACACACACACACACACACACACACACACCACATAGAGACAGGTGCATTACACACACACACACACACACACACACACACACACACACACACACACACACACACACACACCACATAGAGACAGGTGCATTACACACACCACATAGAGACAGGTGCATTACACACACACACACACACACACCACATAGAGACAGGTGCATTACACACACACACACACACACACACACACCACATAGAGACAGGTGCATTACACACACACACACACACACACACACACACACACACACCACATAGAGACAGGTGCATTACACACACACACACACACACACACACACACACACACACACACACACACACCACATAGAGACAGGTGCATTACACATACACACCACATAGAGAGAGGTGCATCACACACACACACACACACACACACACACACACCACATAGAGACAGGTGCATTACACACACACACCACATAGACAGGTGCATCACACACACACACCATAGAGACAGGTGCATCACACACACACACACACACACACACACACACACACACACACCACATAGAGACAGGTGCATTACACACACACACCACATAGAGACAGGTGCATTACACACACACACCACATAGAGACAGGTGCATTACACACACACACCACATAGAGACAGGTGCATTACACACACACACCACATAGAGACAGGTGCATTACACACACACACACACACACCACATAGAGACAGGTGCATTACACACACACACACCACATAGAGACAGGTGCATTACACACACACACCACATAGACAGGTGCATTACACACACATACACACACACCACATAGAGACAGGTGCATTACACACACCACATAGAGACAGGTGCATTACACACACACACACACACACACCACATAGAGACAGGTGCATTACACACACACACACACACACACACACACCACATAGAGACAGGTGCATTACACACACACACACACACACACACACACACACCACATAGAGACAGGTGCATTACACACACACACACACACACACACACACACACACACACACACACACCACATAGAGACAGGTGCATTACACATACACACCACAGAGAGACAGGTGCATTACACACACACACACACACACCACATAGAGACAGGTGCATTACACATACACACCACAGAGAGACAGGTGCATTACACACACACACACACACACACCACATACAGACAGGTGCATTACACATACACACACACACCACATAGAGACAGGTGCATTACACACACACACACACACACCACATAAAGACAGGTGCATCACACAAACACACACACACCACATAGAGACAGGTGCATCACACACACACACACACACACACACACACGTGCATCACACAAACACACACACACCACATAGAGAGAGGTGCATCACACACACACACACACACACACCACATAGAGACAGGTGCATTACACACACACACCACATAGACAGGTGCATCACACACACACACCATAGAGACAGGTGCATCACACACACACACACACACACACACACACACACACACACACACACCACATAGAGACAGGTGCATTACACACACACACCACATAGAGACAGGTGCATTACACACACACACCACATAGAGACAGGTGCATTACACACACACACACCACATAGAGACAGGTGCATTACACACACACACACACCACATAGAGACAGGTGCATTACATACACACACCACATAGAGACAGGTGCATTACATACACACACCACATAGAGACAGGTGCATTACACACACACACACCACATAGAGACAGGTGCATTACACACACACACACACACACACACCACATAGAGACAGGTGCATTACACACACACACCACATAGAGACAGGTGCATTACACACACACCACATAGAGACAGGTGCATCACACACACACACACACACACACACACACACCACATAGAGACAGGTGCATTACACACACACACCACATAGACAGGTGCATTACACACACATACACACACACCACATAGAGACAGGTGCATTACACACACCACATAGAGACAGGTGCATTACACACACACACACACACACACCACATAGAGACAGGTGCATTACACACACACACACACACACACACACCACATAGAGACAGGTGCATTACACACACACACACACACACACACACACACACCACATAGAGACAGGTGCATTACACACACACACACACACACACACACACACACACACACACACACACCACATAGAGACAGGTGCATTACACATACACACCACAGAGAGACAGGTGCATTACACACACACACACACACACCACATAGAGACAGGTGCATTACACATACACACCACAGAGAGACAGGTGCATTACACACACACACACACACACACCACATACAGACAGGTGCATTACACATACACACACACACCACATAGAGACAGGTGCATTACACACACACACACACACACCACATAAAGACAGGTGCATCACACAAACACACACACACCACATAGAGACAGGTGCATCACACACACACACACACACACACACACGTGCATCACACAAACACACACACACCACATAGAGAGAGGTGCATCACACACACACACACACACACACACACACCACATAGAGACAGGTGCATTACACACACACACCACATAGACAGGTGCATCACACACACACACCATAGAGACAGGTGCATCACACACACACACACACACACACACACACACACACACACACACACCACATAGAGACAGGTGCATTACACACACACACCACATAGAGACAGGTGCATTACACACACACACCACATAGAGACAGGTGCATTACACACACACACACCACATAGAGACAGGTGCATTACACACACACACACACCACATAGAGACAGGTGCATTACATACACACACCACATAGAGACAGGTGCATTACATACACACACCACATAGAGACAGGTGCATTACACACACACACACCACATAGAGACAGGTGCATTACACACACACACCACATAGACAGGTGCATTACACACACATACACACACACCACATAGAGACAGGTGCATTACACACACCACATAGAGACAGGTGCATTACACACACACACACACACACACCACATAGAGACAGGTGCATTACACACACACACACACACACACACACACCACATAGAGACAGGTGCATTACACACACACACACACACACACACACACACACCACATAGAGACAGGTGCATTACACACACACACACACACACACACACACACACACACACACACACACACACACACCACATAGAGACAGGTGCATTACACATACACACCACAGAGAGACAGGTGCATTACACACACACACACACACACCACATAGAGACAGGTGCATTACACATACACACCACAGAGAGACAGGTGCATTACACACACACACACACACACACCACATACAGACAGGTGCATTACACATACACACACACACCACATAGAGACAGGTGCATTACACACACACACACACACACCACATAAAGACAGGTGCATCACACAAACACACACACACCACATAGAGACAGGTGCATCACACACACACACACACACACACACACACGTGCATCACACAAACACACACACACCACATAGAGAGAGGTGCATCACACACACACACACACACACACACACACACACCACATAGAGACAGGTGCATTACACACACACACCACATAGACAGGTGCATCACACACACACACCATAGAGACAGGTGCATCACACACACACACACACACACACACACACACACACACACACACACCACATAGAGACAGGTGCATTACACACACACACCACATAGAGACAGGTGCATTACACACACACACCACATAGAGACAGGTGCATTACACACACACACACCACATAGAGACAGGTGCATTACACACACACACACACCACATAGAGACAGGTGCATTACATACACACACCACATAGAGACAGGTGCATTACATACACACACCACATAGAGACAGGTGCATTACACACACACACACCACATAGAGACAGGTGCATTACACACACACACACACACACACACCACATAGAGACAGGTGCATTACACACACACACCACATAGAGACAGGTGCATTACACACACACCACATAGAGACAGGTGCATCACACACACACACACACACACACACACACACCACATAGAGACAGGTGCATTACACACACACACACACCACAGAGACAGGTGCATTACACACACAGCATATAGACAGGTGCATTACACACACACACCACATAGAGACAGGTGCATCACACACACACACACCGACCACATAGAAACAGGTGCATTACACACACACACACCATAGAGACAGGTGCATTACACACACACCACATAGAGACAGGTGCATTACACACACACACACCACATAGAGACAGGTGCATTACACACACACATCACATAGAGACAGGTGCATTACACACACACACACCACATAGAGACAGGTGCATTACACACACACCACATAGAGACAGGTGCATTACACACACACACACACACACACCACATAGAGACAGGTGCATTACACACACACACACACACACACACACACACACACACCACATAGAGACAGGTGCATTACACACACACACACACACACACACCACATAGAGACAGGTGCATTACACACACACACACACACACACACCACATAGAGACAGGTGCATTACACACACACACACACACCACATAGAGACAGGTGCATTACACACACACACACACACCACATAGAGACAGGTGCATTACACACACACCACATAGAGACAGGTGCATTACACACACACACCACATAGAGACAGGTGCATTACACACACACACCACATAGAGACAGGTGCATTACACACACACACCACATAGAGACAGGTGCATTACACACACACACCACATAGAGACAGGTGCATTACACACACACACCACATAGAGACAGGTGCATTACACACACACACACACACACCACATAGAGACAGGTGCATTACACACACACACACCACATAGAGACAGGTGCATTACACACACACACCACATAGAGACAGGTGCATTACACACACACACCACATAGAGACAGGTGCATTACACACACACACCACATAGAGACAGGTGCATTACACACACACACCACATAGAGACAGGTGCTTTACACACACACACCACATAGAGACAGGTGCATTACACACACACACACACCACATAGAGACAGGTGCATTACACACACACACACACCACATAGAGACAGGTGCATTACACACACACAGACACACACACCACATAGAGACAGGTGCATTACACACACACACCACATAGAGACAGGTGCATTACACACACACACACACACACACACACCACATAGAGACAGGTGCATTACACACACACACACCACATAGAGACAGGTGCATTACACACACACACACCATAGAGACAGGTGCATTACACACACACACACACACACCATAGAGACAGGTGCATTACACACACACACACCATAGAGACAGGTGCATTACACACACACCACATAGAGACAGGTGCATTACACACACACCACATAGAGGCAGGTGCATTACACACACACCACATAGAGACAGGTGCATTACACACACACATCACATAGAGACAGGTGCATTACACACACACACACCACATAGAGACAGGTGCATTACACACACACCACATAGAGACAGGTGCATTACACACACACACCACATAGAGACAGGTGCATTACACACACACACACACCACATAGAGACAGGTGCATTACACACACACCACAGAGACAGGTGCGTTACACACACACACACACACCACATAGAGACAGGTGCATTACACACACACATCACAGAGACAGGTGCATTACACACACCACATAGAGACAGGTGAATTACACACACACACACACACACCACATAGAGACAGGTGCATTACACACACACCACATAGAGACAGGGGCATTACACACACACACACACCACATAGAGACAGGTGCATTACACACACACACACCACATAGAGACAGGGGCATTACACACACACACACACACACACACACACACACACACCACATAAAGACAGGTGCATTACACACACACACACACACACCACATAGAGACAGGTGCATCACACACACACCACATAGAGACAGGTGCATCACACACACACACACACCACATAGAGACAGGTGCATCACACACACACACACCACATAGAAACAGGTGCATTACACACACACCATAGAGACAGGTGCATTACACACACACACCACATGGAGACAGCTGCACCACACACACACACACCACATAGAGACAGGTGCATTACACACACACACACCACATAGAGACAGGTGCATTACACACACACACACACCACATAGAGACAGGTGCATTACACACACACACCACATAGAGACAGGTGCATTACACACACACACACCACATAGAGACAGGTGCATTACACACACACACACAGACCACATAGAGACAGGTGCATTACACACACACACACACACACCACATAGAGACAGGTGCATTACACACACACACCACATAGAGACAGGTGCATTACACACACACACACACACACCACATAGAGACAGCTGCATCACACACACACACACACACACACACACACACACATACACCACATAGAGACAGGTGCATTACACACACACACCACATAGAGACAGGTGCATTACACACACACACCATAGAGACAGGTGCATCACACACACACACACACACACCACATAGAGACAGGTGCATTACACAAACACCATAGAGACAGGTGCATTACACACACACCATAGAGACAGGTGCATCACACACACACACACACACACCACATAGAGACAGGTGCATTACACACACACACCACATAGAGACAGGTGCATTACACACACACCACATAGAGACAGGTGCATTACACACACACACCACATAGAGACAGGTGCATTACACACACACACACACCACATAGAGACAGGTGCATTACACACACATACACACACACCACATAGAGACAGGTGCATTACACACACACACACCATAGAGACAGGTGCATTACACACACACCACATAGAGACAGGTGCATTACACACACACACACACACACACACACACCACATAGAGACAGGTGCATTACACACACACACACACCACATAGAGACAGGTGCATTACACACACACACCACATAGAGACAGGTGCATTACACACACACACCACATAGAGACAGGTGCATTACACACACACACCACATAGAGACAGGTGCATCACACACACACACCACATAGAGACAGGTGCATTACACACACACACCACATAGAGACAGGTGCATTACACACACACACACCACATAGAGACAGGTGCATTACACACACACACACACACACCACATAGAGAGAGGTGCATTACACACACACACACACACCACATAGAGACAGGTGCATTACACACACACACACACCACAGAGAGACAGGTGCATTACACACACACCACATAGAGACAGGTGCATTACACACACACCACATAGAGACAGGTGCATCACACACACACACACACACCACATAGAGACAGGTGCATTACACACACACACCACATAGAGACAGGTGCATCACACACACACACACACACACCACATAGAGACAGGTGCATTACACACACCACATAGAGACAGGTGCAGCACACACACACACCACATAGAGACAGGTGCATTACACACACACACACACCACATAGAGACAGGTGCATTACACACACACACCACATAGAGACAGGTGCATTACACACACACCACATAGAGACAGGTGCATTACACACACACCACATAGAGACAGGTGCATTACACACACACACACACACCACATAGAGACAGGTGCATTACACACACACACCACATAGAGACAGGTGCATTACACACACACACCACATAGAGACAGGTGCATTACACACACACACCACATACAGACAGGTGCATTACACACACACACCACATACAGACAGGTGCATTACACACACACACCACATAGACAGTTGCATTACACACACACACACCACAGAGAGACAGGTGCATTACACACACACACACACACACACACACACACACACCACATAGAGACAGGTGCATTACACATACACACCACAGAGAGACAGGTGCATTACACACACACCACATAGAGACAGTTGCATCAGACACACACACACCACATAGAGACAGGTGCATTACACACACACCACATAGAGACAGGTGCATCACACAAACACACACACACCACATAGAGACAGGTGCATCACACACACACACACACAGGTGCATCACACAAACACACACACACACACCACATAGAGACAGGTGCATCACACACACACACACACACACACACACACCACATAGAGACAAGTGCATTACACACACACACCACATAGACAGGTGCACCACACACACACACACACACACACCATAGAGACAGGTGCATCACACACACACACACACACACCACATAGAGACAGGTGCCTTACACACACACACCACATAGAGACAGGTGCATTACACACACACACCACATAGAGACAGGTGCGTCACACAAACACACACACACCACATAGAGACAGGTGCATTACACACACACACCACATAGAGACAGGTGCATTACACACACACACACCACATAGAGACAGGTGCATTACACACACACACCACATAGAGACAGGTGCATTACACAAACACACACACACCACATAGAGACAGGTGCATCACACACACACACACACCACATAGAGACAGGTGCATTACACACACACCACATAGAGACAGGTGCATCACACACACACACACACACACACCACATAGAGACAGGTGCATTACACACACAGCATATAGAGACAGGTGCATCACACACACACACACCTTAGGGATAGGTGCATTACACACACACACACACCACATAGAGACAGGTGCATTACACACACACATCACATAGAGACAGGTGCATTACACACACACATCACATAGAGACAGGTGCATTACACACACACACACACACACACACACACCACATAGAGACAGGTGCATTACACACACACACCACATAGAGACAGGTGCATTACACACACACATCACATAGACAGTTGCATTACACACACACACACACCACAGAGACAGGTGCATTACACACACACACACACACACACACACCACATAGAGACAGGTGCATTACACATACACACCACAGAGAGACAGGTGCATTACACACACACAACATAGAGACAGTTGCATCACACACACACACACACCACATACAGACAGGTGCATTACACACACACCACATAGAGACAGGTGCATTACACACACACCACATAGAGACAGGTGCATCACACACACACACCACAGAGACAGGTGCATTACACACACAGCATATAGACAGGTGCATTACACACACACACCACATAGAGACAGGTGCATCACACACACACACACCACATAGAGACAGGTGCATTACACACACACACCATAGAGACAGGTGCATTACACACACACACACACACCACATAGAGACAGGTGCATTACACACACACACACACACACCACATAGAGACAGGTGCATTACACACACACACACCATAGAGACAGGTGCATTACACACACACACACACAGACACACCACATAGAGACAGGTGCATTACACACACACACACACACACCACATAGAGACAGGTGCATTACACACACACACCACATAGAGACAGGTGCATTACACACACACACCACATAGAGACAGGTGCATTACACACACACACACACACACACACCACATAGAGACAGGTGCGTTACACACACACACACACACCACATAGAGACAGGTGCATTACACACACACACCACATAGAGACAGGTGCATTACACACACACACACCACATAGAGACAGGTGCATTACACACACACATCACAGAGACAGGTGCATTACACACACACCACATAGAGACAGGTGCATTACACACACACACACACACACACCATAGAGACAGGTGCATTACACACACACACACACCACATAGAGACAGGTGCATTACACACACACACACCATAGAGACAGGTGCATTACACACACACCACATAGAGACAGGTGCATTACACACACACACACACACACACACCATAGAGACAGGTGCATTACACACACACACACCATAGAGACAGGGGCATTACACACACACACACACACCACATAGAGACAGGGGCATTACACACACACACACACACACCACATAGAGACAGGTGCATTACACACACACACACCACATAGAGACAGGGGCATTACACACACACACACACACACACACACACCACATAGAGACAGGTGCATTACACACACACACCACATAGAGACAGGTGCATTACACACACACCACATAGAGACAGGTGCATTACACACGCACACCACATAGAGACAGGTGCATCACACACACACACCACATAGAGACAGGTGCATTACACACACACACACACACACACCACATAGAGACAGCTGCACCACACACACACACACCACATAGAGACAGGTGCATTACACACACACACACACCACATAGAGACAGGTGCATTACACACACACACACCACATAGAGACAGGTGCATCACACAAACACACACACACACACACCACATAGAGACAGGTGTATCACACACACACACACACACACACCACATAGAGACAGGTGCATTACACACACACACACACACACCACATAGAGACAGGTGCATTACACACACACACACCACATAGAGACAGGTGCATTACACACACACACACACACCACATAGAGACAGGTGCATTACACACACACACACACACACACCACATAGAGACAGGTGCATCACACACACACCACATAGAGACAGGTGCATTACACACACACACACCATAGAGACAGGGGCATTACACACACACACACACACCACATAGAGACAGGTGCATCACACAAACACACACACACACACCACATAGAGACAGGTGCATTACACACACACACACACCACATAGAGACAGGTGCATTACACACACACACAACACCACATAGAGACAGGTGCATTACACACACACACCACATAGAGACAGGTGCATCACACAAACACACACACACACACACCACATAGAGACAGGTGCATCACACACACACCACATAGAGACAGGTGCATTACACACACACACCACATAGAGACAGGTGCATTACACACACACCACATAGAGACAGGTGCATTACCACAGACCACATAGAGACAGGTGCATCACACACACACACACACACACACCACATAGAGACAGGTGCATCACACAAACACACACACACACACCACATAGAGACAGGTGCATTACACACACACACACACCACATAGAGACAGGTGCATTACACACACACACAACACCACATAGAGACAGGTGCATTACACACACACACCACATAGAGACAGGTGCATCACACAAACACACACACACACCACATAGAGACAGGTGCATCACACACACACCACATAGAGACAGGTGCATTACACACACACACCACATAGAGACAGGTGCATTACACACACACCACATAGAGACAGGTGCATTACCACAGACCACATAGAGACAGGTGCATCACACACACACACACACACACACACACACACCACATAGAGACAGGTGCATCACACACACACACACACCACATAGAGACAGGTGCATTACACACACACACAACACCACATAGAGACAGGTGCATTACACACACACACACACACACACCCCACATAGAGACAGGTGCATTACACACACACACACACACACACACACACACACACACACCACATAGAGACAGGTGCATCACACACACACACACACCACATAGAGACAGGTGCATCACACACACACACCACATAGAGACAGGTGCAATACACACACACACCACATAGAGACAGGTGCATTACACACACACACCACATAGAGACAGGTGCATCACACACACACACACACACACACCACATAGAGACAGGTGCATTACACACACACACCACATAGAGACAGGTGCATCACACACACACACACACCACATAGAGACAGGTGCATTACACACACACACACACCACATAGAGACAGGTGCATTACACACACACCATAGAGACAGGTGCATCACACACACACACACACACACACACACACCACATAGAGACAGGTGCATTACACACACACACCACATAGAGACAGGTGCATTACACACACACACCACATAGACAGGTGCATTACACACACACCACATAGAGACAGGTGCATCACACACACACACACCCCACATAGAGACAGGTGCATTACACACACACACACACCACATAGAGACAGGTGCATCACACACACACACCACATAGACAGGTGCATTACACACACACCACATAGACAGGTGCATTACACACACACCACATAGACAGGTGCATCACACACACACACACACACACACACCACATAGAGACAGGTGCATCACACACACACACCACATAGAGACAGGTGCATTACACACACACACCACATAGAGACAGGTGCATTACACACACACACCACATAGAGACAGGTGCATTACACACACACACACACACACCATAGAGACAGGTGCATTACACACACACACACACACCACATAGAGACAGGTGCATTACACACACACACACCACATAGAGACAGGTGCATTACACACACACACCACATAGAGACAGGTGCATTACACACACACACCACATAGAGACAGGTGCATCACACACACACACACCACATAGAGACAGGTGCATTACACACACCACATAGAGACAGGTGCATTACACACACACCACAGAGACAGGTGCATTACACACACACCACATAGAGACAGGTGCATTACAAACACACACACCACATAGAGACAGGTGCATTACACACACACCATAGAGACAGGTGCATCTCACACACACCACATAGAGACAGGTGCATTACACACACACCACATAGAGACAGGTGCATTACACACACACACCACATAGACAGGTGCATTACAGACACACACACCACAGAGAGACAGGAGCATTACACACACACACACACCACATAGAGACAGGTGCATTACACATACACACCACAGAGAGACAGGTGCATTACACACACACCACATAGAGACAGGTGCATCACACACACACACCACATAGAGACAGGTGCATTACACACACACACACAGGTGCATCACACAAACACACACACACACCACATAGAGACAGGTGCATAACACACACACACACACAGGTGCATCACACAAACACACACACACACCACATAGAGACAGGTGCATCACACACACACACACACACACACACACACACACCACATAGAGACAGGTGCATTACACACACACCACATAGACAGGTGCATCACACACACAAACACACACCATAGAGACAGGTGCATCACACACACACACACACACACCACATAGAGACAGGTGCATTACACACACACACCACATAGAGACAGGTGCATTACACACACACACCACATAGAGACAGGTGCATTACACACACACACCACATAGAGACAGGTGCATCGCACAAACACACACACACCACATAGAGACAGGTGCATTACACACACACACCACATAGAGACAGGTGCATTACACACACACCACATAGAGACAGGTGCATTACACACACACACACACACCACATAGAGACAGGTGCATCACACACACACACACACCAAAGAGACAGGTGCATTACAGACACAGCATAGAGACAGGTGCATTACACACACACACCACATAGAGACAGGTGCATTACACACACACCAGATAGAGACAGGTGCATCACACACACACACACACACACACACCACATAGAGACAGGTGCATTACACACACACATAACATAGAGACAGGTGCATTACACACACACACCACATAGAGACAGGTGCATTACACACACACCACATAGAGACAGGTGCATTACACACACACACACCACATAGAGACAGGTGCATTACACACACACCACATAGAGACAGGTGCATTACACACACACACACACACACAACATAGAGACAGGTGCATTACACACACACACACACACACACCACATAGAGACAGGTGCATTACACACACACACACACACACACACACACACACACACACACACACACACCATAGAGACAGGTGCATTACACACACACACACACACCATAGAGACAGGTGCATTACACACACACCACATAGAGACAGGTGCATTACACACACACATCACATAGAGACAGGTGCATTACACACACACACATCAAATAGAGACAGGTGCATTACACACACACACACCACATAGAGACAGGTGCATTACACACACACACCACATAGAGACAGGTGCATTACACACACACACACACACACACCACATAGAGACAGGTGCATTACACACACACCATAGAGACAGGTGCATTACACACACACACACACACACACCACATAGAGACAGGTGCATTACACACACACACACCCCACATAGAGACAGCTGCACCACACACACACACCACATAGAGACAGGTGCATTACACACACACACACCACATAGAGACAGGTGCATTACACACACACACCACATAGAGACAGGTGCATTACACACACACACACACCACATAGAGACAGGTGCATTACACACACACACCACATAGAGACATGTGCATTACACACACACACACACACCACATAGAGACAGGTGCATTACACACACACACACACACACACACACACCACATAGAGACAGCTGCATTACACACACACACACCATAGAGACAGGTGCATTACACACACACACACCATAGAGACAGGTGCATTACACACACACACACCATAGAGACAGGTGCATTACACACACACCACATAGAGACAGGTGCATTACACACACACACCACATAGAGACAGGTGCATTACACACACACCACATAGAGACAGGTGCATTACACACACACACACACACACACCACATAGAGACAGGTGCATTACACACACACACACCACATAGAGACAGGTGCATTACACACACACACACACACCACATAGAGACAGGTGCATTACACACACACACCACATAGAGACAGGTGCATTACACACACACACACACACACCACATAGAGACAGGTGCGTTACACACACACACACACCACATAGAGACAGGTGCATTACACACACACACCACATAGAGACAGGTGCATTACACACACACACACACCACATAGAGACAGGTGCATTACACACACACACCACATAGAGACAGGTGCATTACACACACACACACACACACACCACATAGAGACAGGTTGCATTACACACACACACACACACACACACACCATAGAGACAGGTGCATTACACACACACACCACATAGAGACAGGTGCATTACACACACCACATAGAGACAGGTGCATTACACACACACACACACCACATAGAGACAGGTGCATTACACACACATACACACACACCACATAGAGACAGGTTGCATTACACACACACACACACACACACCATAGAGACAGGTGCATTACACACACACCACATAGAGACAGGTGCATTACACACACACACACACACACACCACATAGAGACAGGTTGCATTACACACACACACACACACACACACACACACACCATAGAGACAGGTGCATTACACACACACACACATAGAGACAGGTGCATTACACACACACACACAAACACACCACATAGAGACAGGTGCATTACACACACACACACACACACACACCACATAGAGACAGGTGCATTACACACACACACCACATAGAGACAGGTGCATCACACACACACACACCACATAGAGACAGGTTCATTACACACACACCATAGAGACAGGTGCATTACACACACAAACACACACCACATAGACAGGTGCATTACACACACACACACCACATAGAGACAGCTGCACCACACACACACACCACATATAGACAGGTGCATTACACACACACACACCACATAGAGACAGGTGCATTACACACACACACACACACCACATAGAGACAGGTGCATTACACACACACACCACATAGAGACAGGTGCATTACACACACACACACACCACATAGAGACAGGTGCATTACACACACACACCACAGAGAGACAGGTGCATTACACACACACACACACCACATAGAGACAGGTGCATTACACACACACACACCACATAGAGACAGGTGCAGTACACACACACACACCACATAGAGACAGGTGCATCACACAAACACCACATAGAGACAGGTGCATCACACACACACACACACACCACATAAAGACAGGTGCATTACACACACACCACATAGAGACAGGTGCATTACACACACACACACACACACCATAGAGACAGGTGCATTACACACACACACCACATAGAGACAGGTGCATTACACACACACACACAAACACACCACATAGAGACAGGTGCATTACACACACACACACACCACATAGAGACAGGTGCATTACCACACACCACATAGAGACAGGTGCATCACACACACACCACATAGAGACCGGTGCATTACACGCACACACCACATAGAGACAGGTGCATCACACACACACACACCACATAGAGACAGGTGCATTACACACACCACATAGAGACAGGTGCATTACACACACACACACCACATAGAGACAGGGGCATTACACACACACACACCACATAGAGACAGGTGCATTACACACACACACACACCACATAGAGACAGGTGCATTACACACACACACACACACCACATAGAGACAGGTGCATTACACACACACAAACACCACATAGAGACCGGTGCATTACACACACACCATAGAGACAGGTGCATCACACACACACACACACACACACACCCCACAGAGACAGGTGCATTACACACACACCACATAGAGACAGGTGCATTACACACACACACCACATAGAGACAGGTGCATTACACACACACACCACATAGAGACAGGTGCATTACACAAACACCATAGAGACAGGTGCATTACACACACACCATAGAGACAGGTGCATCACACACACACACACACACACACCACATAGAGACAGGTGCATTACACACACACACACCACATAGAGACAGGTGCATTACACACACACACCACATAGAGACAGGTGCATCATACACACACACACACACACACCACATAGAGACAGGTGCATTACACACACACACACCACAGACAGATGCATTACACACACACCACATAGAGACAGGTGTATTACACACACACACACACACACACCATAGAGACAGGTGCATTACACACACACACCACATAGAGACAGGTGCATTACACACACACACACACCACATAAAGACAGGTGCATTACACACACACACCACATAGAGACAGGTGCATTACACACACACACACACACACCACATAGAGACAGGTGCATTACACACACACACCACATAGAGACAGGTGCATTACACACACACATCACATAGAGACAGGTGCATTACACACACACATCACATAGAGACAGGTGCATTACACACACACACCACATAGAGACAGGTGCATTACACACACATACACACACACCACATAGAGACAGGTGCATTACACACACACACACACCATAGAGACAGGTGCATTACACACACACCACATAGAGACAGGTGCATTACACACACACCACATAGAGACAGGTGCATCACACACACACACACTCAAACACACCACAGAGAGACAGGTGCATTACACACACACACACCACATAGAGACAGGGGCATTACACACACACACACACACACACACACACCACATAGAGACAGGTGCATTACACACACACACACCACATAGAGACAGGTGCATTACACACACACCACATAGACAGGTGCATTACACACACACCACATAGAGACAGGTGCATTACACACACACCACATAGAGACAGGTGCATCACACACACACACACCACATAGAGACAGGTGCATTACACACACACCATAGAGACAGGTGCATTACACACACACACACACACACACACACACACACACCACATAGAGACAGCTGCACCACACACACACAACACATAGAGACAGGTGCATTACACACACACACACCACATAGAGACAGGTGCATTACACACACACACACACACACACACACCATAGAGACAGGTGCATTACACACACACACACACACACACACACCACATAGAGACAGGTGCATCACACACACACACACACCACATAGAGACAGGTGCATTACACACACACACACACCACATAGAGACAGGTGCATTACACACACACCACATAGAGACAGGTGCATTACACACACACACACCACAGAGAGACAGGTGCATTACACACACACCACATAGAGACAGGTGCATCACACACACACACACACACCACATAGAGACAGGTGCATTACACACACACACACACACACCACATAGAGACAGGTGCATTACACACACAAACACCACATAGAGACAGGTGCATCACACAAACACCAAATAGAGACAGGTGCATCACACACACACACACACACACACACACACACACACACACACCACATAGAGACAGGTGCATTACACACACACACACACACACCACATAGAGACAGGTGCATTACACGCACACACCACATAGAGACAGGTGCATCACACACACACACCACATTGAGACAGGTGCATCACACACACACACACAAACACACCACATAGACAGGTGCATTACACACAAACACACCACATAGAGACAGGGGCATTACACACACACACACACCACATAGAGACAGGTGCATCACACACACACCACATAGAGACAGGTGCATTACACACACACACACCACATACAGACAGGTGCATTACACACACACCACATAGAGACAGGTGCATCACACACACACACACACACCACATAGAGACAGGTGCATTACACGCACACACCACATAGAGACAGGTGCATCACACACACACACCACATTGAGACAGGTGCATTACACACACACCATAGAGACAGGTGCATCACACACACACACACCACATAGAGACAGGTGCATTACACACACACCACATAGAGACAGGTGCATTACACACACACACCACATAGAGACAGGTGCATTACACAAACACCATAGAGACAGGTGCATTACACACACACCATAGAGACAGGTGCATCACACACACACACCACATAGAGACAGGTGCATTACACACACACACCACATAGACAGGTGCATTACACACACATGACATAGAGACAGGTGCATCACACACACACACACACACCCCACATAGAGACAGGTGCATTACGCACACACACACACACCACATAGAGACAGGTGCATTACACACACACACCACATAGAGACAGGTGCATCACACACACAAACACACACACACCACATAGAGACAGGTGCATTACACACACACACACACACACCACATAGAGACAGGTGCATCACACACACACACACACACCACATAGAGACAGGTGCATCACACACACACACACACCACATAGAGACAGGTGCATTACACACACACCACATAGAGACAGGTGCATTACACACACACACAACATAGAGACAGGTGCATTACACACACACACACACACACACCACATAGAGACAGGTGCATTACACTCACACACACACCACATAGAGACAGGTGCATTACACACACACACACCACATAGAGACAGGTGCATTACACACACACACCACATAGAGACAGGTGCATTACACACACACACACCATAGAGACAGGTGCATTACACACACACACACCACATAGAGACAGGTGCATTACACACACACACACACACACCACATAGACAGGTGCACCACACACACACACACACACACACACACACACACACACCATAGAGACAGGTGCATTACACACAAACACACACACACACCACATAGAGACAGGTGCATTACACACACACACACACACCACATAGAGACAGGTGCATTACACACACACACATCACATAGAGACAGGTGCATTACACACACACACCACAAAGAGACAGGTGCATTACACACACACACACACACACCACATAGAGACAGGTGCATTACACACACACATCACATAGAGACAGGTGCATTACACACACACACACCACATAGAGACAGGTGCATTACACACACACACCACATAGAGACAGGTGCATTACACAAACACCATAGAGACAGGTGCATTACACACACACCATAGAGACAGGTGCATTACACACACACCACATAGAGACAGGTGCATTACACACACACCACATAGACAGGTGCATTACACACACACCACATAGAGACAGGTGCATCACACACACACACACACACCCCACATAGAGAAAGGTGCATTACACACACACACACCACATACAGACAGGTGCATCACACACACACACCACATAGACAGGTGCATTACACACACACCACATAGACAGGTGCATCACACACACACACCACATAGAGACAGGTGCATCACACACACACACACCACATAGAGACAGGTGCATTACACACACACCACATAGACAGGTGCATCACACACACACACACCACATAGAGACAGGTGCATCACACACACACCACATAGAGACAGGTGCATTACACACACACCACATAGAGACAGTTGCATTACACACACACAGACACCATAGAGACAGGTGCATTACACACACACACCACATAGAGACAGGTGCATTACACACACACACACACACACACCACATAGAGAAAGGTGCATTACACACACACACACACACCATAGAGACAGGTGCATTACACACACACCACATAGAGACAGGTGCATTACACACACACCACATAGAGACAGGTGCATCACACACACACACACAAACACACCACATAGACAGGTGCATTACACACAAACACACCACATAGAGACAGGGGCATTACACACACACCACATAGAGACAGGTGCATCACACACACACCACATAGAGACAGGTGCATTACACACACACACACCACATACAGACAGGTGCATTACACACACACCACATAGAGACAGGTGCATTACACACACACCACATAGAGACAGGTGCATCACACAAACACACACACACCACATAGAGACAGGTGCATCACACACACACACAGGTGCATCACACAAACACATACACACACACACACCACATAGAGACAGGTGCATCACACACACACACACCACATAGAGACAGGTGCATTACACACACACACCACATAGACAGGTGCACCACACACACACACACACACACACACACCATAGAGAGGTGCATCACACACACACACACCACATAGAGACAGGTGCATTACACACACACACCACATAGAGACAGGTGCATTACACACACACACCACATAGAGACAGGTGCGTCACACAAACACACACACACCACATAGAGACAGGTGCATTACACACACACACCACATAGAGACAGGTGCATTACACACACACACACACACCACATAGAGACAGGTGCATTACACAAACACACACACACCACATAGAGACAGGTGCATCACACACACACACACACACCACATAGAGACAGGTGCATTACACACACACCACATAGAGACAGGTGCATCACACACACACACACACACACCACATAGAGACAGGTGCATTACACACACACACACACACACACACCACAGAGACAGGTGCATTACACACACAGCATATAGAGACAGGTGCATCACACACACACACACCACATAGAGACAGGTGCATTACACACACACACACCATAGGGATAGGTGCATTACACACACACCACATAGAGACAGGTGCATTACACACACACACCACATAGAGACAGGTGCATTACACACACACATCACATAGAGACAGGTGCATTACACACACACACACACCACATAGAGACAGGTGCATTACACACACACACACACACACACACACACACACACACACACACACCACATAGAGACAGGTGCATTACACACACACCACATAGAGACAGGTGCATCACACACACACACACACACACCACATAGAGACAGGTGCATTACACACACACACACACACACACACCACAGAGACAGGTGCATTACACACACAGCATATAGACAGGTGCATTACACACACACACCACATAGAGACAGGTGCATCACACACACACACACACCACATAGAGACAGGTGCATTACACACACACACACACCATAGAGACAGGTGCATTACACACACACACACACCATAGAGACAGGTGCATTACACACACACATCACATAGAGACAGGTGCATTACACACACACATCACATAGAGACAGGTGCATTACACACACACACCACATAGAGACAGGTGCATTACACACACACACACACACCACATAGAGACAGGTGCATTACACACACACACACACACACCACATAGAGACAGGTGCATTACACACACACACACCACATAGAGACAGGTGCATTACACACACACACCACATAGAGACAGGTGCATTACACACACACACCACATAGAGACAGGTGCATTACACACACACACCACATAGAGACAGGTGCATTACACACACACACACACACACACCACATAGAGACAGGTGCATTACACACACACACACACCACATAGAGACAGGTGCATTACACACACACACACACCACATAGAGACAGGTGCATTACACACACACACACACACCACATAGAGACAGGTGCATTACACACACACACACCACATAGAGACAGGTGCATTACACACACACACACACCATAGAGACAGGTGCATTACACACACACACACACCATAGAGACAGGTGCATTACACACACACCACATAGAGACAGGTGCATTACACACACACCACATAGAGACAGGTGCATTACACACACACACCACATAGAGACAGGTGCATTACACACACACACCACATAGAGACAGGTGCATTACACACACACACACCATAGAGACAGGTGCATTACACACACACCACATAGAGACAGGTGCATTACACACACACCACATAGAGACAGGTGCATTACACACACACATCACATAGAGACAGGTGCATTACACACACACACCACATAGAGACAGGTGCATTACACACACACCACATAGAGACAGGTGCATTACACACACACACCACATAGAGACAGGTGCATTACACACACACACACCACATAGAGACAGGTGCATTACACACACACACCACATAGAGACAGGTGCGTTACACACACACACCACATAGAGACAGGTGCATTACACACACACACCACATAGAGACAGGTGCATTACACACACACACACACACACACACACCACATAGAGACAGGTGCATTACACACACACATCACAGAGACAGGTGCATTACACACACACCACATAGAGACAGGTGCATTACACACACACACACCATAGAGACAGGTGCATTACACACACACACCACATAGAGACAGGTGCATTACACACACACACACACACCACATAGAGACAGGTGCATTACACACACACACACCATAGAGACAGGTGCATTACACACACACCACATAGAGACAGGTGCATTACACACACACACACACCATAGAGACAGGTGCATTACACACACACACACACCACATAGAGACAGGGGCATTACACACACACACACACACCACATAGAGACAGGTGCATTACACACACACACACCACATAGAGACAGGGGCATTACACACACACACACACACACCACATAGAGACAGGTGCATTACACACACACACCACATAGAGACAGGTGCATTACACACACACACCACATAGAGACAGGTGCATTACACACACACACCACATAGAGACAGGTGCATTACACACGCACACCACATAGAGACAGGTGCATTACACACACACACACACACACCACATAGAGACAGGTGCATTACACACACACAAACACACCACATAGAGACCGGTGCATTACACACACACCATAGAGACAGGTGCATCACACACACACACACACAGAGACAGGTGCATTACACACACACCACATAGAGACAGGTGCATTACACACACACACACACACCACATAGAGACAGGTGCATTACACAAACACCATAGAGACAGGTGCATTACACACACACCATAGAGACAGGTGCATCACACACACACACACACACACACCACATAGAGACAGGTGCATTACACACACACACACCACATAGAGACAGGTGCATTACACACACACACACACCACATAGAGACAGGTGCATCATACACACACACACACACACACACACACACACACCACATAGAGACAGGTGCATTACACACACACACACCACAGACAGATGCATTACACACACACCACATAGAGACAGGTGCATTACACACACACACACCATAGAGACAGGTGCATTACACACACACACCACATAGAGACAGGTGCATTACACACACACACACACACACACCACATAAAGACAGGTGCATTACACACACACACCACATAGAGACAGGTGCATTACACACACACACACACACACCACATAGAGACAGGTGCATTACACACACACATCACATAGAGACAGGTGCATTACACACACACCACATAGAGACAGGTGCATTACACACACACACCACATAGAGACAGGTGCATTACACACACATACACACACACCACATAGAGACAGGTGCATTACACACACACACACACACCATAGAGACAGGTGCATTACACACACACCACATAGAGACAGGTGCATTACACACACACCACATAGAGACAGGTGCATCACACACACACACACACACACACACACCACATAGAGACAGGTGCATTGCACACACACCACATAGAGACAGGGGCATTACACACACACACACACACACACACACACACACACCACATAGAGACAGGTGCATTACACACACACACCACATAGAGACAGGTGCATTACACACACACACCACATAGAGACAGGTGCATTACACACACACACCACATAGAGACAGGTGCATTACACACGCACACCACATAGAGACAGGTGCATTACACACACACACACACACACACACACACCACATAGAGACAGGTGCATTACACACACACAAACACACCACATAGAGACCGGTGCATTACACACACACCATAGAGACAGGTGCATCACACACACACACACACACACACACCCCACAGAGACAGGTGCATTACACACACACCACATAGAGACAGGTGCATTACACACACACACACACACCACATAGAGACAGGTGCATTACACAAACACCATAGAGACAGGTGCATTACACACACACCATAGAGACAGGTGCATCACACACACACACACCACATAGAGACAGGTGCATTACACACACACACACACCACATAGAGACAGGTGCATTACACACACACCACATAGACAGGTGCATTACACACACACCACATAGAGACAGGTGCATTACACACACACCACATAGAGACAGGTGCATCACACACACACACACCACATAGAGACAGGTGCATTACACACACACCATAGAGACAGGTGCATTACACACACACACACACACACCACATAGAGACAGCTGCACCACACACACACACACCACATAGAGACAGGTGCATTACACACACACACACCACATAGAGACAGGTGCATTACACACACACACACACACACACCATAGAGACAGGTGCATTACACACACACACACACACACACACACACACACACCACATAGAGACAGGTGCATTACACACACACACACCACATAGAGACAGGTGCATTACACACACACACCACATAGAGACAGGTGCATTACACACACACACACACCACATAGAGACAGGTGCATTACACACACACCACATAGAGACAGGTGCATTACACACACACACCACAGAGAGACAGGTGCATTACACACACACCACATAGAGACAGGTGCATCACACACACACACACACCACATAGAGACAGGTGCATTACACACACACACACACCACATAGAGACAGGTGCATTACACACACAAACACCACATAGAGACAGGTGCATCACACAAACACCAAATAGAGACAGGTGCATCACACACACACACACACACACACACACACACACACACACACACACACACAACATAGAAACAGGTGCATTACACACACACCACATAGAGACAGGTGCATTACACACACACACACCACATAGAGACAGGTGCATTACCACACACCACATAGAGACAGGTGCATCACACACACACACACACACACACCACATAGAGACAGGTGCATTACACGCACACACCACATAGAGACAGGTGCATCACACACACACACCACATAGAGACAGGTGCATTACACACACACCATAGAGACAGGTGCATCACACACACACACACACACACACACCACATAGAGACAGGTGCATTACACACACACCACATAGAGACAGCTGCATTACACACACACACCACAGAGACAGGTGCATTACACACACACCATAGAGACAGGTGCATCACACACACACACACACCACATAAAGACAGGTGCATTACACACACACACCACATAGAGACAGGTGCATTACACACACACACCACATAGAGACAGGTGCATTACACACACACACCACATAGAGACAGGTGCATTACACACGCACACCACATAGAGACAGGTGCATTACACACACACACACACACACACACACCACATAGAGACAGGTGCATTACACACACACAAACACACCACATAGAGACAGGTGCATTACACACACACCACATAGAGACAGGTGCATTACACACACACCATAGAGACAGGTGCATTACACACACACCACATAGAGACAGGTGCATTACACACACACACACACCATAGAGACAGGTGCATTACACACACACAGACACACCACATAGAGACAGGTGCATTACACACACACACACACACACACCACATAGAGACAGGTGCATTACACACACACACCACATAGACAGGTGCACCACACACACACACACACCATAGAGACAGGTGCATTACACACAAACACACACACACACCACATAGAGACAGGTGCATTACACACACACACACACACACACACACACCACATAGAGACAGGTGCATTACACACACACATCACATAGAGACAGGTGCATTACACACACACACCACAAAGAGACAGGTGCATTACACACACACACACACACCACATAGAGACAGGTGCATTACACACACACATCACATAGAGACAGGTGCATTACACACACACACACCACATAGAGACAGGTGCATTACACACACACCATAGAGACAGGTGCATTACACACACACCATAGAGACAGGTGCATCACACACACACACACACACACACACACACACACACCACAGAGACAGGTGCATTACACACACACCACATAGAGACAGGTGCATTACACACATACACCACATAGACAGGTGCATTACACACACACCACATAGAGACAGGTGCATTACACACACACACACCCCACATAGAGACAGGTGCATTACACACACACACACCACATACAGACAGGTGCATCACACACACACACACCACATAGACAGATGCATTACACACACACCACATAGACAGGTGCATCACACACACACACACCACATAGAAACAGGTGCATCACACACACACACACACCACATAGAGACAGGTGCATTACACACACACCACATAGACAGGTGCATCACACACACACACACACACCACATAGAGACAGGTGCATCACACACACACACACCACATAGAGACAGGTGCATTACACACACATACACACACCATAGAGACAGGTGCATTACACACACACACCACATAGAGACAGGTGCATTACACACACACACACACACACACACACCACATAGAGACAGGTGCATTACACACACACATCACATAGAGACAGGTGCATTACACACACACCACATAGAGACAGGTGCATTACACACACACACCACATAGAGACAGGTGCATTACACACACATACACACACACCACATAGAGACAGGTGCATTACACACACACACACACACACACACCATAGAGACAGGTGCATTACACACACACCACATAGAGACAGGTGCATTACACACACACCACATAGAGACAGGTGCATCACACACACACACACAAACACACCACATAGACAGGTGCATTACACACACACACACCACATAGAGACAGGTGCATTACACACACACACACACACCACATACAGACAGGTGCATTACACACACACCACATAGAGACAGGTGCATTACACACACACCACATAGAGACAGGTGCATCACACAAACACACACACACCACATAGAGACAGGTGCATCACACACACACACCACATAGACAGGTGCACCACACACACACACACACCATAGAGACAGGTGCATCACACACACACACACCACATAGAGACAGGTGCATTACACACACACACCACATAGAGACAGGTGCATTACACACACACACCACATAGAGACAGGTGCGTCACACAAACACACACACACCACATAGAGACAGGTGCATTACACACACACACCACATAGAGACAGGTGCATTACACACACACACACCACATAGAGACAGGTGCATTACACACACACACACCACATAGAGACAGGTGCATTACACAAACACACACACACCACATAGAGACAGGTGCATCACACACACACACCACATAGAGACAGGTGCATTACACACACACCACATAGAGACAGGTGCATCACACACACACACACACACACCACATAGAGACAGGTGCATTACACACACACACACACACACTCACACACCAAAGAGACAGGTGCATTACACACACAGCATATAGAGACAGGTGCATCACACACACACACACCACATAGAGACAGGTGCATTACACACACACCACATATTGACAGGTGCATTACACACACACACCACATAGAGACAGGTGCATTACACACACACACACACACCACATAGAGACAGGTGCATTACACACACACCACATAGAGACAGGTGCATCACACACACACACACACCACATAGAGACAGGTGCATTACACACACACACACACACACACACACACCACAGAGACAGGTGCATTACACACACAGCATATAGACAGGTGCATTACACACACACACCACATAGAGACAGGTGCATCACACACACACACACACACACCACATAGAGACAGGTGCATTACACACACACACACACCATAGAGACAGGTGCATTACACACACACATCACATAGAGACAGGTGCATTACACACACACACCACATAGAGACAGGTGCATTACACACACACACCACATAGAGACAGGTGCATTACACACACACCACATAGAGACAGGTGCATTACACACACACACACACACACACCACATAGAGACAGGTGCATTACACACACACACACCACATAGAGACAGGTGCATTACACACACACACACACCACATAGAGACAGGTGTATTACACACACACACCACATAGAGACAGGTGCATTACACACACACACACCACATAGAGACAGGTGCATTACACACACACACCACATAGAGACAGGTGCATTACACACACACACACCACATAGAGACAGGGGCATTACACACACACACACACACACACACCACATAGAGACAGGTGCATTACACACACACACACACACCACATAGAGACAGGTGCATTACACACACACCACATAGAGACAGGTGCATCACACACACACACACACCACATAGAGACAGGTGCATTACACACACACACACACACACACCACAGAGACAGGTGCATTACACACACAGCATATAGACAGGTGCATTACACACACACACCACATAGAGACAGGTGCATCACACACACACACCACATAGAGACAGGTGCATTACACACACACACACACACCATAGAGACAGGTGCATTACACACACACATCACATAGAGACAGGTGCATCACACACACACACACACCACATAGAGACAGGTGCATTACACACACACACACACACACCACATAGAGACAGGTGCATTACACACACACCACATAGAGACAGGTGCATTGCACACACACACACACCACATAGAGACAGGTGCATTACACACACACACACACACACCACATAGAGACAGGTGCATTACACACACACACACACAGACCACATAGAGACAGGTGCATTACACACACACACACACACACAGACCACATAGAGACAGGTGCATTACACACACACACACACACACCACATAGAGACAGGTGCATTACACACACACACCACATAGAGACAGGTGCATTACACACACACACACCACATAGAGACAGGTGCATTACACACACACACACCACATAGAGACAGGTGCATTACACACTCACACACACCACATAGAGACAGGTGCATTACACACTCACACACACCACATAGAGACAGGTGCATTACACACACACACAACACCACATAGAGACAGGTGCATTACACACACACCACATAGAGACAGGTGCATCACACACACACACACACCACATAGAGACAGGTGCATCACACAAACACACACACACACACACCACATAGAGACAGGTGTATCACACACACACACACACCACATAGAGACAGGTGCATTACACACAAACCACATAGAGACAGGTGCATTACACACACACCACATAGAGACAGGTGCATTACCACACACCACATAGAGACAGGTGCATCACACACACACACACACCACATAGAGACAGGTGCATCACACACACACACACCACATAGAGACAGGTGCATTACACACACACACACACACACCACATAGAGACAGGTGCATTACACACACACACACCACATAGAGACAGGTGCATTACACACACACACACACACACACACACATAGAGAGACAGGTGCATTACACACACACACACCACATAGAGACAGGGGCATTACACACACACACACACCACATAGAGACAGGTGCATTACACACACACCACATAGAGACAGGTGCATTACACACGCACACCACATAGAGACAGGTGCATTACACACACACACACAGACCACATAGAGACAGGTGCATTACACACACACACACACAGACCACATAGAGACAGGTGCATTACACACACACACACACACCACATAGAGACAGGTGCATTACACACACACACACACCATAGAGACAGGTGCATTACACACACACACACACACCATAGAGACAGGTGCATTACACACACACACCATAGAGACAGGTGCATTACACACACACCACATAGAGACAGGTGCATTACACACACACCACATAGAGACAGGTGCATTACACACACACATCACATAGAGACAGGTGCATTACACACACACACCACATAGAGACAGGTGCATTACACACACACACCACATAGAGACAGGTGCATTACACACACACACCACATAGAGACAGGTGCATTACACACACACAACACATAGAGACAGGTGCATTACACACACACACACACACCACATAGAGACAGGTGCGTTACACACACACACACACACACACACACACACACACCACATAGAGACAGGTGCATTACACACACACACCACATAGAGACAGGTGCATTACACACACACACACCACATAGAGACAGGTGCATTACACACACACATCACAGAGACAGGTGCATTACACACACACCACATAGAGACAGGTGCATTACACACACACACACACCATAGAGACAGGTGCATTACACACACACACCACATAGAGACAGGTGCATTACACACACACACACACACACCATAGAGACAGGTGCATTACACACACACACACCACATAGAGACAGGGGCATTACACACACACACACACACCACATAGAGACAGGTGCATTACACACACACACACCACATAGAGACAGGGGCATTACACACACACACACACACACACACACCACATAGAGACACGTGCATTACACACACACACCACATAGAGACAGGTGCATTACACACACACCACATAGAGACAGGTGCATTACACACGCACACCACATAGAGACAGGTGCATCACACACACACACACACCACATAGAGACAGGTGCATTACACACACACACACCACATAGAGACAGGTGCATTACACACACACACACCACATAGAGACAGGTGCATTACACACACACACCACATAGAGACAGGTGCATTACACACACACACACACACACACACACCACATAGAGACAGGTGCATTACACACACACACACAGACCACATAGAGACAGGTGCATTACACACACACACACACAGACCACATAGAGACAGGTGCATTACACACACACACACACCACATAGAGACAGGTGCATTACACACACACACCACATAGAGACAGGTGCATTACACACACACACACCACATAGAGACAGGTGCATTACACACTCACACACACCACATAGAGACAGGTGCATTACACACACACACAACACCACATAGAGACAGGTGCATTACACACACACCACATAGAGACAGGTGCATCACACACACACACACACCACATAGAGACAGGTGCATCACACAAACACACACACACACACACACACACCACATAGAGACAGGTGTATCACACACACACACACACACCACATAGAGACAGGTGCATTACACACACACCACATAGAGACAGGTGCATTACACACACACACCACATAGAGACAGGTGCATTACCACACACCACATAGAGACAGGTGCATCACACACACACACACACACACACACCACATAGAGACAGGTGCATCACACACACACACACCACATAGAGACAGGTGCATTACACACACACACACACACACCACATAGAGACAGGTGCATTACACACACACACACACACACACACACCACATAGTGACAGGTGCATTACACACACACACACCACATAGAGACAGGTGCATTACACACACACACACACCACATAGAGACAGGTGCATTACACACACACACACACCACATAGAGACAGGTGCATTACACACACACACAACACCACATAGAGACAGGTGCATTACACACACACACACACAACACCACATAGAGACAGGTGCATTACACACACACACCACATAGAGACAGGTGCATCACACACACACACACACACCACATAGAGACAGGTGCATTACACACACACACACACACCACATAGAGACAGGTGCATTACACACACACCACATAGAGACAGGTGCATCACACAAACACACACACACACACCACATAGAGACAGGTGCATCACACACACACCACATAGAGTCAGGTGCATTACACACACACCACATAGAGACAGGTGCATTACCACAGACCACATAGAGACAGGTGCATCACACACACACACACACACACACACACACACCACATAGAGACAGGTGCATCACACACACACACACCACATAGAGACAGGTGCATTACACACACACACAACACCACATAGAGACAGGTGCATTACACACACACACACCACATAGAGACAGGTGCATTACACACACACACACACACACACACCACATAGAGACAGGTGCATTACACACACACACACACACACCACATAGAGACAGGTGCATTACACACACACACACACACCACATAGAGACAGGTGCATCACACACACACACCACATAGAGAAAGGTGCAATACACACACACACACACACCACATAGAGACAGGTGCATTACACACACACACCACATAGAGACAGGTGCATCACACACACACACACACACACACCACATAGAGACAGGTGCATTACACACACACACCACATAGAGACAGGTGCATCACACACACACACACACCACATAGAGACAGGTGCATTACACACACACACACCACATAGAGACAGGTGCATTACACACACACCATAGAGACAGGTGCATCACACACACACACACCACATAGAGACAGGTGCATTACACAAACACCATAGAGAAAGGTGCATTACACACACACCATAGAGACAGGTGCATCACACACACACACACACACACCACATAGAGACAGGTGCATTACACACACACACCACATAGAGACAGGTGCATTACACACACACACACACCACATAGAGACAGGTGCATTACACACACACATCACATAGAGACAGGTGCATTACACACACACCACATAGAGACAGGTGCATTACACACACACACCACATAGAGACAGGTGCATTACACACACATACACACACACCACATAGAGACAGGTGCATTACACACACACACACACACCATAGAGACAGGTGCATTACACACACACCACATAGAGACAGGTGCATTACACACACACCACATAGAGACAGGTGCATCACACACACACCACATAGAGACAGGTGCATCACACACACACACACAAACACACCACATAGACAGGTGCATTACACACACACACACCACATAGAGACAGGTGCATTACACACACACACACCACATAGAGACAGGTGCATTACACACACACACACCACATAGAGACAGGTGCATTACACAAACACACACACACCACATAGAGACAGGTGCATCACACACACACACCACATAGAGACAGGTGCATTACACACACACCACATAGAGACAGGTGCATCACACACACACACACACACCACATAGAGACAGGTGCATTACACACACACACACACACACTCACACACCAAAGAGACAGGTGCATTACACACACAGCATATAGAGACAGGTGCATCACACACACACACACCACATAGAGACAGGTGCATTACACACACACCACATATTGACAGGTGCATTACACACACACACCACATAGAGACAGGTGCATTACACACACACACACACACCACATAGAGACAGGTGCATTACACACACACCACATAGAGACAGGTGCATCACACACACACACACACCACATAGAGACAGGTGCATTACACACACACACACACACACACACACCACAGAGACAGGTGCATTACACACACAGCATATAGACAGGTGCATTACACACACACACCACATAGAGACAGGTGCATCACACACACACACACACACACCACATAGAGACAGGTGCATTACACACACACACACACCATAGAGACAGGTGCATTACACACACACATCACATAGAGACAGGTGCATTACACACACACACCACATAGAGACAGGTGCATTACACACACACACCACATAGAGACAGGTGCATTACACACACACCACATAGAGACAGGTGCATTACACACACACACACACACACCACATAGAGACAGGTGCATTACACACACACACACCACATAGAGACAGGTGCATTACACACACACACACACCACATAGAGACAGGTGTATTACACACACACACCACATAGAGACAGGTGCATTACACACACACACACCACATAGAGACAGGTGCATTACACACACACACCACATAGAGACAGGTGCATTACACACACACACCACATAGAGACAGGTGCATTACACACACACACACCACATAGAGACAGGTGCATTACACACACACACACCACATAGAGACAGGTGCATTACACACACACACACCACATAGAGACAGGTGCATTACACACACACACACCATAGAGACAGGTGCATTACACACACACCACATAGAGACAGGTGCATTACACACACACACACACACACACACCATAGAGACAGGTGCATTACACACACACACACCACATAGAGACAGGGGCATAACACACACACACACACACACACACACATAGAGACAGGTGCATTACACACACACACACCACATAGAGACAGGGGCATTACACACACACACACACACACACCACATAGAGACAGGTGCATTACACACACACACACACACCACATAGAGACAGGTGCATTACACACACACCACATAGAGACAGGTGCATCACACACACACACACACCACATAGAGACAGGTGCATTACACACACACACACACACACACCACAGAGACAGGTGCATTACACACACAGCATATAGACAGGTGCATTACACACACACACCACATAGAGACAGGTGCATCACACACACACACACACCACATAGAGACAGGTGCATTACACACACACACACACCATAGAGACAGGTGCATTACACACACACATCACATAGAGACAGGTGCATCACACACACACACACACCACATAGAGACAGGTGCATTACACACACACACACACACACCACATAGAGACAGGTGCATTACACACACACACACACCACATAGAGACAGGTGCATTACACACACACACACCACATAGAGACAGGTGCATTACACACACACACACACACACCACATAGAGACAGGTGCATTACACACACACACACACAGACCACATAGAGACAGGTGCATTACACACACACACACACACACAGACCACATAGAGACAGGTGCATTACACACACACACACACACCACATAGAGACAGGTGCATTACACACACACACACCACATAGAGACAGGTGCATTACACACACACACCACATAGAGACAGGTGCATTACACACACACACACCACATAGAGACAGGTGCATTACACACACACACACACCACATAGAGACAGGTGCATTACACACTCACACACACCACATAGAGACAGGTGCATTACACACTCACACACACCACATAGAGACAGGTGCATTACACACACACACAACACCACATAGAGACAGGTGCATTACACACACACCACATAGAGACAGGTGCATCACACACACACACACACCACATAGAGACAGGTGCATCACACAAACACACACACACACACACCACATAGAGACAGGTGTATCACACACACACACACACCACATAGAGACAGGTGCATTACACACAAACCACATAGAGACAGGTGCATTACACACACACCACATAGAGACAGGTGCATTACCACACACCACATAGAGACAGGTGCATCACACACACACACCACATAGAGACAGGTGCATCACACACACACACACCACATAGAGACAGGTGCATTACACACACACACACACACCACATAGAGACAGGTGCATTACACACACACACACCACATAGAGACAGGTGCATTACACACACACACACATAGAGAGACAGGTGCATTACACACACACACACCACATAGAGACAGGGGCATTACACACACACACACACCACATAGAGACAGGTGCATTACACACACACCACATAGAGACAGGTGCATTACACACGCACACCACATAGAGACAGGTGCATTACACACACACACACAGACCACATAGAGACAGGTGCATTACACACACACACACACAGACCACATAGAGACAGGTGCATTACACACACACACACACACACCACATAGAGACAGGTGCATTACACACACACACACACCATAGAGACAGGTGCATTACACACACACACACACACCATAGAGACAGGTGCATTACACACACACACACACCATAGAGACAGGTGCATTACACACACACCACATAGAGACAGGTGCATTACACACACACCACATAGAGACAGGTGCATTACACACACACATCACATAGAGACAGGTGCATTACACACACACACCACATAGAGACAGGTGCATTACACACACACACCACATAGAGACAGGTGCATTACACACACACAACACATAGAGACAGGTGCATTACACACACACACACACACACCACATAGAGACAGGTGCGTTACACACACACACACACACACCACATAGAGACAGGTGCATTACACACACACACCACATAGAGACAGGTGCATTACACACACACACACACCACATAGAGACAGGTGCATTACACACACACACACACACCACATAGAGACAGGTGCATTACACACACACACACACCACATAGAGACAGGTGCATCACACACACACACCACATAGAGAAAGGTGCAATACACACACACACACACACCACATAGAGACAGGTGCATTACACACACACACCACATAGAGACAGGTGCATCACACACACACACACACACACACCACATAGAGACAGGTGCATTACACACACACCACATAGAGACAGGTGCATTACACACACACACACACCATAGAGACAGGTGCATTACACACACACACCACATAGAGACAGGTGCATTACACACACACACACACACACACACACCATAGAGACAGGTGCATTACACACACACACACCACATAGAGACAGGGGCATTACACACACACACACACACACACACCACATAGAGACAGGTGCATTACACACACACACACCACATAGAGACAGGGGCATTACACACACACACACACACACACACACACCACATAGAGACACGTGCATTACACACACACACCACATAGAGACAGGTGCATTACACACACACACCACATAGAGACAGGTGCATTACACACACACCACATAGAGACAGGTGCATTACACACGCACACCACATAGAGACAGGTGCATCACACACACACACACACCACATAGAGACAGGTGCATTACACACACACACACACACCACATAGAGACAGGTGCATTACACACACACACACCACATAGAGACAGGTGCATTACACACACACACCACATAGAGACAGGTGCATTACACACACACACACACACACACACACACACCACATAGAGACAGGTGCATTACACACACACACACAGACCACATAGAGACAGGTGCATTACACACACACACACACAGACCACATAGAGACAGGTGCATTACACACACACACACACACCACATAGAGACAGGTGCATTACACACACACACCACATAGAGACAGGTGCATTACACACACACACACCACATAGAGACAGGTGCATTACACACTCACACACACCACATAGAGACAGGTGCATTACACACACACACAACACCACATAGAGACAGGTGCATTACACACACACCACATAGAGACAGGTGCATCACACACACACACACACCACATAGAGACAGGTGCATCACACAAACACACACACACACACACCACATAGAGACAGGTGTATCACACACACACACACACACCACATAGAGACAGGTGCATTACACACACACCACATAGAGACAGGTGCATTACACACACACCACATAGAGACAGGTGCATTACCACACACCACATAGAGACAGGTGCATCACACACACACACACACACCACATAGAGACAGGTGCATCACACACACACACACCACATAGAGACAGGTGCATTACACACACACACACACACACACACCACATAGAGACAGGTGCATTACACACACACACACACACACCACATAGAGACAGGTGCATTACACACACACACACCACATAGAGACAGGTGCATTACACACACACACACACACACCACATAGAGACAGGTGCATTACACACACACACACACCACATAGAGACAGGTGCATTACACACACACACAACACCACATAGAGACAGGTGCATTACACACACACACAACACCACATAGAGACAGGTGCATTACACACACACACCACATAGAGACAGGTGCATCACACACACACACACACACCACATAGAGACAGGTGCATTACACACACACACACACACCACATAGAGACAGGTGCATTACACACACACCACATAGAGACAGGTGCATCACACAAACACACACACACACACCACATAGAGACAGGTGCATCACACACACACCACATAGAGTCAGGTGCATTACACACACACCACATAGAGACAGGTGCATTACCACAGACCACATAGAGACAGGTGCATCACACACACACACACACACACACACACACACACACCACATAGAGACAGGTGCATCACACACACACACACCACATAGAGACAGGTGCATTACACACACACACAACACCACATAGAGACAGGTGCATTACACACACACACACCACATAGAGACAGGTGCATTACACACACACACACACACACCACATAGAGACAGGTGCATTACACACACACACACACACCACATAGAGACAGGTGCATTACACACACACACACACACCACATAGAGACAGGTGCATTACACACACACACACACCACATAGAGACAGGTGCATCACACACACACACCACATAGAGAAAGGTGCAATACACACACACACACACACCACATAGAGACAGGTGCATTACACACACACACCACATAGAGACAGGTGCATCACACACACACACACACACACACCACATAGAGACAGGTGCATTACACACACACACCACATAGAGACAGGTGCATCACACACACACACACACCACATAGAGACAGGTGCATTACACACACACACACCACATAGAGACAGGTGCATTACACACACACCATAGAGACAGGTGCATCACACACACACACCACATAGAGACAGGTGCATTACACAAACACCATAGAGAAAGGTGCATTACACACACACCATAGAGACAGGTGCATCACACACACACACACACACACCACATAGAGACAGGTGAATTACACACACACACCACATAGAGACAGGTGCATTACACACACACACACACCACATAGAGACAGGTGCATTACACACACACATCACATAGAGACAGGTGCATTACACACACACCACATAGAGACAGGTGCATTACACACACACACCACATAGAGACAGGTGCATTACACACACATACACACACACCACATAGAGACAGGTGCATTACACACACACACACACACACACACACCATAGAGACAGGTGCATTACACACACACCACATAGAGACAGGTGCATTACACACACACCACATAGAGACAGGTGCATCACACACACACACCACATAGAGACAGGTGCATCACACACACACACACAAACACACCACATAGACAGGTGCATTACACACACACACACCACATAGAGACAGGGGCATTACACACACACACCACATAGAGACAGGTGCATTACACACACACACACACACACACACACACACACCACATACAGACAGGTGCATTACACACACACCACATAGAGACAGGTGCATTACACACACACCACATAGAGACAGGTGCATCACACAAACACACACACACCACATAGAGACAGGTGCATTACACACACACACCACATAGACAGGTGCACCACACACACACACACACCATAGAGACAGGTGCATCACACACACACACACCACATAGAGACAGGTGCATTACACACACACACCACATAGACACAGGTGCATTACACACACACACCACATAGAGACAGGTGCGTCACACAAACACACACACACCACATAGAGACAGGTGCATTACACACACACACCACATAGAGACAGGTGCATTACACACACACACACCACATAGACAGGTGCATTACACACACACACACACACACCACATAGAGACAGGTGCATTACACAAACACACACACACCACATAGAGACAGGTGCATCACACACACACACCACATAGAGACAGGTGCATTACACACACACCACATAGAGACAGGTGCATCACACACACACACCACATAGAGACAGGTGCATTACACACACACACACACACACCACAGAGACAGGTGCATTACACACACAGCATATAGAGACAGGTGCATCACACACACACACACCACATAGAGACAGGTGCATTACACACACACCATAGGGATAGGTGCATTACACACACACCACATAGAGACAGGTGCATTACACACACACACACACCACATAGAGACAGGTGCATTACACACACACATCACATAGAGACAGGTGCATTACACACACACACACACACACCACATAGAGACAGGTGCATTACACACACACACACCACATAGAGACAGGTGCATTACACACACACCACATAGAGACAGGTGCATCACACACACAAACACACCACATAGAGACAGGTGCATTACACACACACACACACACACACACACACACCACAGAGACAGGTGCATTACACACACAGCATATAGACAGGTGCATTACACACACACACCACATAGAGACAGGTGCATCACACACACACACCACATAGAGACAGGTGCATTACACACACACACACACACACCACATAGAGACAGGTGCATTATACACACACACCACATAGAGACAGGTGCATTACACACACACCACATAGAGACAGGTGCATTACACACACACACACACACCACATAGAGACAGGTGCATTACACACACACACACCACATAGAGACAGGTGCATTACACACACACACCACATAGAGACAGGTGCATTACACACACACACCACATAGAGACAGGTGCATTACACACACACACCACATAGACAGGTGCATTACACACACACACACCATAGAGACAGGTGCATTACACACACACACACACAGACACACCACATAGAGACAGGTGCATTACACACACACACACACACACACACACACACACACACACACCACATAGAGACAGGTGCATTACACACACACACCACATAGACAGGTGCACCACACACACACACACACCATAGAGACAGGTGCATTACACACAAACACACACACACCACATAGAGACAGGTGCATTACACACACACACACACACACACACCACATAGAGACAGGTGCATTACACACACACATCACATAGAGACAGGTGCATTACACACACACACCACAAAGAGACAGGTGCATTACACACACACACACACACCACATAGAGACAGGTGCATTACACACACACATCACATAGAGACAGGTGCATTACACACACACACACCACATAGAGACAGGTGCATTACACACACACCATAGAGACAGGTGCATTACACACACACCATAGAGACAGGTGCATCACACACACACACACACACACACACACCACATAGAGACAGGTGCATTACACACACACCACATAGAGACAGGTGCATTACACACATACACCACATAGACAGGTGCATTACACACACACCACATAGAGACAGGTGCATCACACACACACACACACCCCACATAGAGACAGGTGCATTACACACACACACACCACATACAGACAGGTGCATCACACACACACACACCACATAGACAGGTGCATTACACACACACCACATAGACAGGTGCATCACACACACACACACCACATAGAGACAGGTGCATCACACACACACACACACCACATAGAGACAGGTGCATTACACACACACCACATAGACAGGTGCATCACACACACACACACCACATAGAGACAGGTGCATCACACACACACACACCACATAGAGACAGGTGCATTACACACACATACACACACCATAGAGACAGGTGCATTACACACACACACCACATAGAGACAGGTGCATTACACACACACACACACACACACACCACATAGAGACAGGTGCATTACACACACACATCACATAGAGACAGGTGCATTACACACACACCACATAGAGACAGGTGCATTACACACACACACCACATAGAGACAGGTGCATTACACACACATACACACACACCACATAGAGACAGGTGCATTACACACACACACACACACACACACACCATAGAGACAGGTGCATTACACACACACCACATAGAGACAGGTGCATTACACACACACCACATAGAGACAGGTGCATCACACACACACACACAAACACACCACATAGACAGGTGCATTACACACACACACACCACATAGAGACAGGTGCATTACACACACACACACACACACACACCACATACAGACAGGTGCATTACACACACACCACATAGAGACAGGTGCATTACACACACACCACATAGAGACAGGTGCATCACACAAACACACACACACCACATAGAGACAGGTGCATCACACACACACACACAGGTGCATCACACAAACACACACACACACACCACATAGAGACAGGTGCATCACACACACACACACACACACACCACATAGAGACAGGTGCATTACACACACACACCACATAGACAGGTGCACCACACACACACACACACCATAGAGACAGGTGCATCACACACACACACACACACCACATAGAGACAGGTGCATTACACACACACACCACATAGAGACAGGTGCATTACACACACACACCACATAGAGACAGGTGCGTCACACAAACACACACACACCACATAGAGACAGGTGCATTACACACACACACCACATAGAGACAGGTGCATTACACACACACACACCACATAGAGACAGGTGCATTACACACACACACACACCACATAGAGACAGGTGCATTACACAAACACACACACACCACATAGAGACAGGTGCATCACACACACACACCACATAGAGACAGGTGCATTACACACACACCACATAGAGACAGGTGCATCACACACACACACACACACCACATAGAGACAGGTGCATTACACACACACACACACACACACACTCACACACCAAAGAGACAGGTGCATTACACACACAGCATATAGAGACAGGTGCATCACACACACACACACCACATAGAGACAGGTGCATTACACACACACCACATATTGACAGGTGCATTACACACACACACCACATAGAGACAGGTGCATTACACACACACACACACACCACATAGAGACAGGTGCATTACACACACACCACATAGAGACAGGTGCATCACACACACACACACACCACATAGAGACAGGTGCATTACACACACACACACACACACACACACACACCACAGAGACAGGTGCATTACACACACAGCATATAGACAGGTGCATTACACACACACACCACATAGAGACAGGTGCATCACACACACACACACACACCACATAGAGACAGGTGCATTACACACACACACACACCATAGAGACAGGTGCATTACACACACACATCACATAGAGACAGGTGCATTACACACACACACCACATAGAGACAGGTGCATTACACACACACACCACATAGAGACAGGTGCATTACACACACACCACATAGAGACAGGTGCATTACACACACACACACACACCACATAGAGACAGGTGCATTACACACACACACACCACATAGAGACAATGCATTACACACACACACACACCACATAGAGACAGGTGTATTACACACACACACCACATAGAGACAGGTGCATTACACACACACACACCACATAGAGACAGGTGCATTACACACACACACCACATAGAGACAGGTGCATTACACACACACACCACATAGAGACAGGTGCATTACACACACACACACCACATAGAGACAGGTGCATTACACACACACACACACCACATAGAGACAGGTGCATTACACACACACACACCATAGAGACAGGTGCATTACACACACACCACATAGAGACAGGTGCATTACACACACACACACACACACCATAGAGACAGGTGCATTACACACACACACACCACATAGAGACAGGGGCATTACACACACACACACACACACACACACATAGAGACAGGTGCATTACACACACACACACCACATAGAGACAGGGGCATTACACACACACACACACACACACACACCACATAGAGACAGGTGCATTACACACACACACACACACCACATAGAGACAGGTGCATTACACACACACACACACCACATAGAGACAGGTGCATTACACACACACACACACACACACCACAGAGACAGGTGCATTACACACACAGCATATAGACAGGTGCATTACACACACACACCACATAGAGACAGGTGCATCACACACACACACACACCACATAGAGACAGGTGCATTACACACACACACACACACCATAGAGACAGGTGCATTACACACACACATCACATAGAGACAGGTGCATCACACACACACACACACACCACATAGAGACAGGTGCATTACACACACACACACACACCACATAGAGACAGGTGCATTACACACACACACACACCACATAGAGACAGGTGCATTACACACACACACACCACATAGAGACAGGTGCATTACACACACACACACACACACACACACCACATAGAGACAGGTGCATTACACACACACACAGACCACATAGAGACAGGTGCATTACACACACACACACACAGACCACATAGAGACAGGTGCATTACACACACACACACACACCACATAGAGACAGGTGCATTACACACACACACCACATAGAGACAGGTGCATTACACACACACACACCACATAGAGACAGGTGCATTACACACACACACACCACATAGAGACAGGTGCATTACACACACACACACCACATAGAGACAGGTGCATTACACACTCACACACACCACATAGAGACAGGTGCATTACACACACACACAACACCACATAGAGACAGGTGCATTACACACACACCACATAGAGACAGGTGCATCACACACACACACACACCACATAGAGACAGGTGCATCACACAAACACACACACACACACACCACATAGAGACAGGTGTATCACACACACACACACACCACATAGAGACAGGTGCATTACACACACACCACATAGAGACAGGTGCATTACACACACACCACATAGAGACAGGTGCATTACCACACACCACATAGAGACAGGTGCATCACACACACACACACACCACATAGAGACAGGTGCATCACACACACACACACCACATAGAGACAGGTGCATTACACACACACACACACACACCACATAGAGACAGGTGCATTACACACACACACACCACATAGAGACAGGTGCATTACACACACACACACACACACACACATATAGAGACAGGTGCATTACACACACACACACACACCACATAGAGACAGGGGCATTACACACACACACACACCACATAGAGACAGGTGCATTACACACACACCACATAGAGACAGGTGCATTACACACGCACACCACATAGAGACAGGTGCATTACACACACACACACAGACCACATAGAGACAGGTGCATTACACACACACACACACAGACCACATAGAGACAGGTGCATTACACACACACACACACACACCACATAGAGACAGGTGCATTACACACACACACACACCATAGAGACAGGTGCATTACACACACACACACACACCATAGAGACAGGTGCATTACACACACACACACACCATAGAGACAGGTGCATTACACACACACCACATAGAGACAGGTGCATTACACACACACCACATAGAGACAGGTGCATTACACACACACATCACATAGAGACAGGTGCATTACACACACACACCACATAGAGACAGGTGCATTACACACACACACCACATAGAGACAGTGCATTACACACACACAACACATAGAGACAGGTGCATTACACACACACACACACACCACATAGAGACAGGTGCGTTACACACACACACACACACACACCACATAGAGACAGGTGCATTACACACACACACCACATAGAGACAGGTGCATTACACACACACACACCACATAGAGACAGGTGCATTACACACACACATCACAGAGACAGGTGCATTACACACACACCACATAGAGACAGGTGCATTACACACACACACACACCATAGAGACAGGTGCATTACACACACACACCACATAGAGACAGGGGCATTACACACACACACACACACACACACACACACCACATAGAGACAGGTGCATTACACACACACACACCACATAGAGACAGGGGCATTACACACACACACACACACCACATAGAGACACGTGCATTACACACACACACCACATAGAGACAGGTGCATTACACACACACACACCACATAGAGACAGGTGCATTACACACACACCACATAGAGACAGGTGCATTACACACGCACACCACATAGAGACAGGTGCATCACACACACACACACACCACATAGAGACAGGTGCATTACACACACACACACACACACACCACATAGAGACAGGTGCATTACACACACACACACCACATAGAGACAGGTGCATTACACACACACACCACATAGAGACAGGTGCATTACACACACACACACACACACACCACATAGAGACAGGTGCATTACACACACACACACAGACCACATAGAGACAGGTGCATTACACACACACACACACAGACCACATAGAGACAGGTGCATTACACACACACACACACACCACATAGAGACAGGTGCATTACACACACACACCACATAGAGACAGGTGCATTACACACACACACACCACATAGAGACAGGTGCATTACACACTCACACACACCACATAGAGACAGGTGCATTACACACACACACAACACCACATAGAGACAGGTGCATTACACACACACCACATAGAGACAGGTGCATCACACACACACACACACCACATAGAGACAGGTGCATCACACAAACACACACACACACACACACACACCACATAGAGACAGGTGTATCACGCACACACACACACACCACATAGAGACAGGTGCATTACACACACACCACATAGAGACAGGTGCATTACACACACACCACATAGAGACAGGTGCATTACCACACACCACATAGAGACAGGTGCATCTCACACACACACACACACACACACACACCACATAGAGACAGGTGCATCACACACACACACACCACATAGAGACAGGTGCATTACACACACACACACACCACATAGAGACAGGTGCATTACACACACACACACACACACACACCACATAGAGACAGGTGCATTACACACACACACACCACATAGAGACAGGTGCATTACACACACACACACACACACCACATAGAGACAGGTGCATTACACACACACACACACCACATAGAGACAGGTGCATTACACACACACAACACCACATAGAGACAGGTGCATTACACACACACACAACACCACATAGAGACAGGAGCATTACACACACACACCACATAGAGACAGGTGCATCACACACACACACACACACCACATAGAGACAGGTGCATTACACACACACACACACACCACATAGAGACAGGTGCATTACACACACACCACATAGAGACAGGTGCATCACACAAACACACACACACACACCACATAGAGACAGGTGCATCACACACACACCACATAGAGTCAGTTGCATTACACACACACCACATAGAGACAGGTGCATTACCACAGACCACATAGAGACAGGTGCATCACACACACACACACACACACACACACACACCACATAGAGACAGGTGCATCACACACACACACACCACATAGAGACAGGTGCATTACACACACACACAACACCACATAGAGACAGGTGCATTACACACACACACACCACATAGAGACAGGTGCATTACACACACACACACACACACACACCACATAGAGACAGGTGCATTACACACACACACACACACCACATAGAGACAGGTGCATTACACACACACACACACACCACATAGAGACAGGTGCATCACACACACACACCACATAGAGAAAGGTGCAATACACACACACACACACCACATAGAGACAGGTGCATTACACACACACACCACATAGAGACAGGTGCATAACACACACACACACACACACACCACATAGAGACAGGTGCATTACACACACACACCACATAGAGACAGGTGCATCACACACACACACACACCACATAGAGACAGGTGCATTACACACACACACACCACATAGAGACAGGTGCATTACACACACACCATAGAGACAGGTGCATCACACACACACACACCACATAGAGACAGGTGCATTACACAAACACCATAGAGAAAGGTGCATTACACACACACCATAGAGACAGGTGCATCACACACACACACACACACACACCACATAGAGACAGGTGCATTACACACACACACCACATAGAGACAGGTGCATTACACACACACACACACCACATAGAGACAGGTGCATTACACACACACATCACATAGAGACAGGTGCATTACACACACACCACATAGAGACAGGTGCATTACACACACACACACACCACATAGAGACAGGTGCATTACACACACATACACACACACCACATAGAGACAGGTGCATTACACACACACACACACACACACACACCATAGAGACAGGTGCATTACACACACACCACATAGAGACAGGTGCATTACACACACACCACATAGAGACAGGTGCATCACACACACACCACATAGAGACAGGTGCATCACACACACACACACAAACACACCACATAGACAGGTGCATTACACACACACACACCACATAGAGACAGGGGCATTACACACACACACCACATAGAGACAGGTGCATTACACACACACACACACACACACCACATACAGACAGGTGCATTACACACACACCACATAGAGACAGGTGCATTACACACACACCACATAGAGACAGGTGCATCACACAAACACACACACACCACATAGAGACAGGTGCATTACACACACACACCACATAGACAGGTGCACCACACACACACCATAGAGACAGGTGCATCACACACACACACACCACATAGAGACAGGTGCATTACACACACACACCACATAGACACAGGTGCATTACACACACACACCACATAGAGACAGGTGCGTCACACAAACACACACACACCACATAGAGACAGGTGCATTACACACACACACCACATAGAGACAGGTGCATTACACACACACACACACCACATAGACAGGTGCATTACACACACACACACACACACACACCACATAGAGACAGGTGCATTACACAAACACACACACACCACATAGAGACAGGTGCATCACACACACACACCACATAGAGACAGGTGCATTACACACACACCACATAGAGACAGGTGCATCACACACACACACCACATAGAGACAGGTGCATTACACACACACACACACACACCACAGAGACAGGTGCATTACACACACAGCATATAGAGACAGGTGCATCACACACACACACACCACATAGAGACAGGTGCATTACACACACACCATAGGGATAGGTGCATTACACACACACCACATAGAGACAGGTGCATTACACACACACACACACCACATAGAGACAGGTGCATTACACACACACATCACATAGAGACAGGTGCATTACACACACACACACCACATAGAGACAGGTGCATTACACACACACACACACACCACATAGAGACAGGTGCATTACACACACACCACATAGAGACAGGTGCATCACACACACAAACACACCACATAGAGACAGGTGCATTACACACACACACACACACACACACACACCACAGAGACAGGTGCATTACACACACAGCATATAGACAGGTGCATTACACACACACACCACATAGAGACAGGTGCATCACACACACACCACATAGAGACAGGTGCATTACACACACACACACACACACCACATAGAGACAGGTGCATTATACACACACACCACATAGAGACAGGTGCATTACACACAGACCACATAGAGACAGGTGCATTACACACACACACACACACACACCACATAGAGACAGGTGCATTACACACACACACACCACATAGAGACAGGTGCATTACACACACACACACCACATAGAGACAGGTGCATTACACACACACACCACATAGAGACAGGTGCATTACACACACACACCACATAGAGACAGGTGCATTACACACACACACCACATAGAGACAGGTGCATTACACACACACACCACATAGAGACAGGTGCATTACACACACACACCACATAGAGACAGGTGCATTACACACACACACCACATAGAGACAGGTGCATTACACACACACACACACCACATAGAGACAGGTGCATTACACACACACACCATACAGACAGGTGCATTACACACACACACACACACCATAGAGACAGGTGCATTACACACACACACACCATAGAGACAGGTGCATTACACACACACCACATAGAGACAGGTGCATTACACACACACCACATAGAGACAGGTGCATTACACACACACATCACATAGAGACAGGTGCATTACACACACACACCACATAGAGACAGGTGCATTACACACACACACCACATAGAGACAGGTGCATTACACACACACACCACATAGAGACAGGTGCATTACACACACACACCACATAGAGACAGGTGCGTTACACACACACACACACACACACCACATAGAGACAGGTGCATTACACACACACACCACATAGAGACAGGTGCATTACACACACACACACCACATAGAGACAGGTGCATTACACACACACACACCACATAGAGACAGGTGCATTACACACACACACACCACATAGAGACAGGTGCATTACACACACACACACCACACAGAGACAGGTGCATTACACACACACACACACACCACATAGAGACAGGTGCATTACACACACACACCACATAGAGACAGGTGCATTACACACACACACACACACACCACATAGAGACAGGTGCATTACACACACACACACCACATAGAGACAGGTGCATTACACACACACACCATACAGACAGGTGCATTACACACACACACACACACCATAGAGACAGGTGCATTACACACACACACACCATAGAGACAGCTGCATTACACACACACACACACACCACATAGAGACAGGTGCATTACACACACACATCACAGAGACAGGTGCATTACACACACACCACATAGAGACAGGTGCATTACACACACACACACACACACACCATAGAGACAGGTGCATTACACACACACACCACATAGAGACAGGTGCATTACACACACACACACACACACCACATAGAGACAGGTGCATTACACACACACACACCATAGAGACAGGTGCATTACACACACACCACATAGAGACAGGTGCATTACACACACACACACACACACACACACACACACACACACACACACCATAGAGACAGGTGCATTACACACACACACACCACATAGAGACAGGGGCATTACACACACACACACACACACACACACACCACATAGAGACAGGTGCATTACACACACACACACACCACATAGAGACAGGGGCATTACACACACACACACACCACATAGAGACAGGTGCATTACACACACACACCACATAGAGACAGGTGCATTACACACACACCACATAGAGACAGGTGCATTACACACGCACACCACATAGAGACAGGTGCATCACACACACACACACACCACATAGAGACAGGTGCATTACACACACACACACACACACCACATAGAGACAGGTGCATTACACACACACACACCACATAGAGACAGGTGCATTACACACACACACACCACATAGAGACAGGTGCATTACACACACACACACACACACCACATAGAGACAGGTGCATTACACACACACACACAGACCACATAGAGACAGGTGCATTACACACACACACACCACATAGAGACAGGTGCATTACACACACACACACACACACCACATAGAGACAGGTGCATTACACACACACACACCACATAGAGACAGGTGCATTACACACACACACCACATAGAGACAGGTGCATTACACACACACACACCACATAGAGACAGGTGCATTACACACTCACACACACCACATAGAGACAGGGGCATTACACACACACACACACCACATAGAGACAGGTGCATTACACACACACACCACATAGAGACAGGTGCATTACACACACACCACATAGAGACAGGTGCATTACACACGCACACACACCACATAGAGACAGGTGCATTACACACTCACACACACCACATAGAGACAGGTGCATTACACACACACACAACACCACATAGAGACAGGTGCATTACACACACACCACATAGAGACAGGTGCATCACACACACACACACACACCACATAGAGACAGGTGTATCACACACACACACACACACCACATAGAGACAGGTGCATTACACACACACCACATAGAGACAGGTGCATTACACACACACCACATAGAGACAGGTGCATTACCACACACCACATAGAGACAGGTGCATCACACACACACACACACACACCACATAGAGACAGGTGCATCACACACACACACACCACATAGAGACAGGTGCATTACACACACACACACACACCACATAGAGACAGGTGCATTACACACACACACACACACACACCACATAGAGACAGGTGCATTACACACACACACACCACATAGAGACAGGTGCATTACACACACACACACACCACATAGAGACAGGTGCATTACACACACACACACACCACATAGAGACAGGTGCATTACACACACACACAACACCACATAGAGACAGGTGCATTACACACACACACCACATAGAGACAGGTGCATCACACACACACCACATAGAGACAGGTGCATTACACACACACACACACACACCACATAGAGACAGGTGCATTACACACACACACACACCACATAGAGACAGGTGCATCACACAAACACACACACACCACATAGAGACAGGTGCATCACACAAACACACACACACCACATAGAGACAGGTGCATCACACACACACCACATAGAGACAGGTGCATTACACACACACCACATAGAGACAGGTGCATTACACACACACCACATAGAGACAGGTGCATTACCACAGACCACATAGAGACAGGTGCATCACACACACACACACACACACACCACATAGAGACAGGTGCATCACACACACCACATAGAGACAGGTGCATTACACACACACAACACCACATAGAGACAGGTGCATTACACACACACACACACACACCACATAGAGACAGGTGCATTACACACACACACACACACACCACATAGAGACAGGTGCATTACACACACACACACACACACCACATAGAGACAGGTGCATTACACACACACACACACACACACACACACACACACACACCACATAGAGACAGGTGCATCACACACACACACCACATAGAGACAGGTGCAATACACACACACACCACATAGAGACAGGTGCATTACACACACACACCACATAGAGACAGGTGCATCACACACACACACACACCACATAGAGACAGGTGCATTACACACACACACCACATAGAGACAGGTGCATCACACACACACACACACCACATAGAGACAGGTGCATTACACACACACACACACCACATAGAGACAGGTGCATTACACACACACCATAGAGACAGGTGCATCACACACACACACACCACATAGAGACAGGTGCATTACACAAACACCATAGAGACAGGTGCATTACACACACACCATAGAGACAGGTGCATCACACACACACACACACACACCACATAGAGACAGGTGCATTACACACACACACCACATAGAGACAGGTGCATTACACACACACACCACATAGACAGGTGCATTACACACACACCACATAGAGACAGGTGCATCACACACACACCACATAGAGACAGGTGCATCACACACACACACACACACACACACACACACACCCCACATAGAGACAGGTGCATTACACACACACACACACCACATAGAGACAGGTGCATCACACACACACACACCACATAGAGACAGGTGCATTACACACACACACACACACACACACACACACCACATAGAGACACGTGCATTACACACACACACCACATAGAGACAGGTGCATCACACACACACACAGACACCACATAGAGACAGATGCATTACACACACACCATAGAGACAGGTGCATTACACACACACACACACCACATAGAGACAGGTGCATTACACACACACACACACACACACACACCACATAGAGACAGGTGCATTACACACACACACACCACATAGAGACAGGTGCATTACACACACACACACACACACCACATAGAGACAGGTGCATTACACACACACACACACACACACCACATAGAGACAGGTGCATTACACACACACACACACCACATAGAGACAGGTGCATCATACACACACACACACCACATAGAGACAGGTGCATTACACACACACACCACATAGAGACAGGTGCATTACACACACACACCACATAGAGACAGGTGCATTACACACACACACCACATAGAGACAGGTGCATTACACACACACACCACATAGAGACAGGTGCATTACACACACACACACACCACATAGAGACAGGTGCATTACACACACACACACACCACATAGAGACAGGTGCATTACACACACACACACCACATAGAGACAGGTGCATTACACACACACACACACACACCACATAGAGACAGGTGCATTACACACACACACACACACACACCACATAGAGACAGGTGCATTACACACACACACACCACATAGAGACAGGTGCATTACACACACACACCACATAGAGACAGGTGCAACACACACACACACACCACATAGAGACAGGTGCATTACACACACACCATAGAGACAGGTGCATTACACACACACACACACACACACACCACATAGAGTCAGGTGCATTACACACACACACCACATAGAGACAGGTGCATTACACACACACACACCACATAGAGACAGGTGCATTACACACACCACATAGAGACAGGTGCATTACACACACATACACACACACCACATAGAGACAGGTACATTACACACACACACACACACACACACACCACATAGAGACAGGTGCATTACACACACACACACACACCACATAGAGACAGGTGCATTACACACACACACACCACATAGAGACAGGTGCATTACACACACACCACATAGAGACAGGTGCATTACACACACACACACCACATAGAGACAGGTGCATTACACACACACCATAGAGACAGGTGCATTACACACACACACACCACATAGAGACAGGTGCATTACACACACACACCACATAGAGACAGGTGCATTACACACACACACACCACATAGAGACAGGTGCATTACACACACACACCACATAGAGACAGGTGCACTACACACACACACACCACATAGAGACAGGTGCATTACACACACACACCACATAGAGACAGGTGCATCATACACACACACCACATAGAGACAGGTGCATCACACACACACACACACCACATAGAGACTGGTGCATCATACACACACACACACACACCACATAGAGACAGGTGCATTACACACACACACACCACATAGAGACAGGTGCATTACACACACACACACATCACATAGAGACAGGTGCATTACACACACACACACACCACATAGAGACAGGTGCATTACACACACACACCACATAGAGACAGATGCATTACACACACACCATAGAGACAGGTGCATTACACACACACACACCACATAGAGACAGGTGCATTACACACACACACACACACACACCACATAGAGACAGGTGCATTACACACACACCACATAGAGACAGGTGCATTACACACACACACACCACATAGAGACAGGTACATTACACACACACACCACATAGAGACAGGTGCATTACACACACACACACACACACACACACCACATAGAGACAGGTGCATTACACACACACCACATAGAGACAGGTGCATTACACACACACACACACACCACATAGAGACAGGTGCATTACACACACACACACACACACCACATAGAGACAGGAGCATTACACACACACACACACACACACCACATAGAGACAGGTGCATTACACACACACACACACCACATAGAGACAGGTGCATTACACACACACACACACACCACATAGAGACAGGTGCATTACACACACACACACACCACATAGAGACAGGTGCATCATACACACACACACACACACACACACCACATAGAGACAGGTGCATTACACACACACACCACATAGAGACAGGTGCATTACACACACACACCACATAGAGAGAGGTGCATTACACACACACACCACATAGAGACAGGTGCATTACACACACACCACATAGAGACAGGTGCATCACACACACACACACACACACCACATAGAGACAAGTGCATTACACACACACACACAGACACCACATAGAGACAGGTGCATCACACACACACACAGACACCACATAGAGACAGGTGCATTACACACACACACCACATAGACAGGTGCATTACACACACACCACATAGAGACAGGTGCATTACACACACACCACATAGAGACAGGTGCATTACACACACACCACATAGAGACAGGTGCATTACACACACACACACACCACATAGAGACAGGTGCATTACACACACACACACACACACCACATAGAGACAGGTGCATTACACACACACCACATAGAGACAGGTGCATTACACACACACACACCAGATAGAGACAAGTGCATTACACACACACACACACACCACATAGAGACAGGTGCATTACACACACACACACACACGACATAGAGACAGGTGCATTACACACGCACCACATAGAGACAGGTGCATCACACACACACACACACACACACCACATAGAGACAGGTACTTTACACACACACAAACCACATAGAGACAGGTGCATTACACACACACACACACCACATAGAGACAGGTGCATTACACACACACACACCACATAGAGACAGGAGCATTACACACACACACACACACACACCACATAGAGACAGGTGCATTACACACACCACATAGAGACAGGTGCATTACACACACACACACCACATAGACAGGTGCATTACACACACACCACATAGAGACAGGTGCATTACACACACACACCACATAGAGACAGGTGCATAACACACACACACACACCACATAGAGACAGGTGCAACACACACACACACACACCACATAGAGACAGGTGCATTACACACACACCATAGAGACAGGTGCATTACACACACACACACCACATAGAGACAGGTGCATTACACACACACACACACCACATAGAGACAGGTGCATTACACACACACACACACCACATAGAGACAGGTGCATTACACACACACACCACATAGAGACAGGTGCATTACACACACACACACACCACATAGAGACAGGTGCATTACACACACATACACACACACACCACATAGAGACAGGTACATTAGACACACACACACACACCACATAGAGACAGGTGCATTACACACACACACACACACCACATAGAGACAGGTGCATTACACACACACACACCACATAGAGACAGGTGCATCACACACACACACAGACACCACATAGAGAAGGGTGCATTACACACACACACACCACATAGACAGGTGCATTACACACACACCACATAGAAACAGGTGCATTACACACACACCACATAGAGACAGGTGCATTACACACACACACACCACATAGAGACAGGTGCATTACACACACACACACACACACACACCACATAGAGACAGGTGCATTACACACGCACCACATAGAGACAGGTGCATCACACACACACCACATAGAGACAGGTGCATCACACACACACACACACCACATAGAGACAGGTGCATTACACACACACCACATAGAGACAGGTGCATTACACACACACCAGATAGAGACAAGTGCATTACACACACACACACACACACACAACATAGAGACAGGTGCATTACACACACACACACACACACACACGACATAGAGACAGGTGCATTACACACGCACCACATAGAGACAGGTGCATCACACACACACCACATAGAGACAGGTACTTTACACACACACACACACAAACCACATAGAGACAGGTGCATTACACACACACCACATAGAGACAGGTGCATTACACACGCACACCACATAGAGACAGGTGCATCACACACACACACACACCACATAGAGACAGGTGCATTACACACACACACACACACACCACATAGAGACAGGTGCATTACACACACACACACCACATAGAGACAGGTGCATTACACACACACACACCACATAGAGACAGGTGCATTACACACACACACACACACACCACATAGAGACAGGTGCATTACACACACACACACAGACCACATAGAGACAGGTGCATTACACACACACACACCACATAGAGACAGGTGCATTACACACACACACACACACACCACATAGAGACAGGTGCATTACACACACACACACCACATAGAGACAGGTGCATTACACACACACACCACATAGAGACAGGTGCATTACACACACACACACCACATAGAGACAGGTGCATTACACACTCACACACACCACATAGAGACAGGGGCATTACACACACACACACACCACATAGAGACAGGTGCATTACACACACACACCACATAGAGACAGGTGCATTACACACACACCACATAGAGACAGGTGCATTACACACGCACACACACCACATAGAGACAGGTGCATTACACACTCACACACACCACATAGAGACAGGTGCATTACACACACACACAACACCACATAGAGACAGGTGCATTACACACACACCACATAGAGACAGGTGCATCACACACACACACACACACCACATAGAGACAGGTGTATCACACACACACACACACACCACATAGAGACAGGTGCATTACACACACACCACATAGAGACAGGTGCATTACACACACACCACATAGAGACAGGTGCATTACCACACACCACATAGAGACAGGTGCATCACACACACACACACACACACCACATAGAGACAGGTGCATCACACACACACACACCACATAGAGACAGGTGCATTACACACACACACACACACCACATAGAGACAGGTGCATTACACACACACACACACACACACCACATAGAGACAGGTGCATTACACACACACACACCACATAGAGACAGGTGCATTACACACACACACACACCACATAGAGACAGGTGCATTACACACACACACACACCACATAGAGACAGGTGCATTACACACACACACAACACCACATAGAGACAGGTGCATTACACACACACACCACATAGAGACAGGTGCATCACACACACACCACATAGAGACAGGTGCATTACACACACACACACACACACCACATAGAGACAGGTGCATTACACACACACACACACCACATAGAGACAGGTGCATCACACAAACACACACACACCACATAGAGACAGGTGCATCACACAAACACACACACACCACATAGAGACAGGTGCATCACACACACACCACATAGAGACAGGTGCATTACACACACACCACATAGAGACAGGTGCATTACACACACACCACATAGAGACAGGTGCATTACCACAGACCACATAGAGACAGGTGCATCACACACACACACACACACACACCACATAGAGACAGGTGCATCACACACACCACATAGAGACAGGTGCATTACACACACACAACACCACATAGAGACAGGTGCATTACACACACACACACACACACCACATAGAGACAGGTGCATTACACACACACACACACACACACCACATAGAGACAGGTGCATTACACACACACACACACACACCACATAGAGACAGGTGCATTACACACACACACACACACACACACACACACACACACCACATAGAGACAGGTGCATCACACACACACACCACATAGAGACAGGTGCAATACACACACACACCACATAGAGACAGGTGCATTACACACACACACCACATAGAGACAGGTGCATCACACACACACACACACCACATAGAGACAGGTGCATTACACACACACACCACATAGAGACAGGTGCATCACACACACACACACACCACATAGAGACAGGTGCATTACACACACACACACACACACCACATAGAGACAGGTGCATTACACACACACCATAGAGACAGGTGCATCACACACACACACACCACATAGAGACAGGTGCATTACACAAACACCATAGAGACAGGTGCATTACACACACACCATAGAGACAGGTGCATCACACACACACACACACACCACATAGAGACAGGTGCATTACACACACACACCACATAGAGACAGGTGCATTACACACACACACCACATAGACAGGTGCATTACACACACACCACATAGAGACAGGTGCATCACACACACACCACATAGAGACAGGTGCATCACACACACACACACACACACACACACCCCACATAGAGACAGGTGCATTACACACACACACACACCACATAGAGACAGGTGCATCACACACACACACACCACATAGAGACAGGTGCATTACACACACACACACACACACACACACACACCACATAGAGACACGTGCATTACACACACACACCACATAGAGACAGGTGCATCACACACACACACAGACACCACATAGAGACAGATGCATTACACACACACCATAGAGACAGGTGCATTACACACACACACACACACCACATAGAGACAGGTGCATTACACACACACACACACACACACACACCACATAGAGACAGGTGCATTACACACACACACACCACATAGAGACAGGTGCATTACACACACACACACACACACCACATAGAGACAGGTGCATTACACACACACACACACACACACCACATAGAGACAGGTGCATTACACACACACACACACCACATAGAGACAGGTGCATCATACACACACACACACCACATAGAGACAGGTGCATTACACACACACACCACATAGAGACAGGTGCATTACACACACACACCACATAGAGACAGGTGCATTACACACACACACCACATAGAGACAGGTGCATTACACACACACACCACATAGAGACAGGTGCATTACACACACACACACACCACATAGAGACAGGTGCATTACACACACACACACCACATAGAGACAGGTGCATTACACACACACACACACACACCACATAGAGACAGGTGCATTACACACACACACACACACACACCACATAGAGACAGGTGCATTACACACACACACACCACATAGAGACAGGTGCATTACACACACACACCACATAGAGACAGGTGCAACACACACACACACACACACACCACATAGAGACAGGTGCATTACACACACACCATAGAGACAGGTGCATTACACACACACACACACACACACACCACATAGAGTCAGGTGCATTACACACACACACCACATAGAGACAGGTGCATTACACACACACACACCACATAGAGACAGGTGCATTACACACACCACATAGAGACAGGTGCATTACACACACATACACACACACCACATAGAGACAGGTACATTACACACACACACACACACACACACACACACCACATAGAGACAGGTGCATTACACACACACACACACACCACATAGAGACAGGTGCATTACACACACACACACCACATAGAGACAGGTGCATTACACACACACCACATAGAGACAGGTGCATTACACACACACACACCACATAGAGACAGGTGCATTACACACACACCATAGAGACAGGTGCATTACACACACACACACCACATAGAGACAGGTGCATTACACACACACACCACATAGAGACAGGTGCATTACACACACACACACCACATAGAGACAGGTGCATTACACACACACACCACATAGAGACAGGTGCACTACACACACACACACCACATAGAGACAGGTGCATTACACACACACACCACATAGAGACAGGTGCATCATACACACACACCACATAGAGACAGGTGCATCACACACACACACACACCACATAGAGACTGGTGCATCATACACACACACACACACACCACATAGAGACAGGTGCATTACACACACACACACCACATAGAGACAGGTGCATTACACACACACACACATCACATAGAGACAGGTGCATTACACACACACACACACCACATAGAGACAGGTGCATTACACACACACACCACATAGAGACAGATGCATTACACACACACCATAGAGACAGGTGCATTACACACACACACACCACATAGAGACAGGTGCATTACACACACACACACACACCACATAGAGACAGGTGCATTACACACACACCACATAGAGACAGGTGCATTACACACACACACACCACATAGAGACAGGTACATTACACACACACACCACATAGAGACAGGTGCATTACACACACACACACACACACACCACATAGAGACAGGTGCATTACACACACACCACATAGAGACAGGTGCATTACACACACACACACACACCACATAGAGACAGGTGCATTACACACACACACACACACACCACATAGAGACAGGAGCATTACACACACACACACACACACACCACATAGAGACAGGTGCATTACACACACACACACACCACATAGAGACAGGTGCATTACACACACACACACACACCACATAGAGACAGGTGCATTACACACACACACACACCACATAGAGACAGGTGCATCATACACACACACACACACACACACCACATAGAGACAGGTGCATTACACACACACACCACATAGAGACAGGTGCATTACACACACACACCACATAGAGAGAGGTGCATTACACACACACACCACATAGAGACAGGTGCATTACACACACACCACATAGAGACAGGTGCATCACACACACACACACACACACCACATAGAGACAAGTGCATTACACACACACACACAGACACCACATAGAGACAGGTGCATCACACACACACACAGACACCACATAGAGACAGGTGCATTACACACACACCACATAGAGACAGGTGCATTACACACACACACACACCACATAGAGACAGGTGCATTACACACACACACACACACACCACATAGAGACAGGTGCATTACACACACACCACATAGAGACAGGTGCATTACACACACACACACCAGATAGAGACAAGTGCATTACACACACACACACACACCACATAGAGACAGGTGCATTACACACACACACACACACGACATAGAGACAGGTGCATTACACACGCACCACATAGAGACAGGTGCATCACACACACACACACACACACACCACATAGAGACAGGTACTTTACACACACACAAACCACATAGAGACAGGTGCATTACACACACACACACACCACATAGAGACAGGTGCATTACACACACACACACCACATAGAGACAGGAGCATTACACACACACACACACACACACCACATAGAGACAGGTGCATTACACACACACACCACAGGGACAGGTGCATCACACACACCACATAGAGACAGGTGCATTACACACACACACACCACATAGACAGGTGCATTACACACACACCACATAGAGACAGGTGCATTACACACACACACCACATAGAGACAGGTGCATAACACACACACACACACCACATAGAGACAGGTGCAACACACACACACACACACACCACATAGAGACAGGTGCATTACACACACACCATAGAGACAGGTGCATTACACACACACACACCACATAGAGACAGGTGCATTACACACACACACACACCACATAGAGACAGGTGCATTACACACACACACACACCACATAGAGACAGGTGCATTACACACACACACACCACATAGAGACAGGTGCATTACACACACACACACACCACATAGAGACAGGTGCATTACACACACATACACACACACACCACATAGAGACAGGTACATTAGACACACACACACACACCACATAGAGACAGGTGCATTACACACACACACACACACCACATAGAGACAGGTGCATTACACACACACACACCACATAGAGACAGGTGCATTACACACACACCACATAGAGACAGGTGCATTACACACACACACACCACATAGAGACAGGTGCATTACACACACACCATAGAGACAGGTGCATTACACACACACACACCACATAGAGACAGGTGCATTGCACACACACACACACACACACACACACCACATAGAGACAGGTGCATTACACACACACACCACATAGAGACAGGTGCATTACACACACACACCACATAGAGACAGGTGCATTACACACACACACACCACATAGAGACAGGTGCATCATACACACACACCACATAGAGACAGGTGCATCACACACACACACACACACACCACATAGAGACTGGTGCATCATACACACACACACACACACACACACACACACACACCACATAGAGACAGGTGCATTACACACACACACACACCACATAGAGACAGGTGCATTACACACACACACACACCACATAGAGACACGTGCATTACACACACACAGACACCACATAGAGACACGTGCATTACACACACACACACCACATAGAGACAGGTGCATCACACACACACACAGACACCACATAGAGAAGGGTGCATTACACACACACACACCACATAGACAGGTGCATTACACACACACCACATAGAAACAGGTGCATTACACACACACCACATAGAGACAGGTGCATTACACACACACACACACCACATAGAGACAGGTGCATTACACACACACACACACACACACACACACACCACATAGAGACAGGTGCATTACACACGCACCACATAGAGACAGGTGCATCACACACACACCACATAGAGACAGGTGCATCACACACACACACACACCACATAGAGACAGGTGCATTACACACACACCACATAGAGACAGGTGCATTACACACACACCAGATAGAGACAAGTGCATTACACACACACACACACACACACAACATAGAGACAGGTGCATTACACACACACACACACACACACGACATAGAGACAGGTGCATTACACACGCACCACATAGAGACAGGTGCATCACACACACACCACATAGAGACAGGTACTTTACACACACACACACACAAACCACATAGAGACAGGTGCATTACACACACACACACCACATAGAGACAGGTGCATTACACACACACACACACACACCACATAGAGACAGGTGCATTACACACACACACCACATAGAGACAGGAGCATTACACACACACCACATAGAGACAGGTGCATTACACACACACACACCACATAGAGACAGGTGCATTACACACACACACACACCACATAGAGACAGGTACATTACACACACACACCACATAGAGACAGGTGCATTACACACACACACCACATAGAGACAGGTGCATTACACACACACACACCACATAGAGACAGGTGCATTACACACACACACACCACATAGAGACAGGTGCATTACACACACACACACACCACATAGAGACAGGTACATTACACACACACACACCACATAGAGACAGGTGCATTACACACACACACACACACCACATAGAGCCAGGTGCATTACACACACACACACACCACATAGAGACAGGTGCATTACACACACACACACACACCAAATAGAGACAGGTGCATTACACACACACACACACACCACATAGAGACAGGTGCATTACACACACACACACCACATAGAGACAGGTGCATTACACACACACACACACACACACACACACAACATAGAGACAGGTGCATTACACACACACACACACCACATAGAGACAGGTGCATTACACACACACACCACATAGAGACAGGTGCATTACACACACACCACATAGAGACAGGTGCATTACACACACACACACACCACATAGAGACAGGTGCATCATACACACACACCACATAGAGACAGGTGCATCACACACACACACACCACATAGAGACAGGTGCATTACACACACACCATAGAGACAGGTGCATTACACACACACACACCACATAGAGACAGGTGCATTGCACACACACACACACACACACACACACCACATAGAGACAGGTGCATTACACACACACACCACATAGAGACAGGTGCATTACACACACACACCACATAGAGACAGGTGCATTACACACACACACACCACATAGAGACAGGTGCATCATACACACACACCACATAGAGACAGGTGCATCACACACACACACACACACACACCACATAGAGACTGGTGCATCATACACACACACACACACACACACACACACCACATAGAGACAGGTGCATTACACACACACACACACCACATAGAGACAGGTGCATTACACACACACACACACCACATAGAGACACGTGCATTACACACACACAGACACCACATAGAGACACGTGCATTACACACACACACACCACATAGAGACAGGTGCATCACACACACACACAGACACCACATAGAGAAGGGTGCATTACACACACACACACCACATAGACAGGTGCATTACACACACACCACATAGAAACAGGTGCATTACACACACACCACATAGAGACAGGTGCATTACACACACACACACCACATAGAGACAGGTGCATTACACACACACACACACACACACACACACCACATAGAGACAGGTGCATTACACACGCACCACATAGAGACAGGTGCATCACACACACACCACATAGAGACAGGTGCATCACACACACACACACACCACATAGAGACAGGTGCATTACACACACACCACATAGAGACAGGTGCATTACACACACACCAGATAGAGACAAGTGCATTACACACACACACACACACACACAACATAGAGACAGGTGCATTACACACACACACACACACACACACGACATAGAGACAGGTGCATTACACACGCACCACATAGAGACAGGTGCATCACACACACACCACATAGAGACAGGTACTTTACACACACACACACACAAACCACATAGAGACAGGTGCATTACACACACACACACCACATAGAGACAGGTGCATTACACACACACACACACACACCACATAGAGACAGGTGCATTACACACACACACCACATAGAGACAGGAGCATTACACACACACCACATAGAGACAGGTGCATTACACACACACACACCACATAGAGACAGGTGCATTACACACACACACACACCACATAGAGACAGGTACATTACACACACACACCACATAGAGACAGGTGCATTACACACACACACACCACATAGAGACAGGTGCATTACACACACACACACCACATAGAGACAGGTGCATTACACACACACACACCACATAGAGACAGGTGCATTACACACACACACACACCACATAGAGACAGGTACATTACACACACACACACCACATAGAGACAGGTGCATTACACACACACACACACACCACATAGAGCCAGGTGCATTACACACACACACACACCACATAGAGACAGGTGCATTACACACACACACACACACCAAATAGAGACAGGTGCATTACACACACACACACACACACCACATAGAGACAGGTGCATTACACACACACACACCACATAGAGACAGGTGCATTACACACACACACACACACACCAAATAGAGACAGGTGCATTACACACACACACACCACATAGAGACAGGTGCATTACACACACATACACACACACCACATAGAGACAGGTACATTACACACACACACACACACACCACATAGAGACAGGTGCATTACACACACACACACACACCACATAGAGACAGGTGCATTACACACACACACACACCACATAGAGACAGGTGCATTACACACACACACACCACATAGAGACAGGTGCATTACACACACACACACACACACACACACACACAACATAGAGACAGGTGCATTACACACACACACACACCACATAGAGACAGGTGCATTACACACACACACCACATAGAGACAGGTGCATTACACACACACCACATAGAGACAGGTGCATTACACACACACACACACCACATAGAGACAGGTGCATCATACACACACACCACATAGAGACAGGTGCATCACACACACACACACCACATAGAGACAGGTGCATTACACACACACACACATCACATAGAGACAGGTGCATTACACACACACACACACACACACCACATAGAGACAGGTGCATTACACACACACACACCACATAGAGACAGGTGCATCACACACACACACACACACACACACACACACCACATAGAGACAGATGCATTACACACACCACATAGAGACAGGTGCATTACACACACACACACACACACACACACACCACATAGAGACAGGTGCATTACACACACACACACACACCACATAGAGACAGGTGCATTACACACACACACCACATAGAGACAGGTGCATTACACACACACACACACACCACATAGAGACAGGTGCATTACACACACATACACACACACACCACATAGAGACAGGTGCATTACACACACATACACACACACACCACATAGAGACAGGTGCATTACACACACATACACACACACACCACATAGAGACAGGTGCATTACACACACACACACACACCACATAGAGACAGGTGCATTACACACACACACACACACACACCACATAGAGACAGGTGCATTACACACACACACACCACATAGAGACAGGTGCATTACACACACACACACACCACATAGAGACAGGAGCATTACACACACACACACACACCACATAGAGACAGGTGCATTACACACACACACACACACCACATAGAGACAGGTGCATTACACACACACACACACACACACACACCACATAGAGACAGGTGCATTACACACACACACACACACACCACATAGAGACAGGTGCATCATACACACACACACACACCACATAGAGACAGGTGCATTACACACACACACCACATAGAGACAGGTGCATTACACACACACACCACATAGAGACAGGTGCATTACACACACACACACACCACATAGAGACAGGTGCATTACACACACACCACAGAGACAGGTGCATTACACACACACCACATAGAGACAGGTGCATCACACACACACCACATAGAGACAGGTGCATCACACACACACCACATAGAGACAGGTGCATTACACACACACCATAGAGACAGGTGCATTACACACACACACACACACCACATAGAGACAGGTGCATCACACACACACACCACATAGAGACAGGTGCATTACACACACACACACACCACATAGAGACAGGTGCATCATACACACACACCACATAGAGACAGGTGCATTACACACACACACACACACACACACACACCACATAGAGACAGGTGCATTACACACACACACACACCACATAGAGACAGGTGCATTACACACACACACCACATAGACAGGTGCATTACACACACACACCACATAGAGACAGGTGCATTACACACACACACACACACACACACCACATAGAGACAGGTGCATTACACACACACACCACATAGAGACAGGTGCATTACACACACACCACATAGAGACAGGTGCATTACACACACCACATAGAGACAGGTGCATTACACACACACCACATAGAGACAGGTGCATTACACACACACACACACCACATAGAGACAGGTGCATTACACACACACACACACACACCACATAGAGACAGGTGCATTACACACACACCACATAGAGACAGGTGCATTACACACACACACACCAGATAGAGACAAGTGCATTACACACACACACACACACCACATAGAGACAGGTGCATTACACACACACACACACACGACATAGAGACAGGTGCATTACACACGCACCACATAGAGACAGGTGCATCACACACACACACACACACACACACACCACATAGAGACAGGTACTTTACACACACACAAACCACATAGAGACAGGTGCATTACACACACACACACACCACATAGAGACAGGTGCATTACACACACACACACCACATAGAGACAGGAGCATTACACACACACACACACACACACCACATAGAGACAGGTGCATTACACACACACACCACAGGGACAGGTGCATCACACACACCACATAGAGACAGGTGCATTACACACACACACACCACATAGACAGGTGCATTACACACACACCACATAGAGACAGGTGCATTACACACACACACCACATAGAGACAGGTGCATAACACACACACACACACCACATAGAGACAGGTGCAACACACACACACACACACCACATAGAGACAGGTGCATTACACACACACCATAGAGACAGGTGCATTACACACACACACACCACATAGAGACAGGTGCATTACACACACACACACACCACATAGAGACAGGTGCATTACACACACACACACACCACATAGAGACAGGTGCATTACACACACACACACCACATAGAGACAGGTGCATTACACACACACACACACCACATAGAGACAGGTGCATTACACACACATACACACACACACCACATAGAGACAGGTACATTAGACACACACACACACACCACATAGAGACAGGTGCATTACACACACACACACACACCACATAGAGACAGGTGCATTACACACACACACACCACATAGAGACAGGTGCATTACACACACACCAGATAGAGACAAGTGCATTACACACACACACACACACACACAACATAGAGACAGGTGCATTACACACACACACACACACACACACGACATAGAGACAGGTGCATTACACACGCACCACATAGAGACAGGTGCATCACACACACACCACATAGAGACAGGTACTTTACACACACACACACACAAACCACATAGAGACAGGTGCATTACACACACACACACCACATAGAGACAGGTGCATTACACACACACACACACACACCACATAGAGACAGGTGCATTACACACACACACCACATAGAGACAGGAGCATTACACACACACCACATAGAGACAGGTGCATTACACACACACACACCACATAGAGACAGGTGCATTACACACACACACACACCACATAGAGACAGGTACATTACACACACACACCACATAGAGACAGGTGCATTACACACACACACACCACATAGAGACAGGTGCATTACACACACACACACCACATAGAGACAGGTGCATTACACACACACACACCACATAGAGACAGGTGCATTACACACACACACACACCACATAGAGACAGGTACATTACACACACACACACCACATAGAGACAGGTGCATTACACACACACACACACACCACATAGAGCCAGGTGCATTACACACACACACACACCACATAGAGACAGGTGCATTACACACACACACACACACCAAATAGAGACAGGTGCATTACACACACACACACACACCACATAGAGACAGGTGCATTACACACACACACACCACATAGAGACAGGTGCATTACACACACACACACACACACACACACACAACATAGAGACAGGTGCATTACACACACACACACACCACATAGAGACAGGTGCATTACACACACACACCACATAGAGACAGGTGCATTACACACACACCACATAGAGACAGGTGCATTACACACACACACACACCACATAGAGACAGGTGCATCATACACACACACCACATAGAGACAGGTGCATCACACACACACACACCACATAGAGACAGGTGCATTACACACACACCATAGAGACAGGTGCATTACACACACACACACCACATAGAGACAGGTGCATTGCACACACACACACACACACACACACACCACATAGAGACAGGTGCATTACACACACACACCACATAGAGACAGGTGCATTACACACACACACCACATAGAGACAGGTGCATTACACACACACACACCACATAGAGACAGGTGCATCATACACACACACCACATAGAGACAGGTGCATCACACACACACACACACACACACCACATAGAGACTGGTGCATCATACACACACACACACACACACACACACACCACATAGAGACAGGTGCATTACACACACACACACACCACATAGAGACAGGTGCATTACACACACACACACACCACATAGAGACACGTGCATTACACACACACAGACACCACATAGAGACACGTGCATTACACACACACACACCACATAGAGACAGGTGCATCACACACACACACAGACACCACATAGAGAAGGGTGCATTACACACACACACACCACATAGACAGGTGCATTACACACACACCACATAGAAACAGGTGCATTACACACACACCACATAGAGACAGGTGCATTACACACACACACACCACATAGAGACAGGTGCATTACACACACACACACACACACACACCACATAGAGACAGGTGCATTACACACGCACCACATAGAGACAGGTGCATCACACACACACCACATAGAGACAGGTGCATCACACACACACACACACCACATAGAGACAGGTGCATTACACACACACCACATAGAGACAGGTGCATTACACACACACCAGATAGAGACAAGTGCATTACACACACACACACACACACACAACATAGAGACAGGTGCATTACACACACACACACACACACACACGACATAGAGACAGGTGCATTACACACGCACCACATAGAGACAGGTGCATCACACACACACCACATAGAGACAGGTACTTTACACACACACACACACAAACCACATAGAGACAGGTGCATTACACACACACACACCACATAGAGACAGGTGCATTACACACACACACACACACACCACATAGAGACAGGTGCATTACACACACACACCACATAGAGACAGGAGCATTACACACACACCACATAGAGACAGGTGCATTACACACACACACACCACATAGAGACAGGTGCATTACACACACACACACACCACATAGAGACAGGTACATTACACACACACACCACATAGAGACAGGTGCATTACACACACACACACCACATAGAGACAGGTGCATTACACACACACACACCACATAGAGACAGGTGCATTACACACACACACACCACATAGAGACAGGTGCATTACACACACACACACACCACATAGAGACAGGTACATTACACACACACACACCACATAGAGACAGGTGCATTACACACACACACACACACCACATAGAGCCAGGTGCATTACACACACACACACACCACATAGAGACAGGTGCATTACACACACACACACACACCAAATAGAGACAGGTGCATTACACACACACACACACACACCACATAGAGACAGGTGCATTACACACACACACACCACATAGAGACAGGTGCATTACACACACACACACACACACCAAATAGAGACAGGTGCATTACACACACACACACCACATAGAGACAGGTGCATTACACACACATACACACACACCACATAGAGACAGGTACATTACACACACACACACACCACATAGAGACAGGTGCATTACACACACACACACACACCACATAGAGACAGGTGCATTACACACACACACACACCACATAGAGACAGGTGCATTACACACACACACACCACATAGAGACAGGTGCATTACACACACACACACACACACACACACACAACATAGAGACAGGTGCATTACACACACACACACACCACATAGAGACAGGTGCATTACACACACACACCACATAGAGACAGGTGCATTACACACACACCACATAGAGACAGGTGCATTACACACACACACACACCACATAGAGACAGGTGCATCATACACACACACCACATAGAGACAGGTGCATCACACACACACACACCACATAGAGACAGGTGCATTACACACACACACACATCACATAGAGACAGGTGCATTACACACACACACACACACACACACACCACATAGAGACAGGTGCATTACACACACACACACCACATAGAGACAGGTGCATCACACACACACACACACACACACACACACCACATAGAGACAGATGCATTACACACACCACATAGAGACAGGTGCATTACACACACACACACACACACACACACACCACATAGAGACAGGTGCATTACACACACACACACACACCACATAGAGACAGGTGCATTACACACACACACCACATAGAGACAGGTGCATTACACACACACACACACACCACATAGAGACAGGTGCATTACACACACATACACACACACACCACATAGAGACAGGTGCATTACACACACATACACACACACACCACATAGAGACAGGTGCATTACACACACATACACACACACACCACATAGAGACAGGTGCATTACACACACACACACACACCACATAGAGACAGGTGCATTACACACACACACACACACACACCACATAGAGACAGGTGCATTACACACACACACACCACATAGAGACAGGTGCATTACACACACACACACACCACATAGAGACAGGAGCATTACACACACACACACACACCACATAGAGACAGGTGCATTACACACACACACACACACCACATAGAGACAGGTGCATTACACACACACACACACACACACACACCACATAGAGACAGGTGCATTACACACACACACACACACACCACATAGAGACAGGTGCATCATACACACACACACACACCACATAGAGACAGGTGCATTACACACACACACCACATAGAGACAGGTGCATTACACACACACACCACATAGAGACAGGTGCATTACACACACACCACATAGAGACAGGTGCATTACACACACACCACAGAGACAGGTGCATTACACACACACCACATAGAGACAGGTGCATCACACACACACCACATAGAGACAGGTGCATCACACACACACCACATAGAGACAGGTGCATTACACACACACCATAGAGACAGGTGCATTACACACACACACACACACCACATAGAGACAGGTGCATCACACACACACACCACATAGAGACAGGTGCATTACACACACACACACACCACATAGAGACAGGTGCATCATACACACACACCACATAGAGACAGGTGCATTACACACACACACACACACACACACACACCACATAGAGACAGGTGCATTACACACACACACACACCACATAGAGACAGGTGCATTACACACACACACCACATAGACAGGTGCATTACACACACACACCACATAGAGACAGGTGCATTACACACACACACACACACACACACCACATAGAGACAGGTGCATTACACACACACACCACATAGAGACAGGTGCATTACACACACACCACATAGAGACAGGTGCATTACACACACCACATAGAGACAGGTGCATTACACACACACACACACACCACATAGAGACAGGTGCATTACACACACACACCACATAGAGACAGGAGCATCACACAAACACACACACACCACATAGAGACAGGTGCATTACACACACACACACCACATAGAGACAGGTGCATCACACACCACATAGAGACAGGTGCATCATACACACACACACACCACATAGAGACAGGTGCATTACACACACACACCACATAGAGACAGGTGCATTACACACACACACCACATAGAGACAGGTGCATTACACACACACACCACATAGAGACAGGTGCATTACACACACACACCACATAGAGACAGGTGCATTACACACACACACCACATAGAGACAGGTGCATTACACACACACACACACACACCACATAGTGACAGGTGCATTACACACACACACCACATAGAGACAGGTGCATTACACACACACAGCACATAGAGACAGGTGCATTACACACACACACCACATAGAGACAGGTGCAACACACACACACACACACACCACATAGAGACAGGTGCATTACACACACACACACACACCACATAGAGACAGGTGCATTACACACACACACACCACATAGAGACAGGTGCATCACACACACACCACATAGAGACAGGTGCATCACACACACACCACATAGAGACAGGTGCATCACACACACACCACATAGAGACAGGTGCATTACACACACACCATAGAGACAGGTGCATTACACACACACACACACCACATAGAGACAGGTGCATCACACACACACACCACATAGAGAGAGGTGCATTACACACACACACACACCACATAGAGAGAGGTGCATTACACACACACACACACACACACACCACATAGAGACAGGTGCATCATACACACACACCACATAGAGACAGGTGCATTACACACACACACACACACACACCACATAGAGACAGGTGCATTACACACACACACACACACACCACATAGAGACAGGTGCATTACACACACACACCACATAGACAGGTGCATTACACACACACACCACATAGAGACAGGTGCATTACACACACACACCACATAGAGACAGGTGCATTACACACACACACACACACACACACACACACCACATAGAGACAGGTGCATTACACACACACACCACATAGAGACAGGTGCATTACACACACACCACATAGAGACAGGTGCATTACACACACCACATAGAGACAGGTGCATTACACACACACACACACACCACATAGAGACAGGTGCATTACACACACACACCACATAGAGACAGGAGCATCACACAAACACACACACACACCACATAGAGACAGGTGCATTACACACACACACACACACACACACACACACACACACACACACCACATAGAGACAGGTGCATTACACACACACCACATAAAGACAGGTGCATTACACACACACACCACATAGAGACAGGTGCATTACACACACACACACACCACATAGAGACAGGTGCATCACACACACACCACATAGAGACAGGTGCATTACACACACACACACACACCACATAGAGACAGGTGCATTACACACACACACACCACATAGAGACAGGTGCATTACACACACACACACCCACACACCACATAGAGACAGGTGCATTACACACACACACACACCACATAGAGACAGGTGCATTATACACACACACACACACACCACATAGAGACAGGTGCATTACACACACACACACCACATAGAGACAGGTGCATCACACACACACACACACCACATAGAGACAGGTGCATTACACACACCACATAGACAGGTGCATCACACACACACACACCACATAGAGACAGGTGCATTACACACACACACCACATAGAGACAGGTGCATTACACACACACCACATAGAGACAGGTGCATCACACACACACACACACCACATAGAGACAGGTGCATTACACACACACCACACCACATAGAGACAGGTGCATTACACACACACACCACATAGAGACAGGTGCATTACACACACACACACACACCACATAGAGACAGGTGCATTACACACACACACCACATAGAGACAGGTGCATTACACACACACACCACATAGAGACAGGTGCAACACACACACACACACACACAACATAGAGACAGGTGCATTACACACACACCATAGAGACAGGTGCATCACACACTCACACACACACACACACACACACACCACATAGAGACAGGTGCATTACACACACACCACATAGAGACAGGTGCATTACACACACACACCACATAGAGACAGGTGCATTACACACACACCATAGAGACAGGTGCATCACACACACACACACCATAGAGACAGGTGCATTACACACACACACCACATAGAGACAGGTGCATTACACACACACACACACACACACACAGAGACAGGTGCATTACACACACACACCACATAGAGACAGGTGCATTACACACACACACACACACACACACCATAGAGACAGGTGCATTACACACACACACACACCACACATAGACAGGTGCATTACACACACACCACATAGAGACAGGTGTATTACACACACACCACATAGAGACAGGTGCATTACACACACACACACACACACACACCACATAGAGACAGGTGCATTACACACACACCACATAGAAACAGGTGCATCACACACACACACACACCACATAGAGACAGGTGCATTACACACACACCACATAGAGACAGGTGTATTACACACACACACCACATAGAGACAGGTGCATTACGCACACACACACACACACACACACACACCACATAGAGACAGGTGCATTACACACACACACACACCATAGAGACAGGTGCATTACACACACACACACACACACACACACAGACAGGTGCATTACACACACACACACAGAGCCAGGTGCATTACACACACACACACAGAGACAGGTGCATTACACACACACACACACACACACACACCATAGAGACAGGTGCATTACACACACACACACCATAGAGACAGGTGCATTACACACACACACCACATAGAGACAGGTGCATTACACACACACACCACATAGAGACAGGTGCATTACACACACACACACACCACATAGAGACAGGTGCATTACACACACACACACACACCACATAGAGACAGGTGCATTACACACACACACACACACACACACACACACACACACACACACACACACACACCATAGAGACAGGTGCATTACACACACACACACCACATAGAGACAGGTGCATTACACACACACACACACACCACATAGAGACAGGTACATCTCACACACACACACACACACACACCATAGAGACAGGTGCATTACACACACACACACATACTGGACAGTGGCAGGTGGGGAGTTTGACTGGGGCGGTACACCTGAATCACACACAGAAACACACACCACACACAGAGGGAGCAATACACACACACACACACACACACACAGGGAGCATTACAAACACACACACGGAGCCACATCAATCTAATCACAGCCAGACAGGTGACATTATATACATCTAATCACAGCCAGACAGTTGACATTATATACATCTAATCACAGCCAGACAAGTGACATTATATACATCTAATCACAGCCAGACAAGTGACATTATATACATCTAATCACAGCCAGACAGGTGATGCCACATCCATCTAATCACAGCCAGACAGGTGACATTATAGGAGGACAGGGTTTGAGAGTATTCCGGCAGTAGTAAATCTCAGGTGTTTAGCAGCATATTCAGATACCATAGGTAAGTGAATTAAAACGTATTTGTAATATTGAATACTCACCAATAAGGCACATGCATCACTTAACATGAGCATGAAGAACACATTGTGCCAGCCGTACGGGGATAGTAGGCCAGCCAGCAGAGGACCGAGAGCAGCACCTGCATGTAGATAAGTCATTGGTAAAGACATATAGTTACAGAAAGCAAAGGACAATGCAGATATAGGAGATCATAGGGGTCCTCATTTACCCATCCTATTTGTGCCAATTAGTAACTTAGCGTCTGTCGCATTGCAGCTGAATCCAGGCCCTGGGTGTGTAAGATTAGTTTTTAGTTGCAATGGAGTTGTATAAAGTCGCAGATTAAGGGGCATATTCAATTGGGGCGAGAATAGCAAAAATCCCGCCCCTGCAGAGGGTTTCCCCCGCCCCTGCAGAGGGTTTCCCCCGCCCCTGCAGAGGGTTTCCCCCGCCCCTGCAGAGGGTTTCCGCTATTCACTTAGGTGCAGGATTTTTCTGTTTTTGTGCTCCGGGAAAGTTTTATTGCTATTTTTCCTAAAATCGTTAATTTTAGGCAAAATCAGCAGGACTAATTAAGCAACTGGAAGTTTCCACTTCGTTAAATTAGTCCATAATTACTCACCTTCTGCAGCGTCGTCTTCTGCATCTTCTTCTGTATCCAGCGTCGGGAGCCGGGTCCTCTGCTGGGGAGAGGGAGAGGGGGACAGACCAACCCACGGAATGGGCGCTGGGAGAACTAAATCTCCCAGCAGCCCTTGCCCCTCCCACCAGCCCCTGGAGCCTCCTGGGACTCCCAGCAGCCCTTTCTCCAGTGAGAAGATGGAGGGGAGGCCACCGGGAGCCGCGGAGACCACCGGGCAGGTAAGTGCAGATTTTTTATTATTTTTTTTTTTTAAAGCGGCGCGGGATTTTCAATGCTGAATACCCAGCGACCACTTTTTTAAAAACTGGTAACCGCAGGTATCGGGAGCGCACACACACGCGGTAATCCAAAATTGGGCACAATGTTTTTTCCTCGCTAATCCTTGCGCCCAATTGAATATTCCCCTAAGAATAACAACGCGTAGTGCAATGCATGGCGGGGGCAGGGGCGAATTTATAATGGGTGCAGGGTGTGCAGTGCACACGGGCCTCTGGGCGCGGGTCACTCTTATCGGTCCTTAGACACTAAGCTGGAGAAAAAGGTGCTGCAAAGAGTCAGTGTCCAGAGAACTCCTGCATTGCGCATTTGTCAGAGATGCAACCAACAAGCACATTACAGGCAAAACTGCGTGGCAGGATGCATGGCGCGGCTTAGTCACACTATCTAATACGTCAAACGTTTGAGGATAGGTATATATTTGTATATATCAGTAATAAAGCAAAAAACGAGAACAGTAAATGGGGCTTAGAAGGAGGGCCGACATGGACGTGAGGGGAGGGGAAGGGAGCCGTGCAGGGACGTGAGGGGAGGGGAAGGGAGCCGTGCAGGGACAGCAGGGAGGGGAAGGGAGCCGTGCAGGGACGTGAGGGGAGGGGAAGGGAGCCGTGCAAAGTCAGTAGGGAGCCGTGGAGGGACAGTAGGGAGGGGAAGGGAGCCGTGCAGGGACGTGAGGGGAGGGGAAGGGAGCCGTGCAAAGTCAGTAGGGAGCCGTGGAGGGACAGTAGGGAGCCGTGGAGGGACAGTAGGGAGCCGTGGAGGGACAGGACTGAGGGGAGAGGAGCCGTGGAGGGACAGTAGGGAGCCGTGGAGGGACAGTAGGGAGGGGAGGGGAAGGGAGCCGTGCAGGGACAGGAGGGAGGGGAAGGGAGCCGTGCAGGGACAGGAGGGAGGGGAAGGGAGCCGTGCAGGGACAGGAGGGAGGGGAAGGGAGCCGTGCAGGGACAGCAGGGAGGGGAAAGAAGCCGTGCAGGGAAAGGAGGGAGGGGTGAGGAGCCGTGGAGGGACAGGAGGGAGGGGTGAGGAGCCGTGGAGGGACAGGAGGGAGGGGTGAGGAGCCGTGGAGGGACAGGAGGGAGGGGAGAGGAACCGTGGAGGGACAGGAGGGAGGGGAGAGGAGCAGTGCAGGGACAGGAGGGAGGGGAGAGGAGCAGTGCAGGGACAGGAGGGAGGGGAGAGGAGCAGTGCAGGGACAGGAGGGAGATGGAAGACGGAGGACATGACATATATATAGCATGTAGTTTTTAGAGAAGAGGAGGATAATGCAAGGATCTGGGAGAACACAGGGACAACACAAGAAAAGGGGAACATTTGGGGGATGTAGGGTACCCATTAATGGATTAGGGACTCACCCACAGATCCAGTGCCATCTATAATGGCAGTAACGGTGGATAGGGCATGGGAATTTCCTTTCAAAGACTTGTGAGTCCCCTACAAAGAAATATTTTAAATGCAGAAAACATTTCTCAGGAGACAACAGGAACATCTGTAGAATGCGTTTCCTATCCAGCGCTATTTTATTCCATTATGGTGAAGGGTTAAATGGTGATTCAGACTTTAATACATGTATAATATTAAGCTTTACATTCTATTGCAGCAATCAATCGCTTGTATCACAATGGCCCCTGCTACATACATTTTGTGATAGAGAATATATATATATATATATATATATATATATATATATACACACACACACACACACACACACATATACACACATATACATACATACATATATACATACACATACACACACACAGTATATATCCAAAGCCAGTATTCTAGAGTCACTGATTTTATACTTCTAGATTTGAGGTCATACATGTGCCTTATATGGGGTGCATCTGGCAGTGATATAACCCCGATAATTAATTAGGTCAAATAGTTTGTTCGTTTTCCAGGACCTTTATGTCATTTAGTGCACTTACATATAACAGGAGACCTACTGTACACCACAGGCAGCGACTGTACAGCACCCCCAGCAGCACTTACATATAACAGTAGGTCACAAGGCTTTAGGCTTGTACAAGGCTGCTAGGTTTTATTTCAAAGTGGGTTTTTTCTAAGTGGGACTACATGTACAGCATAACTTAAAGAGTTAGTCAGGAGTTAAGCAGGAGGAAGACAGGAGGACAATATTTTAAAAGAACTCTCTACAACTTGGAAAAAAGCAAAGGATCTTCTGAGCTTCTGGAAACCCTGCTACTCAGCCGCCAGCTTCCATTATAACCTGGACACACCTTTTGACAACACCCTGCTTCAGCATTGCAAGCAACTACCTGCTCACTGAACATTTAATACTTGTATGTTTGCGTTTCTTCTCTACATTGTTTAAATCATTCCAATACCACTGTCAATTTATCTTTATACCACTGTAGTATTTACCATTGTTTCACACCTATACCTTTTTTTTATATATATATATATATATATATATATATATATATATTCATATATATATATATATATATATATATATATATATATATATATATATATATATATATATATATATATATTCATACTTTAGACTAATTCTCAAGTCTTGCTACTTTAACAGCTCTACACTCCTTTTTTGGTTATAATTTACTATTGTAGTTGTGCCTTTACATCTTCCAGCACTGTTCTTTCTTTTATCTGATTTTGACCTTTGACCTGTACTGCTCCCTCATCTCAAACTCATTACTACTACTGACTTTTTCACCCCCAACTGCCTCATCTACACAATGTCTCTTTTATTCTACTCCACCCTCACTCAGCCGCTACATTATTTTCTCCTCTACCACCAGTTTTCACCTCTTTTCTCCATCCATAGTCCCCTCTACGTTCTCCCCCTCCTCTGTCTCTCTTCATCACATATAAGTCTCTCAACTGCATCTCCCACAACTCCAGTATTATTCACTTCTTCCACCATGGTCCTGCTGCACCACCACTAAACCCTGCACCCTCTCTTTTCTCCAAGTTACCTATCCTCTCCCCCCCCCACACCACACTAAACCTCCACCTGACCCACCACCTGCTGTCACCCTTCCTCATTCAGAAGCCAGCCACATAACCCCACACTCCTTATTCCCCTTCTCTAGATCAGTATCACCTCCTCACTGCATCAACCCTAATAATCTCATTCTCCTCTCACCTCTTAACTCTGTCCCTCTCTCCTGTTCCCTCTGGAAAGCCAGTTTTGTCTATAATAAACTGGTCTCCGTTCATGAGCACTTCATCTGCGATGCCTTGATTCTCCTAGCCATCACCAAACCCTGGATTTACCCCTCTGACACCACTGCTCCTGCAAAATGCCTCCATCACTTGGCTTCCTGGCTCTTAATCTTCAAATGGGCCATCAAGACCCATTTCTTCCTCAATGCTTTCCAGCGCTCATCCTAACCCACTACTCTATGCTCCTTCCTCACTATCTAGCCCATCTGTGTCACCCCTGTTTGTCTGACCCTCCCCTCAGAATGTAAGCTCTCGCGAGCAGGGCCCTCTTTCCTCACGTGCTTCTTCTTGCCATACTTTTACTTTCATTCACAATGGCACCTAAAACTGCTTACTGACACCCTGCTGCTTATTTAGGTGTTATGCAGCATTGTTTATAAATCATGTACTTGCACTGCATTGTCTGTACTGTTAATAGCGGTTGTCTTGTGTGCTCATTTGTTTCTGTACTTTGTAAGGCGCTGCGGAACCCTTGTGGCGCCATATAAAGGATAATAATAATAATAATAACAGGAGACCTACTGTACACCACAGGCAGCGACTGTACAGCACCCCCAGCAGCACTTACATATAACAGGAGACCTACTGTACACAGGCAGCGACTGTACAGCACCCCCAGCAGCACTTACATATAACAGGAGACCTACTGTACACCGGCAGCGACTGTACAGCACACCCAGCAGCACTTACATATAACAGGAGACCTACTGTACACAGGCAGCGACTGTAAGCACACCCAGCAGCACTTACATATAACAGGAGACCTACTGTACACAGGCAGCGACTGTAAGCACACCCAGCAGCACTTACATATAACAGGAGACCTACTGTACACAGGCAGCGACTGTACAGCACCCCCAGCATCACTTACATATAAGAGGAGACCTACTGTACACAGGCTGCGACTGTACAGCACCCCCAGCAGCACTTACATATAACAGGAGACCTACTGTACACAGCCAGCGACTGTACAGCACCCCCAGCAGCACTTACATATAACAGGAGACCTACTGTACACCACAGGCAGCGACTGTACAGCACCCCCAGCAGCACTTACATATAACAGGAGATCTACTGTACACCACAGGCAGCGACTGTACAGCACCCCCAGCATCACTTACATATAAGAGGAGACCTACTGTACACAGGCAGCGACTGTACAGCACCCCCAGCAGCACTTACATATAACAGGAGACCTACTGTACACCACAGGCAGCGACTGTACAGCACCCCCAGCAGCACTTACATATAACAGGAGACCTACTGTACACCGGCAGCGACTGAACAGCACCCCCAGCAGCACTTACATATAACAGGAGACCTACTGTACACAGGCAGCGACTGTACAGCACCCCTAGCATCACTGATGCAGACACAGAAACTATAGCAGACATTTTTGGCAAAATCACTGGAAATATAGTGGTAAGTGATGGTGTAGATGTATAGGTGAGGGTCAGTATGGAACATTTACTCACCAGGTCAGCGGACACGGCTGTTGTGATAAGGGAGTACGGCCCATTTACCAGAGCTCCGCAGACCAACAGCATCACTGGGTCAGAAAGAGAGAGACAGTCAGTGACATATGGGCATGTAGAGAGAGACAGTCAGTGACATACATGTGACAGGTGGGCATGTAGAGAGACACAGTAAGTGACATACATGTGACAGGTGGACATGTAGAGAGAGACAGTCAGTGACATACATGTGACAGGTGGGCATGTAGAGAGAGAGAGTCAGTGACATGCAGGTGGACATGGAGAGACAGTCAGTGACATGCACGTGACAGGTGGACATGGGAGAGAGAGAGAGTCAGTGACATACATGTGACAGGTGGACATGTAGAGAGAGACAGTCAGTGACATGCACGTGACAGGTGGACATGGAGAGAGAGACAGTCAGTGACATGCACGTGACAGGTGGACATGTAGAGAGAGACAGTCAGTGACATGCACGTGACAGGTGGACATGTAGAGAGAGACAGTCAGTGACATGCAGGTGACAGGTGGTCATGGAGATAGAGAGAGATGATGGGGTAACATTACTTACACACAGTAAATACTGGTCCCGTCTTATTGACAGCTGTGAAGAAGTATAGCTGTAAGACAAGAAGCGGAGAATAGAGGATGATGGATTTCTTACCCACATTACATCACGTATCGCCAGGCACCCCGTCACATGCGCTGCTGATCCGCCCCAGGTGCCACCGCTGTGTTATAGATATATGTGTATTAGCAGGTGCCAATAGGTGTTACATGCTATGAGGAGACGCTGTGCTATAGATATATGTGTATTAGCAGGTGCCAATAGGTGTTACATGCTATGAGGAGACGCTGTGTTATAGATATATGTGTATTAGCAGGTGCCAATAGGTGTTACATGCTATGAGGAGACGCTGTGTTATAGATATGTGTGTATTAGCAGGTGCCAATAGGTGTTATATCTATAACACAGCGTCTCCTCATAGCATGTAACACCTATTGGCACCTGCTAATACACACATATCTATAACACAGCGTCTCCTCATAGCATGTAACACCTATTGGCACCTGCTAATACACACATATCTATAACACAGCGTCTCCTCATAGCATGTGTGTGTATTAGCAGGTGCCAATAGGTGTTACATGCTATGAGGAGACGCTGTGTTATAGATATGTGTGTATTAGCAGGTGCCAATAGGTGTTACATGCTATGAGGAGACGCTGTGTTATAGATATGTGTGTATTAGCAGGTGCCAATAGGTGTTATATCTATAACACAGCGTCTCCTCATAGCATGTAACACCTATTGGCACCTGCTAATACACACATATCTATAACACAGCGTCTCCTCATAGCATGTGTGTGTATTAGCAGGTGCCAATAGGTGTTACATGCTATGAGGAGACGCTGTGTTATAGATATGTGTGTATTAGCAGGTGCCAATAGGTGTTACATGCTATGAGGAGACGCTGTGTTATAGATATATGTGTATTAGCAGGTGCCAATAGGTGTTACATGCTATGAGGAGACGCTGTGTTATAGATATGTGTATTAGCAGGTGCCAATAGGTGTTACATGCTATGAGGAGACGCTGTGTTATAGATATGTGTGTATTAGCAGGTGCCAATAGGTGTTACATGCTATGAGGAGACGCTGTGTTATAGATATATGTGTATTAGCAGGTGCCAATAGGTGTTACATGCTATGAGGAGACGCTGTGTTATAGATATATGTGTATTAGCAGGTGCCAATAGGTGTTACATGCTATGAGGAGACGCTGTGTTATAGATATGTGTGTATTAGCAGGTGCCAATAGGTGTTACATGCTATGAGGAGACGCTGTGTTATAGATGTGTGTATTAGCAGGTGCCAATAGGTGTTACATGCTATGAGGAGACGCTGTGTTATAGATATATGTGTATTAGCAGGTGCCAATAGGTGTTACATGCTATGAGGAGACGCAGTGTTATAGATATATGTGTATTAGCAGGTGCCAATAGGTGTTACATGCTATGAGGAGACGCTGTGTTATAGATATATGTGTATTAGCAGGTGCCAATAGGTGTTACATGCTATGAGGAGACGCTGTGTTATAGATGTGTGTATTAGCAGGTGCCAATAGGTGTTACATGCTATGAGGAGACGCTGTGTTATAGATGTGTGTATTAGCAGGTGCCAATAGGTGTTACATGCTATGAGGAGACGCTGTGTTATAGATATATGTGTATTAGCAGGTGCCAATAGGTGTTACATGCTATGAGGAGACGCTGTGTTATAGATATGTGTATTAGCAGGTGCCAATAGGTGTTACATGCTATGAGGAGACGCTGTGTTATAGATATGTGTATTAGCAGGTGCCAATAGGTGTTACATGCTATGAGGAGACGCTGTGTTATAGATATATGTGTATTAGCAGGTGCCAATAGGTGTTACATGCTATGAGGAGACGCTGTGTTATAGATATGTGTGTATTAGCAGGTGCCAATAGGTGTTACATGCTATGAGGAGACGCTGTGTTATAGATACAGTCAGGTCCATAAATATTGGGACATTGACAGAATTTTCATATTTTGGCCTCTATTCACCACCACAATGGCTTTGAAATGAAACAAACAAGATGTGATTTACCTGCAGACTTTCAGATTTAATTTGAGGGTAATTACATCCAAATCAGGTGACCGGTGTAGGAATTACAACGGTTTCTATATGTGCCTCCCACTTTTTAAGGGGTCAAAAGTAATGGGACAAACTAAACAATCCTAAATCAAACTTTCACTTTTTAATACTTTGTTGCAAATCCTTTGCAGGCAATTACAGCCTGAAGTCTGGAACGCATAGACATCACCAGACGCAGGGTTTCATCCCTGGTGATGCTCTGCCAGGCCTCTACTGCAAATGTCTTCAGTTCCTGCTTGTTCTAGGGGCATTTTCCCTTCAGTTTTGTCTTCATCAAGTGAAATGCATGCTCAATCGGATTCAGGTCAGGGGATTGACTTGGCCATTGCATAACATTCCACTTTTTAGCTTTAAAAACTCTTTGGTTGCTTTTGCAGTATGCTTCGGGTCAATGTCCATCTGCACTGTGAAGCTCCGTCCAATGAGTTCTGAAGCATTTGACTGAATATGAGCATATAATATTGCCCGAAACACTTCAGAATTCATTCTGCTGCTTTTGTCAGCAGTCACATAATCAATAAATACCAGAGAACCAGTTCCATTGGCAGCCATATATGCCCACGCCATGACACTACCATCACCATGCTTCACTGATGAGGTGGTATGTTTTGGATCATGAGCAGTTCCTTTCCTTCTTCATACTCTTCTCTTCCCATCAATCTGGTACAAGTTGATCTTTGTCTCATCTGTCCATAGGATGTTGTTCCAGAACTGTAATGGCTTTTTTAGATGTTGTTTGGCAAACTCTAATCTGGTTTTCCTGTTTTTGTGGCTCACCAATGGTTTACATCTTGTGGTGAACCCTCTATATTTACTCTTGTGAAGTCTTCTCTTGATTGTTGATTTTGACACCACAGTTGTTTTCCGTGGTCTTCCGGGTCTTTTGGTGTTTGCTGAGCTCTCCGATGCATTTTTTCTTTTTAAGAATGTTCCAAACAGTTGATTTGGCCACACCTAATGTTTTTGCTATCTCTCTGATGGGTATGTTTTGATTTTTCAGCCTAATGATGGCTTGCTCCACTGATAGTGACAGCTCTTTGGATCTCATATTGAGAGTCGACAGCAACTGATTCCAAATGCAAATGTCACACCTAGAATCAACTCCAGACCTATTACCTGCTTAATTGATAATGAAATAAACGAGGGAATAGCCCACACCTGTCCATGAAATAGCTTTGAGTTCATAGTCCCATTACTTTTGGCCCCTTAAAAGTGGGAGGCACATATTGAAACCGTTGTAATTCCTACACCGTTCACCTGATTTGGATGTTTTTACTCTCAAATGAAATCTGAAAGTCTGCAGGTAAAGCACATCTTGTTTGCTTCATTTTAAAGCCATTGTGGTGGTGATTAGAGGCCAAAATATGAAAATTCTGTCAATGTCCCAATATTTATGCACTTGACTGTATATGTATTAGCAGGTTCCAATAGGTGTTACATGCTATGAGAAGACGCTGTGTTATAGATATATGTGTATTAGCAGGTACCAATAGGTGTGACATGCTATGAGAAGGCAGCATTGGGCGTCCCTACGCTGGGCTGTGATTACACTGTACGGATATGAGGAGGCAGCAGTGGGTGTCCCTATGGTGGACTGTGCTTTGGAAAGCATTAGCATATATTAGTAACTGTGATCGGTGAGTGTACGCAGCTGTGTTTGCAGTACTGTCCGTCTCGGAATCAGGCTGTTATTGCCATCTGATGCAAACAGGGTATAATGCCTCCAGTTTGTTCAGAGACCCAGGAACTGGACAGTAAATGACTGGTTATGTGGAAGTACATTTTTAATTAACCTTGCAGATGGTAGGGTGAGGACAGGGCCAGATTAAAGACTTTTCGGGGCCCCAGTCAACCAAGTTGTGGATGCACCAACCTATCAAATGGTCGCTGACCTCCTGCTGCTGCTTCTGTGCCCCTGCATGACAGTATGACACATGACAGGTGGCATTTGTCGGGTACATTAAGGGCAGTGTAGCCAACTGGAAGGGTTGTCTCTGGGCAACCAGGTGCCATCTTGCAATGCCAGGTTGCCAGCTGGAACCCCCCCATCACTGCCTCTGTCATTGCAATGGGCAGGGCAGAGCGCACACAAACACACAAGGAGTGTGCCAAGAGCTATGCACCAGTGTGTTATTTGTCAGGATAATGCCCTCAGCTGCCATCTTCCTTCTGCAAGAGGTGCTGTCACCGGCCCGGCCTTCAACGAGGAGCAACAGCAGCCTGGGCTGGTAGAGCGAGGAGCCAGGCAAGCGAGCAGAGCGCCAAGCACATCCACTCCAGCTGAGGGAAAGCCGGAGACAGTAGACTGGAAGGTGAGTAGGGGGGAGTGCTTGGACAGTCTGCTATGCTGGCAGGGGCCTGTACAGGCCAGGGAGGTGGCAGAGTGGACAGGGTACGGGCAATGTGTGGGGGCCCCTGGGCAACCGCCCTATTTGCCCTGCTTATAATCTGTCCCTGGGTGAGGATATGGAGACAACAAAACAAAAGTTTGGATTCTTATGGATCAGCTACCATCAAACCGTCAGGAACTGGAAGATGCAGTTCATCGCACGCAGCGAATATTCCGGATTAAATGTATGGACTGTTAGTAGAATCAATGCCTGAGACAATTTACGCCACATTAAGGGCAAAAAGGTGCCCAGCAAAGTAATAACCCGAGGCTCATAATTTGAGCACTGTGTATAGTCATTAACCTGCACCTATGGGCTTTTATAGTTATTAACCTGCAGCCATTGGTCTTATTGCCATGTTCCTGACTGTAATACTCACAGTGGGCGCTGCACAAAACAACATCATTCCACAGGTTGTTGCTCGTTTGTGAGATTTATCAGAGATGACTCCAGCTAGAATTCCACCTGTACAGAGAATAACCAAATGGACGTCACATTGCTCCTACAATCTGATCCCTCTCCTCCCATTCTATGTCCTGGTCTCCTCCCATGTGACACATATGTCTCTCCCCAAGCCAGGTCCTTGGGTTCACCCCAAACCAAGCCCACAGGTCTGGTGAGTATGGCTTGTTGTGAGGATGCATAAAGGTATGGGGTGTTGGAATGTGGGCATAGCCTGGGCCATACTCACCACAGACCCTGTCACCGTAGACCATAGCCAAGCTATACCTTCTGCTCCTTCACAAGAGCTCGCAAACTCTCCCCCATGCCATGCCCATAGACTATGACGCTCTCCGTCTATCTCCAACCAATACTTTTGGCATCCGTTCAAGAACGGCTTCATAGGCATAGTCCTAAGCTTCTACCCTGGATAACGTACCTTTGGTGTCTAATATATCTGGTACAATATACAAGCTCTAGATACAGTAGATATATATATAAAAATTTAATTAATTGATGTATAAATCCCTCCACGTTGTGACTCCCCCCCCCTTACTAATACACATAATGCAAACTCACCAATAATTCCACCAACATCAAACAGTGTAGATAATTCCCCAGCATGTCGAGCGTCCATATGACCTGCAGGGACCAGAAACAGGACTCACTTTGGAGAGGATCACAGAGCATAATGGCAAATTTATTAAAGTACTTACATGGAGTCAGGGAAAGTTATGGGGCATAGCTACATTGAATTATGTAGACATTATTGGCAAATTATGACATATTGCAAGTTATGTTCTTTTGAGGATGTGTTATAATTAGGTCTATACAGATAAATAGGAACATTCAGTTACCCTCAGCAAGCCCGGAGGTGATCCTTTGTAGTTTTAATAAACATGTACATTCCCATCACAGACTTCTATTAGACAGTCCACTGGGAATATGGTGTATACCCCTAAACAAATTAATGACCAGTTCACAAACTATTATAGGGCTCTTTACAATCTGAAGGCTCCATCTGACTGGACCTCCCATGGTTTGGGTATATAGCAATATTTGGACTCTTGTGCTCACCCCACTATTTGTGAATGTAAGGCCCATACGTTAGGAGCAGATATCAGAGGACGAATTCTCTGTGGCTCTCAAATCACAAAAGAAAAAAAGGTCTAAAGCCCCAGGTCCTGATGGTTTTCAATGGCACAGTACAAATCTTTAGCACAGGGCCCCGTTCCACCTCTCTTCCACTATGTCTAGAATTATGGTACTGCCGAAACCAGGTAATGACCATTCTCTCTGCTCCAATCACCGTCCCTTTTCTGTAATCAATACGGACCTTAAACGGTTTGCTAAAATCTTAGCACATAGGTTGAATTAAGTGCTAACCTCCTTCATGCAGCCAGACCGATGGGTTGTGTCCCTACCAATCAGACAACACTAGGCGCACCATAGATTTGATCCATTATATGAACGCTGGTACAATCCCTTCATTTGTCCTGGCATTAGATGCAGAAAAGGTGTTTGCCCCCCTTTCCTAGTCTTTTATATTTTGTACTCTGTCCTCGGTTGGCCTATGTGGCAATTTCCTTCGGGCCCTTAAAGCACTTTACTCTTGCCCCTCATCATCAGTCTGACAAAATCTGCACTCCACACGTTTTACTTTAGGAAATGGGACGAGACAAGGTTGACCCATCTTCCCTCTTAATTTTGCTCTCTTTATTGAACCATTGGCGGCTAGAATTATAACTAACCTGAACATAGAAGGGGTCGAGGTGGGAAGGACCCAATATAAGCTGTCACTTTTTGCGGATGATATCCTCCTCACTTTCACCAACCCCTTAGTGTTACTCCCTAATCTTCAATCAGAATGAGAGAATCTCTGGCTCTTTGCATTCCAGCACAAGTACGGTCAGTGCTTAGAACCAAATAGAACTTTGGCGCCCCTCCGCTATGAAGTATCTGGGGATTTCCACCACTAAGTCCTACTTCCTATTATACCAGGCTAACTACTGCCCTATGCTCCAGACATTAGCCAATGACTTACTGAATTGGAGGCCTTTGTACATATCATGGATCTGTAAAATTAAATGCAATGACAATGAATCTCGGGCTATTGTACTTGTTCCAGACTCTGCCCATTCCTGTCCTGAGTAGTCCCCTGGACGCCATTGTAAATCCTCTGCAACTGTTTCATCTGGGCGAATAGGAGGCCTCGTATCATAGATCCATCTTCGCCAGACCAATATCTGAGGGGAGCCTCCGTCTTCTGATCTCCAATCTTACCAAGCTGCTCAACTCCATTATTTATTTATTACCAGTTATTTATATAGCGCACACATATTCCAGGGCGGGTGCTGGTTTTTTTTGCCCTGAATCAGGGCGTGTGCTGTTTTTTTTTGCTCTGAATCAGGGCGGGCGCTGCTTGCGATGAGACACTTGTGGTAGGGTCTTGTTCATCGCAAGCCCCAGAGAGCTTTCGGCTCTAACAGAGCCGGAAGCTCTCCACTGACATCACGTGATCTCAGTGGGGCTGCCCCCAAACAGCAAGCGCTCCCTCGGGAACGCCTCCTTTTGGGCGACCACCCCCCGGCCCGCCCACCAAATGGGCCGTGCTGTCACTCAACATCGACAGCACGCCCCCTTTGGTGCGAGACCCGGAGCGACTGATTGCCCGTCGCTAGCCGGGTCTCACGCATGTGCACGATGGAGCCAACTCAGTCGTGAGCATGCGCTGTGGGCCACCATCGACCCGGTATTTTGGTGGAAAAGCGGCATTAGTCATCTGGGACTGAGTGACTCACTATTGACACTATCTCCCCACCTTACACCCTCCGACCAGCGGGGCGGTGTGCGATACCAGCGGGGCGGTGTGCGATACCAGCAGTTGGATCAGACCTTTTCCCCATACACCGGAGCGGCAGAACTTCGGGAGATGTTATTAGTGCCGTCCAGTGCACCAGCAGCCGGATCACGTCTCCCCTTCTATCAGTGGTAGCCGCTGTAGCTGCGATACATTGGGATCCACGACCTATACACACTCCCTCCCTTCATGTGAGGCGTTTATACCAGGTACTTATTCCTGAGGATCCCACTGAGATAAGGGAGACGGGGATTGTGGATTTTACCAGGAGGAATCTTTGACTCAACATTTCTGTAATAGTGCTGTACACACCCATTGCCTGGCTATAGGGGTATCATGGTTTGTGAATATTACATTTATCCACCCTTGTACTATACCCTCTCAACTTTCAGAGGGGATTATATACTGTTGGACATCTCTCTCATATATGTTTAGGGTTATATATGCTCATTTAAGAGTTGCATTTTTGCTTATTTATATCTTAATGAAAATTTCTATTTGTTTATATTGAACTGCAATTAATTCATATGTACAATAAACTTATGTGATTATAACTACGGCACAGATGTGTGTGTATGGGCACCTGCACAGACACCTTTTTTCTTGCACCATTTGTGAGGGTATCTTGCAGAAAACCCTCTGGGGTCAGCAGCAGGTGGATACACTAGACCGTAATTGAGCAGTCAAGCCCCCCATTATCCCTTTGTCTTGGGAGTTCCTCTGTGCATGAGCCGCAGGGGACCCTGGGATGAATCCTACTGTATCCTTCCCGGGGAAGTCTCCAAAAAGAAGCCCATAGACCACCTGGGTCACAGTGCTGAGATCGCAAATGCAGCGGGGCGTCAGGCAGTCAGGGGGGCGTCGGGCAGGTGTGGGGGGGTTTGCGTCAGGCAGGGGGTGCGTCAGGCGGAAGGAGGGGGGCGTCAGGCAGCTCCTGCTGCATTTGCATAATTGCAATTTCATCCAAACCTGAATCACCCCCAAAGTTCAGAAAGGTGGCAGGGGCGGTGTGACGGGATGGAATGAGCTGAAGCATACCCCATCATGTGTTACACGCGGCAGGGGCGGTGTGACGGCGTGCATGGCTCCCAATGGCATCGGGTCACTAGTGTTCATCGATGATGTGACAGAAGCAGCCGGATGAATTCGGAAGTGTACAGGGATCTACCATCTTCTCAGATCCAGCCAGATGTAGTTGATTAGATGGTGCTTCACAGGGGACGCAGTTATTATACCTACAGCCGGCATCCCAACTGACGAAAATCCTGGCGCCGGAATGGCAATACCCGGCCAGAAGTTCGGCGGCAGAATACCAACAGTAGTGGAGATGCCGATGCCGACATCCCGACAGCCAGGATCCCGATGGTAAGTATAGCGGGGCTAGCTTGGTCTTGGCCGCATGGAGGAGGGGGAGGGGGGGGGATTAGGTTTAGGCTAGGGGAGGGGGAGTTTAGGGTTAGGTACCCACAGGGGTGGGTTAGGCACTACCGGGAGATGGGGGGGGCGCATTAGGGCCTAACCTCCCCCAGTAGTGCCTCACCCTAAGGGGGGAGGGGTTGTTATACTTACCGGACCCTTGTCGGGATCCTGAGCATCGGTATAGTGACTGCCGGGATTTCATACCGATTCCCGTCACAGTACAGATGGACAATAGCACAGAACATACTGTGGAAGTAACTCAGAGGTTTATAGCAGAGAAGTGGAATATTCCGCAATGGCCGAGCCACTCCCCCGATGGAGCAAGCGCCGCGCTAGCCGATAACAAAACCAAAGGCAGAAAGACCCGTGAAGAAATGCTGGAGGAGACCAGCATCGGCCGATGTCTATGGGCTCCAGTTATTCCTGCACAGGATTCTCCATAAAGGATTCAGCATTAACATTTTATTTATGATTGTTAATTTATCCAATTACATTTGTGCCCCTGACAATAGTATACGGTGTATAAAGTATTTCTGTTCCAAAAACATTTTATATTGTTGTTCAACAACTTGATTTAATCTAAAGTCTGCATTTCAGTTATATCTCCATTGTGGTCACATACAATTTTCCTCATTATTTCCCTGTGTCAGTTTTATAATATAAATATATATATATATATACACATATGCACACATATATATACATAATTGCATATATATCTCTGTATATGATTGAGGTATGTGGGATAACTCAGTAGTTCTCAAACAGGTCACGTTTTCCAGGTCACCCAGCAGGTGCACAGGTGTACTCATTACTCACTGGACACAGGCCCTGATTCAGAGCCGGACGCTCTGACAGAGCGCTCGCTCTGAATCAGGGCCATCCCTGCTCCTTTTTGGAGCGGCCTCCTGGCTGCTAGCATAGCTGTGGGTGACCCTGTGGTAGGGTCTCGTGGCCACAAGCCCAGGAGTGCTTTTGGCTCTATCAGAGACAAAAGCACTCCCACCGACATCACTAGTGATGTCAGTGGGGCCGGACCCAGACGGTAGGCGTTCCCAAGGGAACGCCTCCATCTGGGCAGCCACGCCCACCAAAGGGGGTGTGCTGTCAATCACCATCGACAGCACGCCCCCTGTGGTGCGAGACCCATAATGACGGCTCCCGCGCATGCGCACGACGGAGCCGCCTCCGTCGTGCGCATGCGCACTCGGGCAACATCGACCCACTTGCGAGCGCTCAGCGCTCGCGAGCGGGTCTCAATCAGGCCCACATATACCATATCATCTAGCAGGTGCACAGGTGTACTCATTACTCACTGACACATTTTAAAAAAGATCC